>CM031244.1:700678122-701105622 GCA_018340775.1 Taxus wallichiana var. yunnanensis
AACATGACAACATAGTCCACAAAATTACAGTTTCACAACAACACAAAGGTTTGAGGATCAAACCAAATAGAGCAAGGGTTATGGGAGCCCACATGTTTATGCCTCCCAAGTGAAATGGGAGTCTTACGCTAAACCTCCAAGTACACAAAATAATCTTACAAATCCTTATCTCGGTAAAAGGACATTAAAATGTTCCACTTTTTGGTATGTTTTATACCTTTATATACATGAATTTTTAGTTTCATTGATTTTCTAAAGGTAATAGCCACAAAACCGTATGCATTCATTAAATTCCATGAACTAATGAAATTTTGTGTTTAGAGTGTAGAATACATGTAAATTTTTCAAAAAAATGGTTTAAAATATGGTCATTTTCTTAATTTTACTCATATGTTGTTTCTTATGTTATAAAAGAGGAATGACTATTCCCGGGTGGTTTTTTAAATAATTTTTTTTTCACCATGAAATTTTAGATATATGTTCAAGATCTTAATTTTGAGGTGCTGTAAAATTTTCATTTTTGTTTGAATTATATTTTTTTAGTTAATTATTTAGTAAAAAAATTCACAAATAAATGGCGTACAAATGTATATGCCAATAACTTTTAAGATTTATTAATGTAGCCAAATTAAGAGCAACTAGATAAACTAATAATAAAATGAACTCCAAAAGAAAATCAATCTCCTTCTTCGTTATCAAATAATGAATTACAATGTTTCCTAAATAGGAAAATAACTCTCAACAGTTGCCAAGTAAACTTTAGCTAACTCGACTAAATCTACTCTAGGTGGCGAAATTACTATTTTTAGCAGTTTACTAGAACCTGCTATTCTTAGTAAGTTCGCATGCTTATTCCTACGGGCAATTGCCACGCATCTTCTACATCCCTAAATTAGAGGAATTGCCAACTTTCTAACTCATAATGCAACTAATAGACTAAAATTAACTAATGCTCAAAAATAGGAAAAACCGAACTATAACTTAAATCCTAATTTTCGGCCTCAAGATGGCGGATTTAGGGCCCAAAATGTGTCAAAACTTGCCCCAACCGATAGGGCTGGTTGCCTGTTGCGTTCGTCTCATCGAAACATGTGGTTTCAAAAAAAAGGACTCAAACGGACACCCGGAGCTCAAGTTATGACCTTGTCAAGTTCCTGCTAATTCTAAGCGCATCATTTATATCGAAATTGAATTTTTTTACGGTAAGAAGAAGACTTCAACAAATAGTAAGTGTTTTTTTCAAATTATTTGATATATTTTTCTATTTTTACAATTGGGTTGATTGTGTATGATTGATTGTCCTAAAATAACATATGGTAGAAAAATATAAAAATTAAATAGTAAAACAAAAAAAATTATATTTTTAGAAAGCTAAAAAAAAATTGTATTTTATTTTAAAGTTTTGTAATTTTATTCATTCATTAACCCTAATTATGTGGCACCTAAGTGGCACATTTTGGCAAAAAAATTATGCTCCAAATGGATTTGGGGCCAAAATGTGCCACATAGGGGGGGTTCATGTGAAGGGGCGTTCACGTGAAGGGGGTTCGCGTGAACCCCCTTCACTGAACCCCCAAAACCCTAAATATGCTTCCCAAATATATATAAATATCTATATAGAAATCATGTGCCATGAAAATTATTTGAACCCAAAGGGATTCATGTGAAGAGGTGTTCGCACGAACCCCAATTCGTGCAAACCACTTTCTATGGCCTACGTGAAAATTTAGGCAAAGGGGTTCACGCGAAAGGGTTTTTCATGCGAACACCCTTGATTTTTGATCCCATCCAACCTCTTACTCACATTTTAGGACACAATGTGGGACACAACATTGTGCTTTGACCCATGTCTCCATAAAGAACAAGCAACAAATCCATGAATCCCTTTTCTCTCCCCATAGGTAAAAATTCCATTCACACTCCCACCAATTTACATGCCTCACATAAACTCCCATTTCCCTCCTCAATGGTTCCTTAATCCCTTCTCACACACCCAACTAAGGCCAACTACTCAACCAACCCACATAAACACCATCACAAGACAAAAAAACACTTTCAACAAGAATAACTTTAATTATAACAAACAAAAAACATAGTATTAAAAGGTGGAGAGCCTACCTCTCCATCAAGATAAAATAAAACCTTCACAAGCCTCTTCAAATCCAAGCCAAAAATTTCCAAGCACTCCAAAAGCTCCAAAATCCAAAAGTGCACAAGAAGAAAAATGAGCAAGTAACCCCCATTCCAACCAAAAATCACAAATAAATAGAAATAGAGAGTGGTGATGATGAGGTTTCTACATGTAGGATGTCACTTCATCATCCCCCATCCCCACACTCAAGTCAAACACACCAAGACCAAGAAACATCAATGCACAAGCAAGGACTATGACAACCCACATGGCTCAAACTTGCACCCCATGCTTTCAAGGGACATAATAAATTGGATTAGAAAGAAAGTGCAATGATTTTCCTTCTCTTACACTAAAAATGGAAAAATAAGTCAAAATTAAGCTTCCAACCCATAGGTAAGGTTGTTCGATCAATTCAAGAGGCATGGGATGAGTCTTGCTTTATCCACAAGTCTCCAAAAGTACCCCAAGTCAAAATCTGAATTTTGAACTTGGGGTGGAGTAAAACACTCCCAAATCAACATAAATTCTTCTTACACAAGGACTACAAGATCACATCATCAATATTAGTCACATCTCTACTTTGGTTTAACCAAAAAGAATGGTTAAGTCTAACAAACACACAATTACACATGCTAATAAAAGTGACATATTTTTTTCAAATTAAAATACTCAAAACATAAATAAGCACATGTAAAAATTAAAGAAAGGCAAAAATTCACCCCATGGCCACACATGTGAAATCATCCCCCATAGGTGACGTCTAAACTAGATAAGCAAGACACTACAAAAAATAACATTACACAAGTTATCAATTTGGCCTTGTTGCTCAATGTTTGACATCCTTCGTGGTTGGTCACCTATTCCCTTCATTTTTTGTGATGAAATTTCGACACAAAACAAATAACTCTCTGGACTTTCAATTGTATTAACAACATAGAGAACATATGTATATAAAATAATTTTTCATCCTTCAACATCTAACAATTTTTTTTTCCTTCAATATGTCAAACTATAAACATAACATCCATAAGATTAAAATTCTATTCAAAACATCCCAAAACATGTTGTGTCAGTAGGAAATCCATATCATGAAAATCAACATATATTGACTATCTAACATAACTATCTAGTGCATCATAATAAAAAATAACATCATAGTGTCAATAATCCATATATCAGTACAATCTATCATCTACTGATCAATGTATCAAAATCAAAAGTATAAACATCATTCTAATAGTCTAAATATCAAGATAGAATAGTTTAGAAGAGGAGTGGGCACTACACAAGCCACATCGATAGGTTGTTGAGCTCTCGGCCTTAAGTGGTTTATACCAAGGCATTGTTGCATTAGGCTACTTGTGTTACTATACTTTTCAACCTTACCTTCGTATACTCCAACCAAGCTAGGATTTTCAAGTGGTTAAGCCAATGTATTTCAAAAACACTTGAGGTCATTGAGCTTTAGACAGATCCCATCCATAGGTACTTATCCATCGATCAAACGTGTCATTAATTTTAGACCCCAACATTCTCCCAAATATTTTTCCTTGTTCTCAATCGAGTTACAAAAATTAGAATCGAATCCAATGGGATACTCAAAGAGTTGAATAACCAATAGTGTACTGATTTATGTTTTAAATCGACTGAACAATAAGGTGGTTAGGCCAAGCCTTGTTTCAAAATTGTGAGTTACCAAAAAAGAGCACATTTTTCACGAATTCAATTCGATTGCACATGATGACTCGTGGTTTTAGAGAGTTCATGATCTTATCTCTTCAGAAATTCAAAATTAAGGGAGGGTATGTTTGCTAAATCATGCTATGCAAGAAATTATGCCTTTTGCATTATGACTTTACCTTTTACTAGTGGTAATTAGTTCTTATTATGTTAATATGGTAATTAGTTATTACTTAAGTGAATAGTGGTTAATTGTTTTTGGTATATTGGTATATAGTTTTATAACAATATTTATCTTGTCATTCATCCTTATATAATTTGGTTATGTGGGTGTAACCTCATGGTTCTGTATTCGGTTTTCCAATTTATATAAGCATTGAACTTGATTCTTTTGTAACTTGGTCTATTATTTATTATAAAATCATCAGATGATTGCCTCCCTCTTTCTCTCACAGATAAAGTGAAATGCACTAAAAAAATCCATATAGAATTGTGAAATTCCAAATTTCTTGAGACAAAGTATTCAAATCCTAATTAGGTAATACGTGGAAACCTTACCTTACATGTGTGATTGTGTAGGATAGATATGAGTAGCTTATCTTGTGTTCGAAGGACAATAATTATGTATGGAAGAAACCTTAATAAAAAAAATTTATGAGATCATTTTAACCATTGATGTGCTATTAAATTGGATGAAAACACATACGTTTGTTTTTAATAAACTATAAAAAACAAGTGATCAAAAGAAATGAACTAGAGGATGAATAACAATATTTAAAATGATTAAAAGATAAATTAAATTATGGGGATGGCTTGTATTGATAGTATGACTATGATCCATATTTGACTTAATAAATTTTAAAGTTTAAGAAAACTTTAAAAAAATATTGAATATTGAAATCATGGTTTTCCACACAAACGCTTTAAAATAGTACTATCCAATAGATGTTTGTTTTATAGTATAAACAATGTGTAAATATTATACGAGTTGTAGGGATGTGATTAAATAACGTTATATGTGTTTTTTTTTGTGAAATACCACGAGAAACTTATGAAGTGGTATTTATTATAATTTTGTAAATTGTTACAGTAAATAAATATTTTTATAACTAATCATGATGGATGTTTTGAGTTGAATTGAGATTCTATTGTCCAGTTAATTGCATGGAATGTATGTATGGGTTATGGGTATGCTAGTTTGTGCTGTGTGGAGATAGTTTTGAATTCTACATAGTATTTTGAGAAGGCATGATGTGCGATTTGAGTGTGTATCTGGTGAATATTTTCTCGAGAACTGAATAAAGAGAAATAATGAAAAAAATACAAAAGATCCCCAACAAACATATGTCACAAAGGATTTAAAATAGTTTAGTTATTTGGATGTGTGAAGTGACCCATGAACTTGAAATGTTAATTTTTCCTTATTGTAACATATTTCCTTCGATTTGCAACTTTGTTAGATTAAATTCATTAAATTTATTATTTATTATGTAGATTTTTTATATGGGTTAAGGATTATATTTTTAACTTTTTTTGGTGGTTTTGAATTATTCCTGGGTTTGAAAACTTCCTATTTAACTAAAATTATTATTACATCTTTTCGGAAGTGTATGGGATATGTAAACCTTGTCCAATATTCAAAAACTCCACATAAACCTACCCATAAAGAAGGTGTACCTATTTAGGCCTCTTTGGCCACTTCGGGACTCAAAAAGACCCCTTTATTAGCTTGGAAACCTTGTCACCCTTAGTTTCATTTAATATATTGTAAGGTTTACAAGTTGATTTGAAACACAAGCTTTGGATGTGATCATGATTATTTTACTTTCTTGTGAGATTTGAACCTTTTATGTTTCTTATATGTTAATTCATTTGATAGGACAAATTTTTATTATTATTTTACTTTTTGTTATTCACATGTTTAGCTATCATAAATTATTACTATATAAATATTTCAATTTTGGTTAATTTATAGAATGAAGCTTGTGAATTTATTAATATATTTTCAAAATTTTGAAATAATATCAAATAACAAGCACCACATAAGTGGGCTCCCATTTAGATTAACAAGAAATAAATTTATTTCCACTTTAGGGGTTAAAGACTTGTAAGATCCAAAGAGATCACCAACTCTTATAAAATGGATGAGTTTTGATAAACAATGTTTGGTCTCATTTTTGGTACATGGCATTTCATTTGACCATTCTTACATTTTTTTAGGGTAGGAATACATTTTAATATTAAAATGATACCTTATAATATAAAAAAATAGTGGAAAATATTTCGATAAGGCCATAACATTTAGCTATACTAAAAAGGCCATGATATAGTAAAAGGGGAAAATGTTTTTAACAAGATAAACAAGGACATGACAAATTCTTTCAAAGTAAAATGTTTAATGTGATATAAAATAAAATTTTAAATTAGAAAATTGTATATATAGGATTACTTTATAATTAGGAAAATATACTATTGAACATAAAAATGTATATGTTACAAGAATTATTGTTTGTATTATGTGTAAACATGAAAGTAATAAAATAAACCAAAATATACAAAAATAAGTAGATATGAAATAAAATACAATATACCAAGACTAGTGACATAGTTATTATACCAAAAAAATTCTTAAGGGTAAAAAACCAGCAAAACTTCAACCTTGTATTAGCTTGAAAAATTACAAATATAATAACCGGGATACATATTTGTAGCCTCCAATAATTAAGTGTTTTTGCATACCTATCATAATGAGAGAATCTATTCTTAAAACCAAAGAACATCTTATAATTTTTTTATCAAGGTTAAAGATTTTGGGATGGGATCCTACCCGATTCTGAAAAGAGGCCTAAAGCCAAAATATTAAAAGTTAAAACAAGAGACAAAAATAAGAATAACAAAAATCTTATTTACATTAAACCAAACAACAATGGGATGACAAGAAAAAAATTCACCTCAAGTTCAAGAGAATAACAACCCGAAGAAAACAAAATAATAAAGAAGAATCAAGCGAGTAAAAATCTAAATATCTTTTGTACTTTCTAGTACTCATTTTATCGAGATCAAAACAGAGTGCTTACGTTAATCTCTTTTTATTGCACCTTGTTCCATCCATCATCAACTTCATTAATCACATCTCCCCAAATTTTTAATTGTAATACACCTTGTATGACACCCACATTTTTCCCAAGTAAAACCCCAAGAAACCCGAAGCAAATAGGAACAATTATGGAATAAGTTTTTTGAAAGGTTCCAAGGCCTTAACTAGGATTTTAATAAAATCAAGATTACCAAATTTTTCCTATTAGATGGATGTTGGGACTAAAATAATAATAGTTTCCATTGGCCTAAACCTATTAAAATATTTCAATTTGATTTCTTATAATAACTTCACACAATATTCAAATATTAATCCATTTTAATCTTTGCTATTTAGCCCCAAGGGTCTTATTAAATATATTTCTTGAATGGCCAAAAAATTAAATTCAACATTTTAATAGGTATTTTTAATAATCTCCTATTTTAAAATAAATTGAATTATCATGGTTTAATACCTAAGGTGTCAAGGGTACACAACATGGTCTAACCCCTTAGGTCTCATTTGACATTACACACACATATTTTAATTTAAAACATTCCCACTTAAATACCACATCACTTAAGTGGGGTAGGTGCATTCTATATCCTTTGATCTAATATTTATCAACCCTTAGATTTAGGTTTGACAAAAAAAAACCCTATACATTCTTATGGGTTCTCTTATATTCATTTTTTAAATCTAATATGTTTTTTTCTTGCTTTGTTTTGTAGGTTAACGGAGGAGGAAGCAATGAATCCATGGAGGCCATTAGAGAGGATTGGAAGCTCTCCTTTGATAAATTTTTGTGTTTAGGGCAAGGATCTACCAATTTCCTTTGTGGGTATAGGTCTTCCTTACTTATTTGTATTCGATTTATAAAATAATTATTTTACTTGCAAGCTCAAGGTGTATAATTTATGTGTATACTGTTTTGGAAAAAAAAACCCAAACCCTATGTATTCATTTTACAAATTAAAAAAAATTCTTGTACACATATATATCTATATATTTAAGTATATATATTTTATTTATTAAAAACTCAAAAACAAGATTCAGAATACACACACACACACACACACACACACAAGGCCATGTAAGAGAAAGATAGAGGCATAATAAAACTAAATTGAGGTTAAAATATTACACAGTGCTACATATTCCTTAGAATGGCCTATTTTTAATAACATAGTGGGGTTTTGTTTAAGTTAAGTGGATTGTAAACTTTTTGGGGAAGGGCGGCGAACCCACCCCTACCCCATATATAATATGGGTTGGGGTGGGGTCGGCGCCCCTCCCCCCAACCTTATACTTATTAAAACAAACATGACATATGCGGAGCCCAACATTAAATAATTTCTTTTAAACTTTATTTAATAGAACTTCCACTAAACCGATTCACATGGTTTTTCCATTTCATTACCAATTTTATTTATCAATAATTACTAATATGATATGTATTACTATGTAATAGAAAGATATATATATATATATATATATATATATATATATATATATTAGATAAGTATGAAAATTTATTAATAATATTGATATATGATGGTGTGATAAAATTTGAAAATAATGAATCATTAGGGTTTTATTAGGGTTATGTTTCAAAGTCCAAGTCCCTCAATTAGGGTTTTATTATGATCAATTAATCATTTTACCAAATAGATTTTAATGAGAAGGAAGATTCAAACATATCACATTATTACTTTCTTGGGAATAAGAGATAAATCAACATATCACATTTTTATTTTAAAGGAACAAGAGACATTCAACATAACAACACATCATTAACTTTGTAAGAGCTAATGATAAATCAATGAACATGTAACACACAAAGATTTAAGGTCTTACCAAAGAATTACAAGCATCACTTAAAAACTCCAAGTGTGTCTCTATAAGTATCAAGTAAGCTATGGCAAAAAATTTCCATTAAAGAGGCATATTTACTTTTACGAGTTTAAGAGGTTTAAGAATGTTTGTTTTTAGAATTAATTTTTTTCACATATTAAGACAAAGAAAGTTTCCAATCAACACTCTTATTTCCACAAGATACAACCAACCAAGCAACAAGATTGCAAGGAAACGTTTACTCCATAGACACAACATTTCCCATTAACAGACATTAAACGTAAGAGGAAAATTAACTAATCTACTCAAACATGGACTTTATGACTAGGAGTTGTAGTTTTAAAAGAAGAAAAACAATATAAGCACCCCTGTGATTAAAATATTAAGATCTACCAGCTAAAATTTCTAGGAGCAAGGTCCAAAAGACCCAATTGCATCCATAATTTTCTCCACGTAACCTAAAGATTAATAGGTCATAAATTTTTATTCATAACAATTTATAAAACTTTAAGACAAGGGTAGACTTATTTATAGGTCAAAAAAGAGAAGAAAAACACACTTATTTAAACACAATACCTAAATGGGCTTAAGTATAACCATAGTTACCAAAATACAAACAATCCACAAGTAAATACTTTCTATAACGAAACAAGGAAACCATGATAAAACTTAGCATGTCATCATAGAACATCACAACCAAACAAACACTTATCCTCTAAAATATATAGTCAACCAAGAGTTAATTCCAATCCTAACACAATCCATATTCCCATAACTAAACACATATACTCACGATGAGGATAAAATCTCTTACCAGGTTGTAAGAGAATCACCACCAACATTATCAAACTACCAACTACACCGCACAAAAAAATGAACTCTCTCTAGAAAGGCTGAGTAACAAAAGAGTCACTCCAAGATCTTAGAAGCACTCAAGAATCTATCTTTCCCAAACCCAAGAATACCTTAAAGCACCTAAGAAGAAATTCAAGGCACTTAGGGTGTACCCCCATACTGACGAAATGTCATAATACATACAACGTAGAACTAGATCGACAACATGAAAGAAAGAATCACGTAACATTTAGCTAAGTAGAAAATAGATAACGAGCTCCGAGTCACCAATCAAATTAAATCCAAGAAATATCGACAATCAAGGTAAGTGGCTAAGTAGCTAAGTGGCAATCAAGGTAACTAAAAGAGCCTCATAGCTTCTCAATCCAATCGTAAAATAATATTTTGCTACTTGATCAAAATAACACGATTTACTGAATATAAAATACATGATTTCATCATCATAGTCACTTTACTGACCCCTCGTGGCCTCTAATAGGGGTACTATACCTCAAGCTCAGTTCTAAGAATGCATACACAAAGATGGATCAAAAGTGACACCAAGACCTAATATCCACTTACTCATATGAGGATTAAGTCACCAAATAGGAAACCAAAATAGCTTTTCTAGCCACTAAGGGAATAGGGAGCTTTAGCACTAAACAACTTATAATTTACTCTTTCTAACCCTAGACACAACTACTAATGCAAAACAAAAAGAATCACACCATATAATTTATCATTCCAACAAGGAAGATTCTCAATTTGGTTGTCACATCACACGACTAAAAAAAGGAGCTAAGGCTCCACGAAACAACATCTTAGAAAGGAAACTAAGTTTCTGATACACTAGAATTTTTCAAGAATATTAATTTAGTTTAATATTTTCAATTACCCGGGTTTGACAAAATGGCACTAGGAAAGTACAACAATTTGAACAACTTTATTATTTTATTATTATTTTAATTATGTAGGTTTAAATTCTTCTAACTAGTTTATGGTGTCAAATTCGGACCAAGGTGCAAGCGTTGAACCCATGAATTTGATACCAAGTATAACACCCACATTTTTCCCACCTAAAACCCCAAGAAACCTGAAAGATAAAAGGAAAAATTATGGAATTTTTTTTTTTGAAAGGTTCCAAGGCCTTAGCTAGGATTTTAATTAAATCCAGATTACAAAATTTTAAACTATTAAATGGTAGTCGGGACTAAAATAATAATTAGTTACCATTGGCCCAACCCTATTAAAATATTTCAATTTGATTTCCCCTATTAAGTTCTGTTGCTTAATTCAAATATTAATCCATTTTACTTTTGTCTATTTAGCCCCAAGGGTCTTATTAAATCTATTTATTGAATGGCCCCAAAATAAATTCAACATTTTATTAGGTAAGATTAATAATCTCCTATTTTAAAATAAATCAAATTAACATGGTTTAATACCTAAGGTGTCAAGGGTACACAACATGGTCTAACCCCTTAGGCCCCATTTGACATTACACACACATATTTTAATTTAAAACATTCCCACTTAAATACCCCATCACTTAAGTGATGTAGGGTGCATTCTACACCCTGGATCTAATCTTTCTCAACCCTTAGATTTAGGTTTGACAAAAGAAACCCTAGATATCCTTATGGGTTCTCTTATATTCATTTTATAAATATAATCTTTCATTTGTCTTGTTTTTTATAGGTTAAGGGAGGAGGAGGAAATAAATCCATAGAGGCCATTAGACAGATTGGAAGCTCTCATTTGACAAGTTTTTGTGTTTAGGGAAAGGATCTACCCATTTCCTTTGTGGGTATAGATCTCCCTTCCTTATTTGTATTTGATTTATAAAATAATTATTTTACTTGTAGGCTCAAGGTGTATACTTTACGTGTATACCCTTTTGGGAAAAACCCCATACCATATGTATTTATTTTACAAATAAAAAAATGCTTGTACATATATATATTGTTATTAGGGATAAGTATGAAAATTTATTAATAATATTTATATATGATGGTGTGATAAAATTTGAAAATAATCAAGCTACATCATTAATATACATTTATTATATATCTTAGTAATATCCATTTTTGTATCAACTAAGTTTTCAATTAAAATAGGAATTTCCAAATAGTGAGGACAATTAGATTTTACAACTATAACACTCAAATGTGTACAAAACTACATTTACCATAGGTGTCTATAGTAGAGTAGGAATTTGAACATTTATCAAATTTAACCAAATTATCACCTTCAATTTTATTTAAATAACAACCTTAAGGGCATGATTAATTAATATTTATTCATTTACTTATAAAATTCCAATTACACCGAAGAAGGAATTTTTGCTATATAAAATGATTTCTATCTAATCCTTCTTATACACCTAGTTGGATGAGGGAAGAAAAATAAACCATTCTTAAAGTGAATTTAT
This sequence comes from Taxus wallichiana var. yunnanensis, assembly GCA_018340775.1. Classification (NCBI taxonomy): domain Eukaryota; kingdom Viridiplantae; phylum Streptophyta; class Pinopsida; order Cupressales; family Taxaceae; genus Taxus; species Taxus wallichiana. Next base: position 700,690,132 of record CM031244.1, read on the forward strand.
TTCAATATTCAAGTAAGAAAGGGTTGTCACTATCTCCATTGAGTTCACCATCTTCATCAGGCCAAGCACACAACAAAATGGGGGAGTAGGAGAACTCTCCACCCAGCCAAAATATCCAATGAGGGAGAGAAGCCTTCTTCCTCATTCGCCTCAAGCCCCAATAAGGAAGCAATGAGGGCTATTTAGACCACCATAGCAACTAAAAAAATGGTTTTAACACACACACTCAATCAAGACAACAAGGAAATCACACAACATCAATTTCTTTACAGCCAATCAAAAACATAAAAACACAAAGGTGTCATGCTAAAGCCATGGAGGAAAAAGGAACATGGTTGTTCTTCTTATGACTCCCAAGGGTTTGTTTGTCCACCTAAGATACTCCAAAACTCCATCACAATACATACAACACTCTTATGCCTCCCTCTAAGAAGATACACAAATCTTATGCCTCCTCAATAAATCAACCCACTCTTATGCCTCACTCACTATTTTTCCTCCCTCAATGAAAAAACAAGATAAACACAAAACATATTTATCAAGTAGGTGGATTAATTCTAGGCCTCCTTTCTCTGCATCACCCAATTTGATCTTTCCTATCCCAACTATCCCGTCGTTGACCGGGCCTTCGGGGCCATTGACCTATGCTTTTGGTGCATCCCACTTACCCGTGGTGATTTTAGGTTTTCGAGTCCGTGCGTCCCCAATGTCCTAACTATCTCGTGGACCTCCTTGGATAAATTTTTCCACCTTAACCAATTCCTTTATTGTTCGTGATTTTGGTAATTTTGAGCCCAACTGTCCCAGACACATTTCTCCACATTTTCTGCATTACATTGTTTACTTTTATTTTGGCTATTTCACCTTTTCACGTCCCAACTGTCCCCGGTTGAACTTGTGTGGCCTAGGACAAAAACTTCCACATTTTCCACAATACACTAAAAGAAGCCATTTTTTCAGATTTTTGCAATTTTTTCTAACTCCTTGAATTTTTTCCTTGGATAGGGAAGTTAGAGAAGAGCCAAAGGGACCCCCAAAACCTGATTTTTGGGCCTCGAACCAATTCTACTTTCTCAATCTTGAAGAAACAATGTAGGTTATCCAAATTTACCTCAAGGGTTGAATTCAAGATAACATATTCTTCTCTATTATTTTCTTAACTCTTGGGAAATTTTCATGATGCTTATTACTGGCACACCTACACAACTAAAATTTGATGAAATAGTTACAACTTTACTATCTCAAGACATGAGAAAAAGTATGTTAATGAATATCACTCAAAGGAATCTTTGTTAGTTTCGAGGAAGATAAAGCTAGAGAGAAGGAGGAAAATAATGGAGATAAAATGGCCAAGTCTAAACAAATCAATTTCAAAAAATGTTCTAGAAATTTAGTAAAATAAGGAACATTAAGAAATATTGAAGGTAGAAAATAAAAACCCAAAATAATTTTTGTTTTGTAGAAGGAGAAGAAAGTACATATGATGGTGACGCTTAACTTGAATCCTTTACCCCATATGGATACATTCATGCATGGATGATTGATTCAGTGTATCATTCAACATCAATTATACATGGAATGGTTAAGTGAATATATGTTCGAGATGGTGGACAAGTGTTTCGAGAGATAATTCAACCTACATAAATTTTTGGAGAGAAAGAGTAAAGTTTAATTTTAGAGCTCAAATAACAAAGAACCTCCCTAGTGTATTACGCATACCATTCTTAGCTATAACTTTAGTTTCATTGAGAAAGATGGATAGCATTGGAGTATATGTCTCATTCAATAAATATGGGTACAAAATGTTATATGAATCTCTCATTTTAGAAAGAGTAATGTTCACAGAACTCTATTTAAACTATTTACAATCACACAATTAGTGTAAACAACATCTTTTTTATATAAGAGTGAAAAACAATGAATTTGATTCTCAATATTTGATTAGTTAATGGAAATTTTGAATGAAATATCTCAATAGTAAGTTCTAGTGGGTGAAATAAAGATTGCAAGGAAATATAAATATATTGAGATTTAGGGAAAATAAAAATTTCTTCTAGAGGAGAAATTAATGATTTTCCATGAAAGGATGTGCCACATTGGAAAAAATGGTTATATGTATTACAATCAAAAGGCATGCTTAAAGGAATTTATAAATGTCCCTCAAAAGTTGACTTTTTAACATTTTGTATATGAAAAGTATAGCGAGTAAATATTCTCAATTCTTATACTCATTTAAATAGTATTTTATAGGTTACATGAAGTATTGGAACCAATGACGGTTTCTTCACATATAAATTTAGTATTTTGTGTGTCTTTAATAGATAACTATTCTACAAATACTTGGATATATTTTCTCAAGGAAAATTTTATGTATTCAAAACTTTTAAGAAGATCAAGGCACTAATTAAGAACCAATATGAGAAATCGATAATTTTTACACATGAATGATGGGAGTTGAGTATTGTTTAAAGGAATTTGATAAAATCTATGAAAAATGTACAATAGTCATGCAAAGGAAAATTTATTATAATCCATAGAAAAATTGAGTGGTATAGCACATGAACAAAATGTTGATAAATAAGATTCCTATTATGTGGGTTACATATGGGTTATCAAGAATAAGGTTTTTGGGTATGGTAAAATTAAGAAATACAAGGTTTGATAAATTGAAAAAGTGTTGTCTACATTGAATGTGATTGACTTTGGTGATGCATTTTATTTTATTGTAAAATAGATGTATATCATATTTTTTTAGTTATGTATGTTACATATGATCTAGAGATATATAAAATTGATGATAAAATAAATTTTTTTAGAGGGAGGTTGAGGAATAAATCGACATGAAAAAACCTGATAATCTCAAAGTCAAGAGTAAGTAGTAAATAGTTTATCTATTGACAAAGTCTTGGTAGGGCCTAAAATAATCACCAACGATGTGGAATAAGAATTTTTATATTTGTGTTCATAAATTTTACAGGATTTCCACTCGATCCATGTCATCCCCGCTTACAAAAAAACCATCTTCATACTTGGCGATAACTGGATTATGTCGATAGAGCCTTACTTTGGGGATGTCTTCTACTTCCTGTTTCAACACAAATGTAGTTGTCACTCACTGACACCTCCACTATATATCCAAAAGTGTTTCAAGAACCAAACCAAACACAATCACAACTATTGGAATACCTTCCACGTCACCACCCATGGCCCAACTCACACCTCTTCCCATATCCCAACATACATCTACACCCAAACACCTACCCACACCTATATAATCTCCCTTACCTAAACCTATCACTACCTTAGGGGTCATACCAATAGCTAACCTTACTCACCCACCCATTAAATTAGATTTAGCCACATATTCCAAAACTAACACTAAACTTAACCCGGCCCCTAAAAAGAATATCTAACCTCCTAGACCTCATACTCCAAACTTTCCTACCACACCATTCTACCCTTCACCCCTTCCGTTATCCTAGGACCTCACCCCTCGACCACCGGCCAAGAAACCCCGATCCACCGGTAAACCAAGAATGCAACATCCCATTTTCCCATCACTGACCTCTATTATACCCAACTAACTCACACAACTTCCGCCCTCACCCATAACCTTCTTACCATCCATACCTCCACTACATTAATAAATTCATCACTAATAATCACAATGTCTTCCCTTTCCCTCACACCTCCCGCCCAACACACACCACCTATCTCCATAAGCACCTCGGTTACCCCCATGGGTAACCCTCCTTCTTCCACCATCAGATTTTCCCTCCACATCTCATAAACCCATTTCACCTTTTCCCAAAAGGATGTAAACTAAAGCTAAAAATCTGCTAACCTCCAATAAGGTAGTTAAACCAACCAAACCTTCCATTGCAATTTCTTCTACCATGCCCCTACCCAAGAAATTAAGACCAACACCTAAGACTACACCACACACTAAAATAGTAGACTAACCTAATCCGTCTCTTGTAAAGAATCTTCCTCCACAATCAGTGCGCAGATGTACCCAAACCCATGTTAAGCTCCCATTATAATCTGCTTTAGCGGGTCATACGTCAAAATCCTAACCAATCTCCTCAAAACATTTGTCTTCACATTACCACCACTTAGACATTATGGCCCACTCAAACCCAAACTAAATGGGTTTGACGAAACCAAAATTTACACCATAATCATGTGCCAGGAAATGATGTAGAGAACTATAAGGCTTTAAAAACTACTCTTTTCCAATTGTGTCCTCTTGAAGAAAACTGTGAATCTACAACAATCTTCTTGATGAGGAACCCATTTCACCTTCACCAATTTCCACAGATCTTCTTCTCTTACCTACTCAAGAACCAAAATATCCATGCCCATAACTCTTTAATCCACCCCGAGATTTGAGATTAACCTTGTTCGTATAAGAGAGTTGGCCAAACTACCGCCAAAATGCCAATGCGCCCTACTCATTTCACAAGGATTGTATCCCCAGTAGGGTTTTGTACCTCATGCCACTATACCTTCTATGACACACCCTCTTCATCCACCTCCCCTTAGATTAACATGATCAATATTACCACCCGTGATCATAAAGAAAAGGGAAAGGAAAAAGCAACTGGCCCATCACCCAACACTGTACCCAACATACCATCCACACCCATCACCAAATTCATCATTCGAGGTCCTGCATATCCTATTTCCAATGGGGTCACACATCGTAAAATGCTAAAACAACTACACCAATCCCCCCTCAAAATGTCTTTATATGACCTCGTCCAAACCTCAAAGTCACATCGTCAAGCCCTCATGGAGGTCCTTCAATCTATTGAAGTCTTACCAAATGACCCCATGCTCATCGCCTCCATCATTACCCCTCACCACATAGCCTCTCTCACTAGGTCTTTGCCTTCCTCTACACCTCCACCTACTCACCAAGTGGCCACCCTCATCTTTTCAAATGAAGAGATCGCTCCCTTCCAGTCCGATGACCCCGACCCCACTCTTTTCATCTCCATATTTATCAATAATATACACATACAACATGTTATGATCAATGGTGGTGCTAGCATTAACATCATCTCCTCCCATGCATACAACCAAATGCAAATACCTACCAATTGCATGCATGGTAACCCTGTTATGCTACGTTCCTTCAATGATGGCATGACCTCTACCCTATGTACCATTGTTCTCCATGTCCGCGTAGGTCCTCACACCATCCCGAAACTTTTATTTGTCTTAGAAGGGGAGTTCCATTATAACTTGTTGCTCAAATAACTATGGATCTATGTTATGGGTTGTGTCCCTTCGAATTTACATTGATTCCTCAAATTTAAACATGAGGGAAATAATTACACCATCCCTATCGACCCATCACATTTCAAGACCTGTAACATGTTATAACAACCCAATGATGTGCATGTACTAGTTAGGGCATCTGCCACTCTCCCTACTTCACCTTCGCCCGGAAGCTCGTCAACCAAAACTGCCATTACCTCTTCTACATCTAATCATGCTATTGTCACTACAATTGCAGCCTCTACCGCCCGACTCACCTATTTCCCCATCATCTTAGCGAGCGATCTATACCTGCTACCCACATACCAACTATTGATCCCTTAGAAGGTGTTTTTAAATGCCACACTCTTAGGAAATACCATCTATACAATATTATACCTTCCTCACCCCATAAGAGTATGGAAATATGTGTCAACACCCAAGCTATGACATTCGCATCGGTGGCATTTTCCCTTATGGCTCTCCCCACCTTCCCACAAACCTAACATATGGGAAACTTGATATGGCTACCTATAAACCCGAGCCTCAAACCAAAACCTAACAATTTTCATCTGGTCTACACTCCCTCACTAACCACAACTTCGCTCACACTTTCCTCCACCGGTGTACGCGTGGAAAGGATTTGGCTTCATTGTTATGAACAAGGCATCCATACTTTCATTTCCTCTAATTATCGTAAACAAAATGAACGTAGTTACATTGGTTTTGATGCTCCACCCTCCAAGAAGGTTCATGTCAACCTTATCCAAGATGAGGAATCTTCCCGTCTCATTTACCCACATTACCATCTTCACCCACGAGTCCATAGATCCTGAATCTATTCCACCTAACATTTTTTTGGTAAACACCATTTCCCTAGGGCCATTAGCCTATCAATGTGACGATGAGGCTCCCTCTTCTCTCGCATTCCTATATCTTGACATGATCGATGATGATACTCCTTCAATTAATGTTGTTTAAAGTTAGGACGATGAGTCCATCCTCACTACCTTTGTGCGAAGACTCTTATATTCATCGGTTGTTACCCTCTGAAATGTAAACCATGTTGAATGAATTGACTATCGAAATCAACATTAATACTTAAGACGAACAACACATTCTAAATATCTACCAATCCTTAGATGCTACTTGAATAGGAATCCTTCACCTCTTTCCTTCGGGACCATAACACCATGTTTTCCTGGTCCTATGCGAATATGTGTGGTATTGACCAAAAGATGGTGGTTCATAATATCGTAACCATTCTTGAAGCCAAACCCATCAAACAAACGCTGTGGAAAATGCATCCTCGCATTTCTCTTCTGCTTCAAAGAAGAACTTCAGTACCTCCTCTCGGATTCCTTCATTATCCCCCATGGATTTCTAACATCATTCCTATCACAAAGGCGACAGGGGGACTCTCGTATTTGCATGGACTTGCATGACCTCAACCTAGCTTGTCCGAAAGATGATTTCTCACTACTGGGCATTGACCAACTAGTTGATCTTACCGTTAGCCATGAAATGTTATCACTCATGGATGGTTTTTCGAGCTACAATAAAATATTACTAGGTCCTGAGGATCAACACAAGACTATCTTCATCACCCCTTGGGGACTTTCTGCTATCAAGTCATGCCCTTTGGCCTCAAAAATGCCGATGCTACATATCAACGAGCCATGACTTACATCTTCCATGACATCATGCATCACATATTGGAAGATTTTGTCGATGATCTTCTTTTGAAATCCAAGAATTGAACCAAACACCTACCCATTTTTAAAGTCATATTTGACCACCTCATCAATTATTGTGTTCATCTTCAACCAAAGAAGTGTTTTTCGCAATACTTTCCAGAAAAATCCTAGGTTTCATCGTTTCTTTACGTGGTATAGAAATTGATCCTATTAAATTCAAGGCAAATCTTGAAATGCTGCTACCCACTAATCTCTATCAACTTTGCAACCTACAAGGAAAGTTGCAATCAATTCATCATTTTATCTTGTAGCTTTCCGACCACTTTATCAACCATTCCATCATCTTCTTAAGAAATATGTTTCATTCAAATGGGATGATGAATGCCATAAAGCCTTGAAAAATTACTTCCTTTAACTACCATTGCTTATTCCTCCTAAGGATGAACAATCATTCTACTTATATATTTCTACCATTGACCATTCTCTAGGTGCAATGCTCACTCATCGCAATGACCAACATTGAGAGCAAGCGGTTTATTCCATAAGTTGTACCCTTCTTGACTACGAAACTAGATATACCCATGACAAAAAGAAATTCCTAGCCTTAGTTTTTCCTCACCACCAAACTTTGCCATTACCTACTTAGCCACAAATCCTTTGTCATTACTAATACTGACCCATTACACTACATGTATACAAAACCTTATCAAAATCAACGTGTTGCACATTGGCTTATGCTTCTAGCCGACCTCGACCTCGAATTCATCCATCAAAATTCAATCAAGGGCTAGGATATCACCGACGATTTGGATGATGCCCTATTTCTCTGGAATCAACCTTCTAACTTTGACTTCCCATATGAGTGTATAACTACCCTTTCTCTGGATGAGCCCGCTTACAAAATGACACTCATCTTTGATGGCTCCAAGTGTCAACGTGGTGGTGGGGTTGGTGTTATCATCATTCCACTTGATGGTGAACCTATGTCATTTTATTTCAAACGTGATTTTGATTATACAAACAATATTGCTAAATATGAATCACTCATATTGGGTCTCCAAGATGCTTATGTCTTAGATGTTAAGTCAATCAACATCTTTGGTAATTCTTAGTTGGTCATAAATCAAGTTAATGAGATAATTCAAAAATATAAACATCACATAGACATGCTTTTTACCACCTTTGACCGTTACACACTTCAAACCACCTCACATTCTATTAATAACTTTGCGGATATCATGGCCTACTTAGCATTTGAGATACCTGCTTCACGTCTTGACTCTAAAATCTTTGTCACTATACGAAGACTACAATCACCCTCTTATTTACCTTGTGAAGTTTACTCGGTGAAACCATTCCCCCGACCCACGTGACCTTTGGTATAAGCAATATGCATATTATCTTTCCATTTCCATTCTACCCACCCATCTCACTTGTAATGGACAATGTGCCTTTCTTAAAAGTGTCTCCCATTATGTCATCATCGGTGGTCTTCTTTACAACCGTGGTTTCGACAAGATTCTCTTGCAATTCCTTACAAGTTCTAAAATTCCCTACACCATTAAAGAAGTCCATGATGGAATTTGTGGAGGTCACTTTAGTGGTCTCGTTGTTCAAAACACATTATTTTCCTAGGCTATTACTGCCAACCCTAAACCATAATCATGTTGTGATTATGTCAAACAATGCTTAAAATGCTAACAACATGCTAATCTTCATCACACATGTAGTCATGCCTTATAGGTCATGCGAGACCTTTGGCCTTGTTTGGATCTTATCGGTGAGATCAACCCCATTCTTCACAATGCCACCAATGGATCATAACCACTACTAAATACTACACTAAATGGGTAGAAGTCATTCCCCTCATTTCTATCAAATCTGATAAGATATGTGAATTCATCAACCATCACATCATTTTTCATTTTTTTGTCCCTCACCACATTATCACTGATAACGGAAAACAATTCAAAAAAACTCTACGTAAATTATGTGATGCTTTTGGCATCTAACTCAATTTCTCATCACCTTAATACCCACAAACCAATGGTCAAGCCATATCAACCAATAAAAACTTGAACAAAATTCTTATGAAGGTTGTCATAATCTTTGGGAAAGATTGGTATATGCACATTCCTTTCACTTGTTGGCTTATCACACTAGTATTCATACTTTGAATGCTGCCACCCCCTTTTCTTTGGCCTATGATACGGAGGTTGTCTTACCTCTCGAAGTCCAGATTCCATCTCTCTGCATCTCACTACAAGACATGCTCAACGACAATGAATTTTGCTAGGATCATTTGGCACAACTTAAATTATTAGATGAACATCATCTCAATGCTCTTGACCATCTCCAAATCTACCAAAAACATATCAAACATGCCTATGACAAACGTGTTCACAAACAAACCTTTCAGGTTGGTGACCTTGTCTTGAAGGAAAATCAACATGTAACCAAAGAGGAGAAAAGTAAACGGGGTAAATTTTCTCCTAATTGGCTTGGACCTTATATTGTTAACACATACCTATGGATCAAGTGCTTATTGTTTGTCTTCACTCAAAGGTAAACTGAGCTCTGAGCCCTTAATGACTTGGATCATTGACCATTATATTGTTGATGTTAAGTTTTATATCACTTTCTATCAGTTGATCACTTGTCCCTTGAGCGTTGTTTACCTTCCATATTTCCCATTTTGAGGACCCACGACTAAACAAGAATCATGTGACTACCCATTACCTTTTAACCTTGTCTTCAATATGAGTACCACGGATCTACTCATAGCATGATTTCTCATGGATACTTTTCATCTTCTTCAAGATGGAATCCCATTATCATTCATCAAACGAAACCACCTCTTCCATAGTTAACCTTTGTGTGCTACGGTCTTGTCTTCTAAACAAGAAACTAATCGTCCTCTATAGTCTTGGCCACGACTTAAACGTCTAAAAAAAAAGGGATACCACTCCTTGAGTCAAACTTATAGCAAAAGATGACTCCCCAAATAAAAAGAGACATCTCTTCACTCTAAATTCCATCGCTATAAATAAACCGCTCCTTGAAGGACACCTATATCCACTCATTACAAAAATTTAATAAATAACCTAAAGCTTCCCGCATCAATAAACTTCATGAAGACCTCAAGGAGATAATATACTCATCCCATATAGAATTCCCGCATCAATCGGTCTATTAAAAAAATGAAGGAAAAGATGAAATTTTATCATGGACTTGCCTATTTTAGATTGTGGGTTTCTTGTTACGAAAAACATGTCATCGTAAACTCGGTTATGCTAAACCTCTCATTCTAACCTCCTTTACTTTTTCACATGATTTCCTTGTTACTCAAGTGAATTTCCGCAAAACACAACGTTCTATGATTATGTGACTTTCTTCCCCATTACAATGAGTCCATTATTCAACGCATTTAGGGTCTTTCATTCATAATAACTTCTTAGGTATGGTCGACTCATTAGGTTTCTTATCAATTCTACAACTCTTTTACCACCTCTTATCATTTTCCTTCCTCATTACTTACCGATTATCCTATCTAGGACTAGATCATCAACACGTATATTTAAATACCACTCAACCATGCCTAAGACCTAAACTCAACCACACCTACAACCTAAACTCAACCACACCTTTGATCTAAACTTAATCATGCCTATGAAATACATTTACCCATGCCTAGCACCCATCAAACGATTTTTCTATTTCACTCTAATCTTCCCTAGCTTACGGGAGAACTACATTGGCTTGAGGTCTCTTTTTTTTAATACTATGTAGGCAACACTCTGAGGGCATGGAGCCCTTAGAGGTTAGCTAGTCCATTCTCTACCCTAACCAATTCCCTTTTTCCCTTTCCAATCGACATTTTACCCTAGTTAGTTTCCTTTCTATATCAATACCTGGAAATTAAACCAAAGAAACAACAATTGCTTAACATATTTACCATCATAACTTACACATTCATTTCATCTTTTGTATAATTTCTTTACCGTAATCATACATTTTTCTACAAATCATCTTAACACAATCCACATCATCATTAATTACACAAATTAATGAATTAGAAACTCAACCATACTTAACCAACTTGACTCAACCATGCCTAAGATAACTTTGAGTCCACCATTCCTTACTCAACCTCACTCAATCATACCTAAGTCAACCTCACTCAATTTATACCGTCACTTTACTCCATCATGCCTAAATCAAGTGACAACATCATGCCTAAACCAACCTATCTCCACCATGCCTACACAAACTTGACTCTATCATGCCTAATCCACTTACTTTCCACCTATATATATATATATATATATATATATATAATCAAAATTAAAACATGTACACCATCCATACTATAAACACCATCATCTATAAATCAGATAGTCTGTATAAAAATACATGTGAACATATATCCCAATAATAATCACAATCATCTCAAATCACTCATATACATCCTCACCATCTTCGGCACGCAGGCCGGTATATCATCAAAAATCTCAAAACTCTCATCTACATCCTCACTCTCTTCGGCACATAGGCCGGTATATATAAAAATAAACAACTATACAAAACAAGAGGTACATATGGCTATCAGAAATCACCATACTTGGATATCCTCCATATCTATCTCACATGTCTCCTCCTCCTCCTCTACCCCCATATGATGTCCAGCTAGCATCTCACCACCCATCATCGGTCCTAGCCGATATTTGCTAGTACCTCACCCGGGCCGGCCTCCTTGACTGGTTGCCTTGACCCGACCCTCTCTCAGGGCTCGATGGCCTCTTGTGCTCTCTACACTATGGGTATGTGAGCTTGTCCTTTCACTTGAGGCTGTTGTGATCTATACTCCCATAGGATAAAAAATCTATCCCCGTGAGCATCAAACTTAGCTCCCAGACCACGTGCTAGTAGTGTCTGACCCCAATAAGGCAAACCTCTACAACATGGCACCAATCCTCAGCTATCGTACCCCCTCATACCTCCATGAGCAAGGGAGGTACCCTATCCTTCAAGCATAAGTGGTCCCTCATCAACACCTAACAAAAACACTATTGTCAAAACCTTACCATACCAAACACAACCCTTACCTCATAAACCTCGTATCTAACCATCGCTTCTTATATTACCCACCCACCACTTACCCTTGCTAAACCAATATATAATATTGCCATTTATACTTACTCCCCTATTTACCTCTTGTGAAACCTACCCTTACATCTCGTAACATATCCTTACCTCTTACCCTTTCTCTCTATTTCCCTATTTTTCCATAAATTTGGCCAACACTTGATCAACGAAGATCGTTATTGATCATGTGTAATTGGCATCGATTACCCATTACTTGACCGATGCTAGACAAATACCACCGACGTTGGCCAACACTTGACTGGTGTTGGTCACTGTTGCAAAGCTGAATACGTCCAACCACCCCCATTTTTTAAAACTCTCAAAATCTACCCTAATCCTCTATTCTAACCTACCAAAACCTATCCTAGCTTCATTCCCAATCCTATTTAATCTACATTGGACCTTCCCACCCCTCATTTCCTTCCTTTTTACCCATACATTCCCAATAATAAACTTACACCCAAATTTTCACCCAACCCCATTTCAATAGCCTATTTCAATCACAAATACAGGATCGATAGAATCCTACCTCATCTCGGTGTCCTCAACATGGTGGCACATCTACCCATTACATCGGTGGTCCACCCAAACCTTCTCTCATCTCTATTATGTCAAATCTCCAAATCTAATCCTTTTGACCTCCACCCAATCACAATTTATCCCCCGTGCTCATGTACTGTCTACCTAGACCCTCTCACCAACCGATCTCTCCACCTCGGTAAGATATCGTCCCTCATCCTTTCCTCCCAATAAATCACAACTTGTTCAATGCTTTGTCATTTTCACAAATAGCAAAACATATAAATGAATCCATATTATATGAATATTTCTTTTATATACCCACATTGACCTCACCAACATCAGTTATACCTAAACCGACATTATACATGTGCCTAAGACACCGTGGTCATTTATACTTAGATCGACATCGGTCGTGTGCCTAAGAAAACTATGGTTGGTTTACGTAGACCATCAACAGCCAGAAGTATGACATGCATTGGTTACCCATCATACTCTTGGCAAGTACCCTTTCCTAATTTTTGACCCAACTTAACCAACCTAGCTACCGTTTGGCCTTACCCACCCTTATCGCAACCTACCTCCAAGCCTTCATTACCTATACCTATCCTTAATTACATTTAGGGACTTGTTATTTTACCCATACCTCGTCCCTACCTATGTCCATGACCTTCTTTACCTTGACCTTAAAATTTTAATGACCTATGACCTCATGTGCTCACTATACCTTATGACACTATTACCCATGTTGTGACCAAGCTACTGGACTGTAACATTGTTACTAATCTATGACCTCATGTGCTTGCTATACCTTATGACACTATTACCCGTGTTGTTTGACCTAATGACCTTACCTTGCTTAATGTCGTGCCATTTATCTTAACCCAACCTTTGGTGTACCGGAACATACCTAAACATTCTTGCACCTAACCTGTGAAGTGTTTCCCCACCATATCTTATACCTTGGATACCAAAATCACCTCAACCTTGTTTGGATAAACCTATCGACCTTAGATGATGTAGAGTTTGCATGCTCTTCAACCTAGTATCGTGCCACAATTTATACGTGTGCATGCATTTTATTATTTCTATGTTTTGACCCTGGCCCATTACCTTGATTACCTGATTGGACCTTTACCCCATTACCCCCATTGTCCACCTTCCTCTTCATCACATCCACCTTTTATCAAACCACTCACTAATTTTGTCTTCTACCTCATCAGTTCCTAGTTTGAGGGGGATCACCTTCACCCACACATGGGGCAACCACATCTTATTTTTTTAGCATCACTTACCAATACAATCTACACAATAAAAAGGGGCAAAATGTAGACACCAAAATTGGGTCACACTCCCCATGGTCCCTTGTAAAATAACTAGATCAAATATACTCATCTAACCATGGTCGCTTCCATCCCACACCACTATTAATTTAATTTATTTAATTAAATTAATATATATACTAACAATATTTATTATCTAATTATCTTAATTTATACCCCACCACCTCATCCAGCCACCTCACCCTAGGAATATTCTTGGTATGTTTCCATAACTAACAATAACTAAGTCTTACTTGCCTTAATGAGCTAAGATTTTCTCTAACCCTAAAATCTCTCTAACCACATTCCCGCTCACCGGAAGGGAAGTTTTGCTTCTAATCCATAATAAAAAAACTAACTAGGCCCAAGTAATTAAAAATATCTTCCCATTTTAGTAACCCTAGGGAATATCACCTTAACTAATGCCGGTCACCCCTAAATCAATGTCGGTCAACCAAGAACCATCGTCACTTAACATTTATTCAGCTAGACAACCTTATTTTTGGTTTGGAACTTATTTAGAGCAAGAGAACGAGAGGAGAGATGCATGGAAGTAGAACCAGAGTCTTTTCATGCACCTAGACTTCCATAGCCAATACCGGGACGAGATCTAGAGGTATTGCATCTCATCAAGAATTCTAGGAGCACTATTATGGTGCCAAAACTCCATTATTCTAATCACCCGCCATTCAGCCATCAAGTCTATACCACAAGTAAGTATACCTTTTACCAGCATAGTCTATTTCAATATAATAGCCTTGTTACTTCTGTTATCAGTTTATACTTTGCATGTTCTTTTCCAATATTCTACCTACTTGTAGATTCAACCATTCCTCTACCCACACCACCAAATCACCCATTTTCACCTCCCATACCCCTCTGAGTATACCTAAGACCTTTACAGACCTCCCCATCCACCCTTCCATCTCATTTTAGCTCCATTTCAATCCCCATAATCAGATCTTATCAAATTCCTTTCACCCCGACCTTACCATCACCGGTTATCTGACCGTCATCGGTCCCTTATAAACTATTTTCAGTCATACCTCAACAATGTCGGGCCTATGTGTTTTACACCTTTTTCAATAACAGAGCCAACATGCCTTCTACCAAGTGACCTAAATAACCCGAAACCTAACTGGACCGGTTAAGACCACGACAACTACCTACCCTTTAGATCTCGAGTATAACCTAGCGTATTATATTAGATTTTCTTATTGTGCTTGAATGAGATACCTAAATCATATCAACTACAATAGGAATTCACATATTTCTCACATTAAGTTGTTTTAAATAGTGGATTGATAGCCATGTAGGAACTATCATACTTCTCGGAACTAGCATACACTAGGCATTCCATTGTCATACATCATTTAACTATCTTTTTGTGGTTTTGTTTGGTATTAGAAGTAGTTCCTCCTAGCCAAAATGAAGCTCTCTCAATGGAACTAGATCAAGAAGTCGAACATACGCAACAACCTCTAACCAACCCATTTGACAGTATTCCTCCTATCCCTTACCCTTATTTATTTCATCATTCAAAACGTAAAGAAAGTGATGAAACAAAGTGGTATATGGAAAGAACATGATAAAGATCCATGCAATTTACATATAGTGTATAATATGAAATGAAATATGTGTAGTGTGTCTAAGAACGTATAGTATGTAGTATTTGATGCTAGATGAGTATGATGAAGACTAGTAGGATGTATGATGCATAGACATGCAAATATTGAAATGGTATGGACTAAATGTAGGATGTGTGATGCGTGATGTGATGTGTGGTGCCAAATGTGTACTATGTGTGGTTCATGTGAGGTAATCTTTAATATTCAAGTGTGAACTGAAGCACAAGAGTGTGTCATCAAGTAGTGATGACACTAAAGTATATGATGATTAGACCTATGTTATAAGGTTGAAGTATAACAATGTAGATATTTGAGATGTACTTATGCTAATATGATGGGGGTGGTAGATTTTATGCCCCCAAAGTATGTATGTGATCGAGGTCTAGTCAAAAGACATGAAGTAGATAAATGGATGGTGTATTTTCCTTAACAAAAGTAATAAGACGTGACAGAGAAGTATGACCATTAGATTATCCATCATCATAGTAAGCATCATCTAGATCCCAATCACTAGCATATGTAGAGTCTATAGCGGATGTTTGGAATTACAAGTTTAAATCTTGGCAAAGTGATTGTTGTGTATGATGTTGTGATGTGGTAGATACCTTTAATAGTGGTGTTTACAATTTTTGCACTCATGCTAAAATGGTTAACTCAAAACCTTGTTTTCGATGGAAGGCATTGATGAAATGGACCTAACTAGGGGAGCCAGGAAAGTTTTATTGTGTTTTTAGTTGCAAGTATGATTGATTAAGTACATATAATCTACAACTATGTGTGTGTTTATAGAATGTAACACCTTACATACAATGTCAATCCATATTCATATTTAGTAAGGAAACACAAAATCCCTAATGCATTGCCTTGTTGAAGACAAGAATCACAATTTAGGGGAATTACTATATCTAGGAGCAACAAATAGAGTTGTAGTTATATAGAATTGAAAAGAACTCATTATTAAGTTACAGATACATCAAAACACTTTATTTCATCACGTTTAAATACTATTAATCATGTGATTGAGTTGTTTATATCATTATACAATCAATATCCATCATAAAATCTAAATGCAGAAATAAGTATACAACTCGATTCTGAAATTAATATCATTTATTCATGAAGAAATTCAATGTTTCCCACAAAATCCATTGGATGTAACTCACAACCACCGAAGTTAAAAGTAGACATGCATACATATAAAAGTAAAAGAGTATAGAAGAAACCCATAATTTCCTTGGGTTTTCTCCTATTCTTCTTTGTTCTGCTCCACTTCACTTCCATATTTGTTATCCAACAACTATAGTGTACTTGAAAATAAAAGGAATGACATTAGTCAATAGGTCGTATTTAAACTGGACTTGTGTACTTTCTAACTTCATGAAAATGGATATCCTAATATTAGAGGCATAAGGTACATCATGTAACAAATCCAAAATTGAGAAATCAATATCTTACAGTAGCACATATAATTCCTTAAATCATAAAAATTTTGTAAAAAGAAAGAAAAGAAAGACTATCGAACACAAAAGTGTCCAAAAAGCCCAATTTTTTTAACTAGTTTTTTGAAATGTGTAGGCATAGAAATGAATCTATTAAAGTCATCACTTATTATCATGAAACCATCATTTCTAAATTAAGAAGTAAAAGCATAAAGAGTTTCATAAAGATAACGTAGTTGAAGAAAAGAGACCACATGTTGTTACCAATGAATTACAAGAAGAGATAGTTTACAATAAAGTTGAAATCATGACAAGGAAAGATACTAAGTTACAATTTCACTTATAATCATATTTTATCCTCAAAATCTCAAAAAACTAGTTTAGGATACATCAATAAGGAATTTTTCTTAATACCGTAGACTCATCTCAACAATAGGTTTACCCATAGACCTAAGGTGTTTCTATTTTATCTACGAAAGTGAGAGATCAAATAAGCTTAAGACCGTTGATGTCATCTTTCAAACATGGTGCAATTTCAAGTTATAATAGTTTTTGCGTGTCTGATGGGAGACATATTAGATTTACAAGATAGATTAAAACAATTTACAATAGGTTTTTAGCAAAAGAAAGTTAGTTTTTAAGAAGCAAGTTGCAGTAATTTATTCTAAAAATCTGAAAAATTATTTGGCAACTCTGTAAGAATGATTTTAGACCACATTAGTAGCATGTTCCATGCCTAAAGTGACAACAAGATCATCAATAAGATGAATTCCTACTGAGTTTATTCTTTACCTTTGAATTTTGCTATAAGAATAAGATTTGACAATACCTTAACTTATAATAGACCCGGTTGTTTGAAACCCTCCTCCTAATATTCTTTAACCATGCATCCATCTTGTTGTTTAAATCCTTGTTATTCTAATGCCTATAAAACCACCAAGAAATTTTGCATCCTTTACTAATGATAGCCATTTAGTAATTAATGTCTATCATGATATACCTAACTACTTCCTAAAAATTTTACCTTCATTCACTGGTGAAAATCATATTACCCCTACAGAGCACATTAAAGATATTGCAACCCTTTTTGTAGTTCATAATATAACTCATGAAGATGTAGCCTTAAGACTTTTAGCTACATCATTTAAAGGAAAAGATTTGCAATGGTACATAACCTTACCAATAAGGAGTATAACAACTTGGGATGAGTTAGGAGAGAAATTACTTAAGTAATTTCAAGACAATTTGATCACCTATCTCTCATAGAACAACTGTCTACAATCAAAAGACCTCATGAATTTAAGGCTACTTTTAACATCAGATTTGCCATCACTTGGGAAAGAGTTCTACCTAGTGTTAAGCCTCAAGCTGATCATGCATTTATATATTATCTCAGAGATTTAAATATCCATATTTCCACCATGATTTAGTATATGGGAGAAGATACTCTCCTAACATCTTATGATATTTCCATTAGGGATGAAAAATACCTTAATCAAGTTGGAAAATTAGCCCCAAGGCCTTTAATGCCTCTTATAGAAGATTTGACACATGTTCCATAGCCTATTACCATTATATTTGTTATTTTTATAGCTCCATCGATTGATGTATTTAAGACTTTTAAGACTATGCAAAATAAATTGATGTCATTGAGAATAAACTAGCTCATCCTAGCAGGCCTTATCAAGCTTCTTACTATTAAAATCAGTAGAATAGGAAATATTTTAGAAAAATAAGAAATATAGATAACCATATCAATAAAGGAAATTTGATTCAAAGGCTCATTGTTCATCTAGTGATCTTGTTCCAGCTTAACATGGTTTCCAAAGAATGGTGTTTACCTTGTAATCAACCTTGTTCCACTACAAATTGTTCAAGTGCATTCTTGAATATTAGCCTTGTTGCACAACCTCAATCTGAAGTATTATTTATGCCTCAAATGGAGGGTGGGAAACAAGATGCTCAGATTCAAATATCACCCAAACATAATCTAGTCAATTTTGGAGAGGAAAATTTTTTGCAATCATAACTAGGTCTCAAGAAAAGTATCAAGATAAAAAAAAACAACAAAATTGACTTGTTTTGTCTAGAGTCATTGATAAATCAGAAAGCACATGTCAAAAAATAGCAAACAACTCTATTTTTTGTTCAAAAAATATAAAGGAATTCATATTCTAAGGATCAAGGTAAAATAAATGTAGCATGATCCTAGAAGATTATCCATACCTCATATTTCAAAAGCTATTGAAGCAGAGTCAGTTTTGCTAAATCTTATGCTAAAACTATAGAAGATTTTTTAAAAACTATTTTATCTGTTAATATTGTTGATTTAATGTAAAATGATAATATTAATATTTCATTATTGGATGTTGTGAGTATTCCAAGACAACAGAGAGTTACTAGCTCATGAGCTTGCTAAGTTACAAATTTCTTCAAAACTAACAAAAAGGAAGCTCGAAACCATATATGGTTCTTGGTAAAATCAAGGAAGGTTGCATGAAGTAGGTTAAGTAGATGGTACAAAAAGGTTTTAAAGGCTCGTGATATTAAAAAAACCACTACCCTTTTATCTATCTTGGATTATTAGTGATCATTTAGTTCTTAATCGCATGGTTAATAATGGTGCAAGTAGCAATGTAATTCCTAAAGCGATTGCAAAAAAATTAGGCATGTAGTATGAACCTAGAAAGAAAAGTGTGTTGCATATTGATGGAAAAACTAACACATTTGGTTTCATTAAAATCTTGGAGGTAACTTTACATGCTTGTTAGAATGTTTCTATCTTACAAGATGTTATTGTTGTAGATTTACCTCCCTACTTTTCCTTATGCTTATCAAGAGATTTTAAAGTAAATATAGGAGGTTATCTTTCTTCAGATTAGTCATTATTATTAGTTACTACGCCACATGGAACTAAATTTACCATTAATTTAGAGTGTCCGCTAGATTTTATATTGAGCCTAATGATTCAAATGTTGCGAGTAAATTATGCAGCTATAGATCAATCTAATTTTAAAGTTACAACATATTTCTACATTAGATGGTGTTTCTAATTTGTTTATGGATGAAAAAAATCAAGAAGAACATTCTTATGATCATTTGAAAGAAGAAAAAGAAGATTTATTTGGCATTTATTGTTTGTATGAAGAAAATGCATCAATCCTCTTGCTATCCAAAACAAAAAAAATAGCAATAGGGCTATGGAAGCTTCATTTCGATGGAGCCAAGAAAAATAAATAAAAAGGTGTAGGTTTGTTGCTCACTTCCCCTACAAATGAAAGGTATTTTTCATCTTTAAGTCTACAATTCTCATGTACTTGTAACATAGCTGAGTATGAAGCATTAATTCATGGCTTACAATGGGCCAGAAAAAGAGGTATCAACATGTTGCAAGTTTTTGGTGACTTGGATTTAGTAATTAATCAAGTAAAACTTTTTAATGCGTGTAAGAATTCATTACTGAAGTTCTACAAACATAGAGTTTCAGACTTAATGGATGATTTTGATGTTATTAATATGTAATCTACTCCAAGAGCTGAAAAAAACACACGGAAAACTTGCAGCAGTTGGTGCTAGCATTGAGGTATTAGAAAAAATTGAAAACAAAAAAGTATAACCACATATAAAACTGATTATCAGACCTTCAATACTTGATTAATGAAGAAAATTGGCAATTTTTCAAAGATGATGAGTAAATTTGATGATTTTTACAAGAAAAGCTGAAGTTTCTATAGTAAATAAAAAAATACAACATTTATATGGTGACCAAATTGTTCAATTGAAGAAAAACAAGCTACCCCAAGGATTGGTCACATTAGAAGATATTTTTAGTTTTGATGATCAATTAAGAAAGGATAAAGGAAATATCTTGACTCACATAGATAACTATGAAGAGATCTTAGTTGATGATGAAAATAAATTATTTATCGAAAATGTATGTTCCTTAGCTGAAAAAGAATCTTTTATTAATTTATGTAAAGAGTTCAGAGATGTTTTTCCTTGAAAATACCAAGATCTAAGAGGTTTTTATCCCAGTTTAGCTCAGCATACCATAGAGTTGCAGCCAAATTCCAAGCCAGTTAGGCAAAAACAAAGGCCTATAAATCCAAAGATTGAACCCTTGATGAGAAAAGAGTTATCCAAACTGATTGAATCAGGTATTATCTTTCTAGTTAAACATTCAATTTGGGTAGCTAATCTTGTTCCTATTTGGAAAAAGAATGGAGAAATCCAACTATGTGTGGATTTTAGAGATCTTAATAAAGCTTCATTAAAATATCATTATTTGCTGCCCAATATGGATCATATTTTAAGAATAGTTTTAGGTTCAGATAGGTTATCCCTTTTGGATGGTTATAATGGATACAATCAGATTCTTGTGCGTGAAGAAGACATATACAAAATAAATTTCACTATAAAGTGGGGAACGTATGCTTACAAAAGAATGCCTTTTAGACTTTCCAATTCCAAAGAAACGTTTCAACGTGTAATGGACATGGATTTTCAAAGTCTATAAAATAAATGTATGTTGGTTTATTTAGATGATGTTACTTTATTTTTGAAGAATTTTGATGATCATCTTATGAATCTAAGGTAGACTTTTCACCTTTGTAGACAGTTTGGAATATAATTTAATCTCAAAAGTCTATATTTTCAGTCCATCAAGGTCAATTACTTGGACATATTATTTCTAGATAAGTTTTACCTATTCATCCTTTTAGAATTGAAGGAATTTCCAAGCTATCCTTGCCTCATCATAAGAAAGCACTACATATTTTTCATGGGAAAATCAACTTTGTTAGAATATTTGTTCCATATTTTGTAGCATTAGTCAATCCATTGAAAACCATGATAAAGAAACATAATAATTTCTTGGACCAACAAAGGGAGAAAAGGATTTGAAACCATCAAGTCAGTTATTTCACAAGCTCCTACCATGGAGAATCCAAATTTTAATCAAGATTTCACAATGTATGCACTTGCATAGGAGCTGAAACCATTTTAGCCATATTAATCGAGATTAATGATGAAAATTTTGAGAAGCCAATTTCTTTCTTAGGGAAAAATATTACATGACTATGAAAAAATGGACAATTTTCATGAAAAACAAGTACTTTCCATAGTTAGAGGACTAAAGAATTTCAAGCACATGCTTTCCAATAATAATATCCATGTCTTAGTTTCTCATCCAAGTGTTAAAGCATTCTTTTTGAACAAAGAACTGAATGAGAAGAGAGCATGATGGATTACAAATGTTCTGGAGTATGATGTTGACATCTATGTTGCAAAAACACTTCGAGGAAAAGGATTATGTGAATATATGATTGTTGATATGGAAAAACAATAGGCTACGTAATAAGACAATTCATTACAACATGCCGAAAACACTTATCAACAAATCAAAATTTTATTACAGCCTAAAAATCATCAAAAAGAAATTATTCTAGAAGTTTAGGAATCAATATGGATGACTAATTTCATTAATTACTTACAACACGGTACTTATTTGGAAGATATGGATAGGAATAAAAAAGATTTTTCATATTACAAGTTGTACCTTATGTTTTCATTGTTGGTTTGTTGTTTAAAAGGGATATAAATGGAATTTCGCTGCGATATATTGATTATGATAAAATTCAACAACTATTATCTGAGTTTCCTCAAGGACCTATAGGAGGCCACTTTTTAGCATGTACTACAACCTTAAAGATTATGAAAGATGGTTACTATTAATGCAAAATCACAGCACCCCCAAATGTCTTGAGTGTGAAACGGGGAATTCGGTGTGATTGCACAACATTGGACCATCTCTCAAGCTATGGAACTTGTGGACTTGAGATGTACCTCGAGAGAAGGTTGGTTCCTTCTTCCTAATCTACCTACCACAAGCTACTTTGGTGTAGGCAGAACTAAGCTATCCTAATCTAACCATTCCAAGCAAACATGGAGAGAGATAGAGAGTGAAAGAGAGCCTACACTAAGCGGTGATACACCAGAAAAGGAAGTGGATGATCACAAATTTAGACTTCCCAAGTGGAGAGAGGTGACCAAAGGGTGGGGTGGACAAGATGCACCGCAAACCAAAGATGAAGATCACACGAACACCACTTCAAAAACCCATTAAACACAGCTCCCAAAACCTGCAATAAACATTAGAGTATGCACAGTATACCCTGCAATGACGAGAGGCAAGAAGAGACAACAAAATAAGAAAGGATGGACAAAAACATCACAAAACATATTTTATTGCTCCAAAAGATACACGGTACATCATCAGTGGGAAAGGGGCAAGGAAATTCCATTAAAGAGCCATGAGAGGAGGCTTAGACTCCATATTCTACCCTAAGGAAGAAAGAGAGAGAAGGGGGGAGAGAAAAAATTACCAACCCTTTGAATATGCCCCTCCTTTATGACATATAGAAGAATGAGAGAGAAAGAGAGAGGGAAAATATGAATCCTGCTTCAACCACCTTGAGATATGCATTGAATTACGCCTACTCCAACCACTTCAGAAAGCATTAAAATCCACCTGCCACAATGAAGAGTCTCGCTGCAACACCCATGCCCCGTTGTTGTCCCTTACTGGACAAGAAAGAGGCCCATTCTTCATCATGGTGATAGGTGTGATACTTGACATCCGTTAAAATTAGCAGGCTGAAACATTAATGTAGGCAAGTGAGAAGCTGATGCCTAGATATTTCCAAAAGTTCCACTCCCGTAAAAATCTCAGTTTCTAGTCAAAAGATATGGTTGTCTAAAGATCTGGGTCATGGGTGTGCAATATTTAAAAGCTTTTGTTCATACAGGGTCCATGTGGAAGACTCACGCATCTTGAAGACCCATTCGCTTCCTTTTGATTTTGAAATTGCGATGGACTAACATGTGGCGGCTTCTGCAGGATCCTCTCGTGTTCGTTTTGTTTTTCCTGAGTCCCTCTTGTTGGCAGAGACACTATGCCTACTCCGGGACATGTGGATCCTTCGTATTCATT
Source organism: Taxus wallichiana var. yunnanensis (assembly GCA_018340775.1). Lineage (NCBI taxonomy): Eukaryota > Viridiplantae > Streptophyta > Pinopsida > Cupressales > Taxaceae > Taxus > Taxus wallichiana. The sequence continues at coordinate 700,714,138 of CM031244.1, forward strand.
TGGAAACTACCCCCCATATTTTGCTTCTAAATTCATGCGAGATAAGACACGTGGAGGCTTCCATAAGCTTTCAGACTTTTCAACGGTTGACCTTACCTTTTTGTACTCTAAACACGTGGTGCATTACCACTTGTTTGGGGACTCCTTTTGACCGCACCTTTGAAATTGCACCAAAGAGACACGTGGATTCTTCTGTGGTATTTCCCTATTTCTTTATGTTTCAGCTAAGTCACTTTTTCATGGAGGGGCCATAAGTCGACCCTAGACACATGGAGGATCAGTGCACATTTAGGAACTGCCGCTTCAAATTTTACTTATCTAATTGTGTCGGGCCGACATGTGGCTCTTTCCACCGCTGCCTCTGTTTAGACTTTTCAATGACTACTTCTACCTTCTTAGGATTTGGACACATGGAGGGCTAGTGCTTTCTTGACTCTCCTCTTTGGGTAGTGCTTTTGAATTTGCGTTCATGCGATATGTGGCATCGTCTTCTAGTTCTCTATACGTAGCTGATTCGGGCCTCAACCCATTTTACTTATGTTTGACCCAAGACATATGGAGATTCTATGCACATTAGGTAACCCACTCTTTAGACCTAGCCACCGTGTTGTGCCGATGAGACATGTGGAGGCTTCCGCCGACACCTTTATACTTAGTCATCTTAATCAACTGGCTCTATCCCCATTTTAGACCTAGGAAATGTCAAACTTGGCACTTGTTTGGGGTCTCCATTATGGATCCTGCCTTTTGATTTACACCAATGAGGCATGTGGCACTCTCCATGGGTCTCGTGACTTTTCCACGGCTGATAAGACCTCGCGGGCTCGCTGGCCTGCACTTGAAACTACACCATTATGTGGAAAGTATAAAAGTTACATAGTCCCCTGTGGCCTGCAGATCCACTTTTACACTTGGAAAATTTTTGCTCTGTGGCTGCACAAACCCACTTTTACAATATTCATCCCCGGGCCCTTCGGCCCTTATTTTCCACTCGGACAAAAAAAGACATCTCCTGGGCAAGCCGACCCACTTTTTGCACTTTTCATAAGAAATCCTTCTCGAGCATGCGGGCCCATAATTATACTTGTGGCTTTCTTCAAAAAGTGCAAAGATGTCAAAATGTCTCTCACCTCCCCGTCACCCACAATTTCCATTAAAAAAAAAAATTCCCTAGGCTCGCTCGGTCCGTTTTGGGCAAAAAATTCTTCCAAGGCCCATTGGCCCATAAGTTAAAAAATATGAAGAGTTAGGACTTCCTTATATCTCTGGAAAGGGGAAGAAATTTCCTATTTGATGGAAATGCTTTCATGAGGTATAGAGTGCATAAAATATGTAAAAATTAAGATTGAAGCACAAAGGGGAAGATGGTATCAATTGACCCAAAATAAGTGTGAGCTTATTTTGGTCAATAATTTGGTGACTCATGGGGATCACTTGCCTGCTAGGTGAAATGATCAGTTCCTTAAAGCATTTATTGGGCATGGATTTTTCCCGTAATAAAAATATGATCTTAAATTTGAAAATACGATCCCCGAGCCACTTGGATACTACTGGAACTAGAGTTGACTCTGAATTCACCCCGTTGCTTCCAATGCACCTTTTACAAGCAACAAAACACCACAAGACACTATGTAAAAATCTGAAATCATACATGCTCCAAGTGGAACATGTAGAGTGTGCACAAGCACTTCTTCTACTAAAAAAAAGGACTCAAACAAATCCTATAACTAGAAGAGAGAAGTAGCTTCCCTTTCTCAAAAGGGGCAGCCATGTAAATGATTTGACACTGAACATGGCCACTTTTATGAGTGAAAAACTGACAAGAGGTCAATCCTCCACCCATATCATCAAGGTATTAACATCAATCAAAAATATCTCCTCAAGTTGATTGCACTTTGGAATCCGGAGGTGCTTGAATAGTGATTGTTGCTGCTTTGAAACTCATCCTCGTGCCTCAAGTGGACATGACTTGTTTTGGCTTCTCCCTTAGCTCTAATGAAGATAAATACCTGATTGGGAAAATTTTGGTCCTTTAGATGTTCCCATTGCTCTGAATTTTAACTTGAATAATGGATTCTTTCTCCCGACCTTTCTAGGTGGATGGTGTGAGAGAGATTATGACATCCTCTTTCCCTTTTCCTTCCTCCTCCTATAAAGAATATGGAAGACTTATATCTTCTAACCTAGGTTCTAGAGGGCTATCATGAAGTACAAGATGTTGTACATAAATGCTCTCCTTTATTTAAGTAGGCTCACATGCTTGGAGGGTGGATGATGGAGGATCAAATGATTTTATCTCCTTAGTATCCTCTCCATTAAAGTAATCTTCCAAGTCCGACAGAATTCGCCTCCTTGTTGTCCATATACATATGCTTTACCTCCTCCATGGTGTCCTCCTGATCTAAAACTTGCTCACCATGATTACCCTCTTCCTTAAACGTGAAGTTTGAAAGATCAAACTCTTCTTCAATATTATAGCTTGAAGGGGAAAAAGTGGGAGGAAGAACTGAAAGTTCTTCGTGGCCTTCTCTCGCATTTGGAACCTCTAAAATTTTATTTTGCTCCTCCATCATGGGTTCATCAATCAAATCAAGCCCTTCAAATGAAAGAAAAAAATATTCAATAATGCTTTATTTACTAAGTGGGGTCAACTCTAATTTGATCTCTCCCATCTGATCCTCTTCAATGAGACTTAGAGATGGTTGTTCTTCCTCCTTACTTGGTTGTGCATATTTGATTAGATCAACATCCTCTTTGGAAAAAGTTCCATCATGGACACTTTGCATTCGATCATATAGATCTGTTGATATTATTCCTCTTGTTACTTTTATTCTTCAGCTACAAACTCATCCTTAGCCACCACTAGCTCTTTAACCTTGACCTTCTCTTGTTGGCTTAACTCTCAAGGGGGTCTTTATAAATGCAAATTTGGCAGCCCAAATCTTCATATTTTCTATAATTTCTTCTATGTTGGGCTCTTCTTCTTCTTGTTCTCCTTCACTAGATCCTTGAGTCTCCTCCCAACCTGGACTTGGTAAAGCAAGAGGAGTGGTAGGTTGGGATTCAACTAATTTTTATTATTTATGGTGGAGAGGGGAGTGGTACTTGTTTGTTTGGAGGGAATGAATGCTTAGAAGGGAAAATGGAAAATGGATTGAGGTGGGATGGAGGACTACGGGATGAAGAAGGAAAAACAACATTTGGGGCAATGAGTGAGGGCTTGACTCTTGACCATGCTGAAATGCTAGAGTTTGAGAAAGAGAAAATGAAGGACAAGGAGTTTGTGACTGACTTACCCATTAACAAGGTTATCTCACAAATTTATCATAAGCCTCAATATCCTCAATCCATTGTGTAAGGCGAGGTATAATTTCAACCATGAAGTCAATCTTCTCCTAAGTGTTGTAAAGTCTTGGCATAGGGCCGAGCCATGGACAAGGTGCCCTATAGCCAATCCTGAATGATTTCATCTATGCTTTATCCCTTGAATGCACCATGCACGCCTCCAATTTTTAATCTCCTCTAGCAGATCAGAATTTTCCATGTAGCTATCACCATTATATGCATCCCCTTGTTCTTGATAAGCTCCATGGCCAAAATGGTTTTGACCCTTCTCATATGGGTAAGCATAATGGTTCTAGATCTGATCATAATGCTGATCTGGAGGAGTTGGGAATTATATTAGAGGTGGAATGCACTATTTTTGCAAGTGTGAGTTCCATGAGGGGAATGAAGTCATGATTGCACAACTTCATGGAATGGGAGAAAATGGGAGATATGGAAAGAAAAGTGGGTGGAAATGGATGGGAGAAGGTCTACAACTTTAGAGATGGGTTGTTGACCAGATGGAGTCACCATATGTGCTTTGAATGTGCCTCCAAAGGCTGAATCTCACCAAGAACACATCAACTTGATGAATTGAAGTGAATACTACTTGGTCCCACTGGGCGTGCCCAAATCGTTAGTGCAAAATCACAAAGCACCTCCGAGTGTCCCGAGTGTGAAACAAAGAATTTGATGTGATTGGACAACATTAGACCATCTCTCAAGATGTGGGACTTGCAGACTTGAGATGGAAATCCGAGAAGGGTGGTTCTGCTTCCTAATCTACTTGCCACAAGCTACTCTGGTGTAGGTAGAACGAACCTATCCTAATCTAATCATTCTAAGGAGACATGGAGAGATAGAGAGAGAGAGAGAGAGAGAGAGAGAAAGAGAGCCTACACTAAGCGGTGATAAATCGAGAAAAGGAAGCGATGATCACAAATCTAGATTGCTTGAAGTGGAGAGAGGTGAGCAGAGGAGGGGGTGGACAAGATGCACCACAAACCAAAGATGAAGTTCACATGGAACACCACTTCAAAACCCATTAAACATAACTCCTAGAACCTACAATAAAAAACAGTATGCACAATATACCTTATAATGATGAGAGGCAAGAAGAGATAAAAATCTAAGAAAGGATGGACAAAATCATCACAAAACATATTTTATGGCTTTAAAAGTTACACGGTACATCATCAGTGGGAAAGGGGTAAGGAAATGCCATTACAAAGCCATGAGAGGAGGCTTAGACTCTGCATTCTACCCTAAGGAAGAAAGAGAGAGGGGGAGAGAAATAATGACCAACCATTTGAATATGCCCCTCCTTTACAATATATAGAAGAATGAGAGAGAAAGAGAGAGGGAAAATTTGAATCCTACTTCAACCACTTTAAAAAGCATTTAAACTTATCTACCACGATGAAGAGTCTCACTGCAACACCCATGCCTTGTCATTGTCCCTTACTGGACAAGAAAGAGGCCCATTTTTCATCATGGCGATAGGTGAGAGACTTGACAACCCCAAAAATTAGTGGGCCAAAACATTAATGGAGGCAAGTGAGAAGTCGATGCCAAGATATTTCAACAAATTCCTCTCCACCCCAAATCTTAGTTTCCAGTCGAAAGATATGGCTGTCCAAAGATCAGGGTCAGGGGTGCACAATATTTAAAAGAGTTCGTCCATACAGGGTCCACGTGGTAGCCTCGTGCATCTTGAAGATCCAGCGCCTTCCTTTGGCTCTTGAAATTGTGACAAATTGACATGTGGTGGCTTCCACGGGCTCCTCTATGTTCATTTGTGGGTTGGCGCTTGTTTGGGAAATCCCTTTTGGACCACACCTTTGAAATTGCACTAAAGATACATGTGGCTCCTTCAGGATCTTACCTATTTCTTTATGTTTCGGCTAAGTCCCTTTTGCTTGGCGGGGCCATAAGTTTGACCTTGGACATGTGGAGGATCAACGCACATTTAGGAACCCACTGCGAATTTTACTTTTGAAATTATGTCGGTGACACATGTCTCCTTCCAAAGAGCCTACCTTTGTTTAGACTCTTTCAATGACCACTTCTAGCTTTTTGGGCTTTAGACATGTGGAGGGCCAGTGCTTGCTTGAGTCTCCACTTTGGGTTGTGTCATTGAATTTGCGCCGACGTAGTGAGATGGTGATGTTTGTCGATTCTCTATACTTAGCTAATTCTTGCCTCGATCTATTTGAAATCTGTTGGAGCCAAGACACGTGGAGAGTCTACGCACGTTTGTGAACCCGCTCTTTGGACCCAGCCTTGGTGTTACACCAATGAGACACGTGGAGGCTTCCATCAACACCTTTATACTTAGTCATTTTAAACAGTTTTCTTTGTCTCGTTTTCAGACCTGGGACATGTGGAATCTTTGCGCATGTTTGGGGACTCCTTTTTCGGATCCTACCTTCGGAGTTACACTGATGAGGCACGTGGCACCCTCCATGGGTTTATGACTTGTCCACATCCGATAAGACTCCATGGGCTCGTGGGCCCACACTTGAAACTATGACATTTTATGAAATGTGTAAAAATTAAAAATTCCACTGTGGGCCCTAAAGAACCAATTTTACACTTGGGTAAATTTTCCTCCATGGCCCCGTAGACCGCCTTTTACACTAGTCATCCCCTGGTCTACCCTAACTCGTGTTTTCCACTCATGAAAAAGACATCTCTAGGCCCATCTCGCCCATTTTTTCCACTTTTCATAAGAAATCTTTCTCAGCCTGCAGCACTGAATTATACTTGTGCCTTTTGGAAAAAAGTGAAAAGATGTCAAAATGTCTCTCATTGCCGCACCGCCATCCACTATTTCCATTGGCAAAAATCTTTCCTAGGCCCGTCGGCCCACTTTTTGGAAATAAAACCTTCCAAGGCCCACCGGATCGTAGCTTAAAAATATAAAGAGTCGAAGGACTTATTTATATCACTTGAAAGGGGAAGAAATTTCTATCTAATGTAAATGCTTTCAGGGGTCTACAATGCTTAAAATATGTAAAAATTTAGATTGAAGAAAAAATGGGGAAAATGGTGTTAGTTGACCCAAAATAAGTGTGACCTTATTTTGGTCAATAGTTACAAACAACCCAACATTTTCAAGGACTGATTTGAATGGATTAGAAAGTGTAATAATTGTGCTTTCTTGATTGGAAAGGAATTTTTAGCTTCACTTTCCCTACAACCTATTTCAAAGGATCAACCATTCATGAGTTGGGTATTGACTTCATTAGCATGATAAATCCACGTTTTTCAAAAGAAAAAAGTGGATCTTGACTACTACGAATTATCTTACATGTTGGATTGAAGCACTAGATTTGGAAGAAGCTATGTATGATTCAATATTATCATTTTATGAAGGTATAATTTATAGATTTGGTGTTCCATCAACTATCATTTTTGATAATGCCTTAGCATTTCTTGGTGCGAAGGTAACAAATTTGGTTATCAATCATGGAATTTATTTGAGTACTTCATCTAATTATTACCTACAAGGTAATGGGTTAATTGAAAGCACTAGAAAAAATATTTTGAGGATCATTAGAAGAACACTCAAGGATAACAAAAGAGATTTGTGTCTTATGTTAAATTCAGCACTTTGGGTGACACAATGACTCCTAAAATATTAGTTGGAAATTCACCATACAAGCTTGTTTATGCATGAGAGGAAAGAATTCCCATATCATTTGAGTTTCCCACATTGGATTTATTGCATTGCATGGAACTACTTGAGAATGAACCAATGTAGGTTCATTATACATAATTAATGGAACTACAAGAGCTAAGAGATCAAAGTCATCTGAATATGGAAAAGAATCAAAGGTAGATACAAAAAAATTGATGAAAAGGCTAAGTTAAGAGTTTTCAATTAAGGAGACATTGTGTTGAAATTGGATGTTGATCATGCAAAGCCAGAGAAACCACAATTTTTGATATAATCTAGAGTGGTCCTTACATGATCGCAACTTACAAAAAGTATAATGCATTTTAGCTTTCAAGGTTGAATGGAGAATAACTACCGAGTCCTATGAATGGTATGTTTTGTTATCTCAGTTTTGAGTTTACGCCAAAACTATCAGATAACCCTACGAAATTTTTAAGCTGGTTTTGCAAAATTGCCTTTATGAGAGATAATCGGGTTTTCGGGTTTTACCGATAGGACAACATGTGTTTTGAATGCTTTATGTCTTGTGTTCCCGAAACCCGAAACCCGCTTCAAGTAAGGCGAGTCAGGTTTTCGGACCTTCGTCGCATCGGAACATGCCTTATCCAAAACATGTTCCGTGTCACCTGTCTTCCGATACCCGAAGTCTGATTTAGTCCTTCATGTCGGGTTTTCGGAACTTTGAAGCATCTAAACATCTCATGCTTTGTGTCGATTGTTTCCAAACCCAAAACCCGAATTACTCTAAACACCTTTGTGTCGGGTTTTCGGACCTCCCGAGCATGCTGACATGGTGTTAATGCCAAGTTGTCGGGTGAGTTGGCACGTGCACCGAAGTGTATTAATTGCAAATTTTCTTATATATATGCGGATTTCCATGTCATTTTTACCGGACGTATTTTTAACTCGTGGATTTTCTGCATGCTTCTCCAACCTCGAAACCCGAAACTCACCTGTGCCCGATTGAATTACCCGTTTTCGATCTTTCCTTGCTCTGGTTGAAGGTATCTCTCTCTCCATTCTTTGTTCATGGTTTTTATGGATTGATTATGTATGGAATTCTTCCCATTTTCTTACCAGGTTTGTGGGGTTTTTATTCTTTTTCCTTTTGGGGTTGTTTTCTAAACCGGGTTTATGTTTTAGGGTTTATCTCTTTGGAATTACCACTTTGTGTTATTTCCTCAGAATTTTGTTGTAATTAAAATGTGTTTGGTATATGAATGGTAAAGAAAGAACTTGCATGTTTTAAATTCAACAAAAACCCTGTTCCCTCTTCTCGGGTTTTGAAGGGTGTTGTGCAGTATCAAAGACCCGAAGTATATCAGAAGATTTGGCATGTCGGGCTTTCTCAAGTTTCTGACATCTTCAAAGTGCCGGGCTTTCCAAAGTTTCCGACATCTTCAAAGTGTCGGGCTTTCTCAAGTTTCTGACATCTTCAAAGTGCCGGATTTCCAAAGTTTCCGACATCTTCAAAGTGTTGGGCTTTCCAAAATTTCTGACATCTTCAAAGTGCCGGGCTTTCAAAAGTCTCCAACATCTTCAGTGTGCCGGGTTTTCTCAAGTGTCCGACATCATCAGTGCATCGGGTTTTCTTGATTCCCCGACATCCCCCTCAGTGTGTCAGACTCTTCCATCCTTCCAGCATCTCTAGTAGGTCAGGATTTTCACAGTGTCCAACATCTCCTGTTCTCTGAAACTCTCTTCCTTTGAAATCCTTCATGTCGGACCCTGGTCCATCGCAAGAAAAGACTGAAAAGTCAGGAAGGATGAAATACAAGTTCAGAAAGGTGGAGTCTCCATCATATATCAATTGCAATTATGAAATCCGAGATACAGAGCTCAGAAATATAGATATTGAGGATTTCTGGAGTAGGGTAAGGAGTTCCTCCCAAACTCCATGGATGAAATCGATAGCCGATAGCGGTTTACCTCTTGCAGTGGGTTTTACCATGTCCGCTCAGTGCCCTGAATTCATCTTAACCTGCGCTTCCAGTTATGACTCTGCTTCTCATTCTGTGAGAAATCAAGCGGAGAAGTTGTGATCAAATTGACGGAGGTTACTTTGATGACCTCCTCAAACCGCCCAATTTTGAAGAATATGGGGAGTTAGATATCAAGTCAGCCGAAAGCTTGGGATAAAGATCGGAAGATTGTATCAAGCATGTAAATAAGAAGTTCTGATCAAAGCCAAACCGGCTATCTCCAGATTCCCAAGACTTATCCCGGTGAGTGATTTCATTCAGAAATCAATGACATCATCACTCTGTTGAGTCGGGTTTTGGTTTACCCAAATCATATGTTTTCCAAGGGTGGATGTATCAATTCATGATCACCATCAAGAAGAATCAGCAAGGGATTGATTGGGGCACTCTCATTAGTAATGAGATAGATTCCCAAATGAAAATCTTGTCCACGGGAAGTTTTATATGTCCTCATATGTCACTTATGTAGCGGCCGGGATGAGGAACTATCCCGGGTTGGATACCAAGGGAAATAGGACGGCGACCCAGGTTTATCAGCATTTTCCTCAGCTGACAAGAAAAGGGTCCCGAGACCAATTCAGAAGGGTGAATGACGCCTTCTTTTACGAAAACATCTGCAGGTTAAATCCTGAATTGAGGAAAACAAGAATCTCAGATGAGGCCTGGGCTGAAGTTTCCAAATGGGGATGTGTCTTCTTACAGTTCAAGAAGTTCACATATCTTCGGGTAGTCATGTACTCAGGAGATCCTTTCCGTCTACCCCGATATCCAGGGGATAAACTGATATTGATGGAATTGGTTAGGCAACTGTTGGATTTCCATAAGTTCCAACAAAGTAAACATAAGGCTGCTTTGTATCTTTCCCAATTTCTATTGGGAGATACACTTGTTCGACAGTGGTGAAAGCTAAAAATGTTGTCCATGAGCTTCAGGACAAGTTGAAGAAGCATATGAAGCCCCGAGACGGGTTTGACATTCGAGGAGTTCTCAGGGCGTATGGAACCTGCACTGCGCATATACTGCCATAGAAGACATCCGGATTGATCTGCATGTGATGAGGTTACTATTCGTAGAAAGGATCATAGCAGACACTTGAGATTCACACTTGATCTTGATTTACCGAAGCTAATAGTGACAATGAAAGTGTTTTGGATCTTTCCTATGATGGACTAAATGAAGATCAATATGTTTTCCCACCTATTGATTGGTCAATCAGGTGAAAAAAATCCTCCATTACGAGATCTAGGTTGGCTTTGATTCTTGCATGCACCAAAGCATGGCTCTCCTCTTGGGAATGAGTTTTAAAGATGATAAGTTTTCAAAGTTGGCTACTTCAAAGGCGGGGCCCTACAAAAAGGAAAAGGACAAAAATCTTCTAGGGGCCTATAAAGGTCAAGTTTGTCAAAAAGAGGAAAGAAAGAGAAATCTCTTCAATTATTTCTCTAGTTGAAACCATGGATGTGCCGAATCACCAACACCACCAGAAATAGGAGAAATTACTTTGGAAGAAGAAGGAAGCCACCTTTGGTTTCATCATTTGTTGATTGCCCAACCAAGAGACCTTATCTCTTGCATCCCGGGTTTGGAGTCTGAATCTGCGCCTCCCCCCTCACAACCACTCCTACCTCCTCATTCTCCAACAACTTCTTCAATCATGGCCAGTATTTTCTTTGACTTTCACCCCTCTTTGCTTTGGGACTCAAGTGATCACCAACACGCCCCCGTGCCTCTTTTTATTAGATCTACTACCACATTGGTAACTATTCCCCTCCACTAGTAGAATCTTCTCCCCTTGAGAGTATGATACCAGCTTCTACAACATTGGCAACTTCCTCTGATATGCCAAAATGGCTACTCAAGCAAACTCCGAGGAAGAGGAAGGTGATTGTACCCATACCAGCCTTTGATTTCAGCTCACTCAAGGTTTCTCTTTGCTAGATCAGCCAAGAAACGTGAAATGAGCTTTCAAGGGTTTTGGTGACGCTTCAGGGATAAGTTCGTAGAGATCGCCACTCCCACGACTGACAAAACTAAAGAGGACATAACAGCCTTTGATTATCAGATAACTAGGGTGGCTCTAGGAAGAGTGACAGCAGAAGGGGCGCAACAAGATGCGTGGGATGCCACAAACGTCTTTGTGCAGTAAGTTGAAAGAAACAAAAGACAACAGAGATGAGCTTAAAGGAAAAGTGGAGCAGTTGACTGAGGTTTTGCTTAAACTCTCAAAACCCCTTGAATCCATACCATCTTCTTCTATCCCTGTCGGATTTGATTTCTCATCAGTACCTACAATTGAGAAGATTGCTAAAAAAGGAAGGGTGGTCGATGAATGGATCCAAAGGCTGCTCCAACAGGGGAAGGAAGTGATTCAAGACGTTGTGAAAGTTCATCAATCTTTGGGGGATATTCAGAAGGATGGAGAGAAGATGGATGATGATTTCTCTCAAGAAATTAGACATCTTGATTTGACTTTTGAAGCTCTCCAGGTATTAAAGCAAATACCATCACATCTCTTGGTAGAAGAAGGCGTCATACCACATGCGGATAAGCATTTCCAGCTGACTAAAGCCATTAGGTTCAGGGTGAAGATTCTCAACGAAGCCTGCGGTATGTTGAGAGAATCAAGGGATAAATTGATTGATGGAAAAAGTGATCTGGAAGAAGAGTTGTTGAAGATTTTTCCGAGGGTGTCGGTTTGAAACTCGGGTATCCTATCGCGAGATGATCTTTTCAACCAAGTCCAAGAGTCATGCTCATGATGAACCAACGCATTTAATTTGGTATTGAGATCATTAATCGGTTTGTAAGAATTGAACATTCTTTTTAGGCCTTGAGAAAGCTTAGCAAAAGATTGAAAAAGCTTCCCGGTGGTGCTAGTGATACCCATGAAACCTACGAAATTTTGAATGATCATTCCACTGCACCTCAAGAAAACGAAATGCAAGACATAATTCGAAGGTTCCAAGAATTTCGGAACAAACAGTGCAGTGGAGGAAGAGAAAGATTAAGGAGCGAAAGATGATGATTCAAATTAATTATTGATGTTTCATGTCATTTCAATCTCGAAATCAACATGTCTTTTTCATTTCTGTTTCGTCACATAGGAAGCAAATTTTGACTTGGTCTCTTGCGTGAGAGTCAAGCAAAATTGAACTCTTTTTAAAGAACACTATTTTCTAGGATTTATCATATTTTCTCTCGTTTCCTTTTATTATAAATAAGGGATGCTTATGCATTCCAAAGGGTTGAGATTTTTGTAATATTCGGAGCTATTGGAAAGAAGAAAAACTTTGTGTTTTCTTTTAATCATTTTGAAGAATAGGAGTTGATATTATTTCGCAAACTTTGTGTTGTGGGATATATCTTTCTTAAGACATTGTTCTTATGTTCATGATCTTAAGCTATTCTTTGCGTAGCATCTTAGTGTTTCTAATCATCTCAGACATTATATTTATGATCTAAAGCTCATATGATTATTTTGTGCTCTGTGTTTACTCGAAAGAAAATACGTTTCTCTCATTTCCTTTCCATTGTGCTTCTTTCATTGTAATAGTTTCCAACCCAGTTCATTTATAAAAGCAATACCTTTGAATCGTGTGAATGTGGATTTCAGGATTCTATCCCAACCCCAATGGTTAGATTAGTGTGAATACTGTATATATTGTTTTTGCTGTGTTTTAGATTAGTAATAAGTAGGAAGCCTCACTTGTCTTTGAGGAGGGATTTAATCCCATATACTGTGGTTGAACCTCATATTTTGGATTGACAAAATATCCAACCAACAGTTTTTGGCGACTCCACTGGGGAAGACGAATTTATAGTATAAATCTTATCCTCTTGGTGTCTGGCGACTCCGTATTTGCCTTATTTTTAACAAGGTCTCTTTCCCAGCCTGCCGGCCGACCTTCACTCTTCCGCCGAGCCCAAGGTGAAATTGACCCACTCTTTGGGTTGATACAACAAAGACTATTTCAGCCTGTCCCCCAACAACATTGTTTCTAACCAAACCGTGTTCTTCACTGTTCGGAGAAACCGATCCCCGGGAATGAGAAGCGTCTGCAACTTGTCATGCATTACTCTTGTCTATTACTCGGATCCCTATATGCACTCTTTTCGAAGGATGGCGAGACAACCTCGTGCCTTGGGGTGCGCTTATTGGTCCTCTTTCTTTAACTCCACCATTGCACGAAGTTACCACATGGATCACGTAAAAACATTCCCAAATTCAATGGGGATGGGAAGCAACATCCGATGAACACGTTGCATCTTTCTTTGTAGCGTGCGGCGTCCTTGGAGTAGCTCACGAAGATGTCTCTGTTCGACTCTTCGTTGAAACGTTGCATGGTGCAGCAGCTGAATGGTTTTATCACCTTCCGAATGCGTGCATCACAAACTGGGCTACCATGAGGACCAAGTTCGAAGCACATTTCAAACCAGCCGAAGATTCTCATGCTTTGCTAGCACAACTTACCCATATGAAGAAGGAATCTCATGAACCCATGCGGGACTTCGTGGCAAAGTTTAATAAGCTGATCCGGAAGATTCCAGAAATAGTTGTACCGACTCCAGAAAATCAGAAATGCTTCTTCATTAATGCTCAGCCTCCTGATGTGAGCTTTTTATTAAGAAATCGGTTATCCCAGATTTGGATGTTGCTTAGTCAACAGCTATTGAAATAGAGGATGATCTCATTTTGGCCTGAAGGATCACGAAAGACATACCCAAACACAAAAATCAAGGTTCTTCTCAAGGTAATACTGATCCTATGTTTCAAAAATGGCTAATGACTTGATCACTTTAAAAAAGCAAATGTCTCAGCAGGTGAACAATGTTCCGTATCGGGATATCCCTAGACAAAATTTCAATAACAACAATGGTGCGCTTGCAAGGGATAGGCCGCGATTAACTCCTACTCAACCGAGGCTAGCAATTGAAGATCCTCCCATCAATGCAGCAGTAGAAATAGTTGAAGAAGACAAAGAACTAGAAGAACAAGATTCTCTGGAGGCTTTTGAAGCTTCAGGATATGCCGATGAGTCTTATGACGATTTGGTGGCGACTCAAAGATTGGGTATTTGGAATACATTGAAGATGAATGTATACGGCGATGATGGTCACCATTTGCTGTCTTCACTCGATCCCAATCTCAGAATCCAAGAAAACCTCTTGAAAACCCCAAGGAGAAGAATAAGGAACCTCCCATAGCCATAGTTAAGAGAGGTACTCCTATTTCAGCACAAACTGAAAGAGAAGTTACCAAAAAGGCAACTTCCCCTCATTCTCTTTCTCCTAAGGTCAGTGCCCCAGCTCAAGCTCATGTGATTAGAACTGAGCCTACCATCACCCCTTCTTATACTGCTTTTGACATTGTTGATCATGCAAAGAGAACCAAAATCCAAATGTCGGAAGTAGAATACCTTCAGTAAAATCCTGAACAGTTCGAAAAACTTGCCAAATTTATCAAAAGTAAAGTGGCTGTTCCATCACCTTCAAAAGGTCTCCTTCCAAATCCTACTCAACTCCCACCTCAGAACAATCTGACCTCTGCTTCTTCTTTGGGAAAGATTGAACCATTTTATTTGTCTTTACTTATGAATGGGTTTAAACTCAGCAATTGCATCATCGACGCAGGGGTCTCCGACAATGTTATGCCCGCAAAATTAGCCCATGCCCTTGGGCTTACTTTGACTAAGTCATATGGATGGTGTTACTCTATGGAAACCAAACAAATTCCTTTGATTGGTCAAATCAAAGATGCACAGCCGATTCGCATTCTTTGCTTTCCGGAAAAGAGAGTGAAAATGACCATTCTAGTTGTTGACATCCCTTCACTTTTACATATATCCTCTTGGGTAGAGGTTTTTGTAAAGATGTCGGAGGAGAGATTAATATGGATTGGACCAAAGACAAGATCCCGATCAATGGGGTTCATCGTGTTCTCCATGTTAGGTTGTGGAGCCTATTTTTTTAGGCGTAAAATTTTTTGGCCTCGAAAATGCACTGAAATATCGGAAACGTGCTTTTCTCATATGGGCAAGTTTTTGACCCATAGGTTTATGGGACGGGTTTTCCAATGGTTTTAATACCCTCGGTTTTGTAAAACTACTTAAGCGAGCTTGTCTAATTTATATGGTCTTATGCATATGATAGATGTACAAGCAAATGTATTGCGAGATGTGTTTTGAATTTGGTGTGAATTTCAGTAGAGTTTGTTGAGCATAGCTCTAAACGGATCTGGGTATTGTATTGAGAGAGCAGTGGCTTGTAATAAAATCTGAGCAAGTGATTCTTGGTGGATGTAGCCCAAATTGGGTGAACCACGTTAAATATTGTCTCTTTGTGTTGTGTTATTTTGTTCTGCAATTTTATTTCAGATCTGTAATAATTTCTGCATATTAGTTTCTACTATTGCGATTCTGTGAGGGATTATTCCACATATTTTATCTCTTATTTCCTAACAATTGGTATCAGAGCCTAGTTTGGTTTGTTGAAGTGTTGAATCATAGGGAAATTTTTTTAGCTTGAGTGGGAGCTATGACAGATGATGGAAGATCTAGGGTTGATAAATTCAACGGGTAGAATTTTAGTCTTTGGAAGATGCAGATGGAAGATTACCTTTATCAGAAGGATCTTTATACTCTGTTGTCTGAGAAGGTGAACAAACCCTCGAGTATGACAGATGTGGAATGGGATTTGTTGGATCGGAAGGCACTTGGAATGATCTAATTGAGTCTTGCATCTTCGGTATTATTTAATGTTTCAAAGGAAAAGACTACAAAAGATCTAATGGATGCATTAGGGAAGTTGTATGAAAAACCCTCTGCCTCTAATAAGATATTTTTAATGAAAAAGTTGTTTAATATGAAGATGTCTGAGAATAGTTCAGTAGCAAATCATTTAAATGATTTCAATACGGTAGTGAATATGCTAGCTTCGGTTACAATAGAATTTGATGAAGAAGTTAGGGCTTTATTAATTCTGTGCTCTTTACCTGAGAGTTGGAATAGCCTGGTAATGGCGGTAAGTAACTCGGTTCCAGCTAACTCGAAGTTGAAGTTTGAGGATGTTGTAGGGGTGATTCTAAGCGAGGAAATGCGAAGAAAAAGCTCTGGGGAATCTTCTACTTCAGGGAATGCTTTGACAGTGGAAACTAGAGGGAGACAGAAGAATAGAGGAAACTATGGAAAATCAAAAGATAGGGCAAGGTCAAAATCCAAGAACAAGATTGTATGCTGGAATTGTGGAAATCCTGGGCATGCAAAGAAGGACTGTTGGGAGCTTCGGATAAGAAGAAACAACAGGAAGAAAACAAGGAGGCAAATGTGGCAACGGGTAATGTATGTCAGGATGCTTTGATTCTTTCTTTGCACAATATTACTGAATCTTGGGTTTTAGATTCAAGGGCTTCTTTCCATGCTTCTCCACATAGGCATTATTTTGTTGATTATGTTCAAGGGGATTTTGGGCATGTTTTTCTTGGTGATGATGAGCCTTGCAGCATAGTTGGAAAAGGTTTTGTTCAAGTTAAGATGCAGAATGGGAATACATGGCTATTGAAGGATGTCAGACATGTGCCTACATTAAGGAGAAACTTGATATCGCATGGGGCAATTAGGAAGTGATGGTTGTACTGTGATATTTACAGCTAACTCTTGGAAGGTTACCAAGGGTGCTCTTGTGGTGGCAAGAGGTAAGAAGGTTGGAACCTTGTATTTAACCACTGATAGTACTAATGATTGTAATCTTGTGGCTTTAGATGTAGATACAACATTATGGCACTATAGGCTCGGTCATATGAGCCATAAGGGCATGAACATCATAAAGAATAATTTTCCTAGATATACAGAAACAGGTTTGGATTTATGTGAGAACTGCATATATGGGAAACAGAAGCGAGTAAGGTTTCTCAAGGTTGGACCTACGAAGAAAGAGAGTAAGTTAGAGCTGGTACATTCTGATGTGTGGGGACCGGCTCAGGTATCATCTCTTGGGGGTTCAAGTTATTATGTTACTTTTATTGATGATGCAACAAGAAAAGTTTGGGTTTATTGTATTAGAAACAAATCTGATGTATTTGACACTTTTGTTAAATGGAAAGCCTTGGTAGAGAATGAAATAGGTCTTAAGCTAAAATGTCTCAGGTCAGATAATGGAGGGGAGTATTGCAGTAATGAATTTAATGATTATCTGTTCTAAGAATGGAATCCGCAGGAAAAGATGGTTCCAGGAACTCCGCAGCAGAATGGGGTATCAGAAAGGATGAACAGAACAATAATGGAACATGCTAGGAGCATGAGGTTACATGCAGGACTGCCTCTTTTTTTTTTGGGCGAAGCGGTGAGCAGCACAAATGTATGTACTTGATAAACAGAGGACCCTCAAGTGCCTTGGATGGAGGCATACCTGAGGAGGCATGGTATGGTAAGAAAGTTGATTATTCATTTCTTAGAGTCTTTGGATGTGAAGTGTTTGTTCATATAGACAAGGATGATAGGACCAAGCTAGAGGCTAAATCAGAAAAATGTACTTTCATTGGTTATGGTGGTGATGACTTTGGGTTTAAATGTTGGAGTATTAAGGACAAGAAAATCATTCGGTCTAGGGATGTGGTCTTTAATGAGAAAGTCATGTATAAGCAACAGTTGCAGGAAAATAGGGAAGAATCCAAGAAAGAATATGTAGTGGTAGAGGATCTTCCTAGGATGGGAAAGTGACCCATGAATCAGTTCAAGAACCTACTCAACAGGAACCCCAAACTCCTATAGTGAGGAGGTCTTCTAGGGTAAGAAAAGAACCTGAACGGTTTTCTCCTTCTCTTTATTATTTATTACTCACTGATAGTGGAGAGCTAGAGAGATTTGATGAAGCAATGCAGGTAGATGCCAGTAAGAAGTGGGAGCAAGCCATGGATGAGGAGCATAAGTCTCTCATGGAGAACCAGACTTGGGATTTGGTGAAGCTACCGGAAGGCAAAAGAGCATTGCAAAACAAGTGGGTGTACAGAGTTAAAGATGAAGAAGGAGGAAAGAAAAGATATAAGGCCCTAAGGTGGTCAAGGGGTTTACACAGAAACAAGGTATAGATTTTGATGAGATTTTTTCTCCTGTAGTAAAAATGACTTCTATTAGAATTGTTCTTGGAATAGTGGCAGCAGAAGACTTGCACTTAGAACAGTTAGATGTAAAGACTGCATTTCTCCATGGTGATTTGGAGGAGGAACTATATATGCAGCAACCAGAGGGCTATGAGGTCAAAGGTAAAGAGGAGATGGTGTGTAAACTGAAGAAGAGCTTGTATGGCTTGAAACAAGCTCCACGTCAATGGTATAAGAAGTTTGATAGCTTCATGATGGAGCAAGGTTATATTAGATGTCATTCTGACCATTGCGTGTATACAAATAAATTTGAGGATGGAAGTTATATTATCCCGTGTTTGTATGTTTATGACATGTTGGTTGCGAGTAAAAACATGCAGAAATAAAATGACTCAAGAAACAACTAAGTGAATCCTTTGATATGAAGGATTTGGGGAAGCCGAGACAAATCCTTGGTATGAGGATAACTCGGGATAGGAAGGAACGGAAGTTGACTTTATCTCAGGAAGAGTACATTAAGAAGGTATTAGACAGTTTAACATGTAGGATGCTAAACCGGTTGGGACTCCTTTGGCGAGCCATTTCAAATTATCAAAGAGCAAAGGCCCCCATGACGAGAGCAGAAAGAAACCAAATGTCCAAGGTACCTTACTCATCAGCAGTTGGCAGTTTGATGTATGCCATGGTATGCACTAGGCCTGATATTGCCCATGCAGTGGGAGCTATGAGTAGATTTATGAGTGATCCAGGTAAAGAGCATTGGCAAGCAGTAAAGTGGATCCTTCGGTATTTGAGAGGGACCATGGGGATAGTTTTGTGCTACAGTGGATCAAACACCACTTTACGTGGTTATGTAGATTCAGATATGGCTGGAGATGTAGACAGTAGGAGGAGCACGACAGGTTATATTTACACTGTAGGTGGGACAGTGAGCTGGATTTCACGACTACAGAAGCTGGTGGCTTTGTCAACCACAGAGGCTGAGTATGTTGCTGCCACAGAGGCAAGCAAAGAGATGATTTGGTTACAACAATTGCTTGAGGAGTTAGGGCATAAGCAGGAGGAATGTAAGTTGCATAGTGATAGTCAGTGCTATACACCTAGGTAAGAACTCGCTTTCCACTCTAGGACAAAGCATATACGATTAAGGTACCATTTCATCAGACAACTTTGGAGGAAGAGAAGTTGAAGTTGGATAAGATTCATACCAATCAAATCCTGCAGACACGATGACCAAGGTGGTCACAAGGAAAAACTAAAGTTGTGTTCGGCTTTGGTTGGTCTTCACGAAACTAGTGAAGGGTTGAGAAGCTTGCTCGGAGGAAAACTAGTCTCCAAGTGGGAGATTGTTAGGTTGTGGAGCCTATTTTTTTAGGTGTAAAATTTTTGGCCTCGAAAATGCACCGGAAATATCGGGAAACGTGCTTTTCTCATATGGGTGAGTTTTTGACCTATAGGTTTATGGGACGGGTTTTTCCCATGGTTTTGATACCCTCGGTTTTATAAAACTGCTTAAGCATTTGTCTATTTATATGGTCTTATGCATATGATAGATGTACAAGCAAATGTATTGCAGATGTGTTTTGAATTTGGTCATGAATTTCAGAGAGTTTGTTGAGCATAGCTCCAAACGGATCTGGTATTGTATTGAGAGAGCAAGGGCTTGTAATAAAATCGAGCAAGTGATTCTTGGTGGACGTAGCCCAAATTGGGTGAACCATGTTAAATACCGTCTCTTTGTGTTGTGTTATTTTGTTCTGTAATTTTATTTTAGATCTCAGAATAATTTCTGCATATTAGTTTCTAATATTGCGATTCTGTGAGGGATTATTCTGCATATTTTATCTCTTATTTCCTAACACTCCATCCCGAACCACAAAGCGAGGTATTTGGTAACTAAATCAGATGATCCTAAAGCTCAAATTCTTTTTGAAGATGCTAGCTTCGGAAACTATTTCATGACTTCAGAGATACCCACTATAGATGTCAAGGAAGAAGATCCCAATGCTATTTGGACCCTCGAATTCGATGGTAGCTGCTCAACCACCGGATCAGGCGCTGGTGTTGTTCTTATATCTCCTAATTCCGAGATTTTCCCATCAGCTTACAAGTTGCAATTTGATAATACTAACAACACGGCTGAATATGAAGCCCTGTTATTAGGATTAGAAATGGCCAGACAGAAGGGAATTTGAAATCTCAAGGTTCAGGGGGATGCGGAGCTGATTGTCAACCAGGTCAGGGGAATCTATCAGGTGAAAAATGATCACTTGAGACATTACAGGAACAAAGTTTGGGATAGTATAGAATGCTTTGATGCATTTTCTATTAAGGCAGTTTTGAGAGATTATAACGACAAGGCTGATTCTTTGGCCGTGTCTGCATCCCTCCTTCTTCCTCATCCTCAGTTCAAACAAGATACGTACTCTATCAAGATTGTGTACCGCCCTAGTATCCCAGATAATGCGACTCACTGGCAAGTGTTCAATGATGATCAACAGGTGTTGGCTTTTCTAGAAAAGGCTGACAATTTTAGTGAGTTGTACTTTGAAGGTTCGGAATCAGCTTTCCGTGAAACTATCTCAGATCCATATCAAGAGGTTGATGGTGAGTTTATCTAGCTTAAAGGAAACAAGATACCAAAAGGTTTGGTTTCTCTGGAGGGTTTGTTTGACAAGCATGATCGTTTTATTCAAAAAAAAGGCAAGTTGAAGGAGCTTCTTCTTCGGAGGTAGATCAAATCAATCTAGGTTCGTCTGATCAACCTTAGATGGTGAATATTGGGAAATGTTTTCCCCGAGGAGAAAGCAAAATTCACTTCACTCTTAAAGAGATACATGGATGTGTTACCTAGTCTTATGCGGATTTAAAATCCTTCAAGCCCAAATACGTACAACAAAGTATCCCTTTAAAGCTTGATGTTAAGTCACATACGATAAAAGCAAAGACATTAAATCCCAAGATCTCGGGAACTATCCTCATGCGAGATCCGAGAAGATGTTAGATGCTAGAATTATTTTCCCAATCCATCACTCCACCTGGATTGCTAACATCGTTCTTGTTAGGAAGAAGAATGGCGAAATCCGAATTTGTGTTGACTTCCGAACTTAAATCAGAGTCTCACTAAAGGACAACTATCCCTTGCCTATCATGGATCAGCTTTTACAAACCGTTATTGGATCGAAATGCTATCCATGCTCGATGGATTTTCGTGATACAATCAAGTGGAGTAACTACGGAGGATCAACACAATATGGCCTTCATAACCCCATGGGGTACCTTTGCTTACAGGAGGATGCCTTTCGGCTTGATCAACGCCAGAGCCACTTTTCAGAGAGCTATGGACTTGGCATTTAGAGACCTGATGGGCAAGGTCATAATTGTGTATTTAGATGGCTTGACCGTTTTCTCTAAAAAACAGAGTGATCATTATGATCATTTAGAGCAAGTACTTTTGAGATGCAGGCATCACGGGATTTCATTAAATCCCAAGAAGTCCATGTTCAAGGTGACCGAAGGAAAATTGTTGGGTCATATCGTGACTAGAGAAGGAACCAAAATCGACCCAGAAAGGGTAAAGGCCATTCAGAGCCTTACCCTACCCACAAGTAAAGCTCGGAGTTCATTCTTTCTTCGGAAAGGTCAATTTCCTAAGAAGGTTTGTGTACCGATTTCACCGACAAAACCAAGGATAAACTTGGGATGATGAAAGGCAAAGTTCCATTTCGATGGAGTACAGAAGGGAAGCTTGCATTCGAAGAAATCAAAAGGGCAGTTGCTTGTGCTCCTATCCTAGTATTTCTGGACTTCAAAAAAGATTTCATCATGTACAGCTACGCCTCTTCTCACACAGTGTCAGCCATAATGATGCAGGAGAATGGGGAAGGCATTGAAGCTCCCATCGCATTTATGAGCTGCCCATTGAAGGAACATGAATTGAAGATGTCACAAATTGAAAAGCATGCTTATGCGGTGGTACGAGTGGTGAAACATTTCAAGTACTATGTGCTGAATTCCCATACTCTCGTTCTCGTTCCCGACACTGCCGTTAAATCCATTTTGACTCAACAAGAGTTGGGGAGTCAACAAGGTACCTGGATAGCTAAAGTTCAGGAGTATGACTTGGACATCAGACCTACCAAGTTGGTACGAGGAAGGGGCCTGTGCCAATTGATTGCAGAAAATCATGTTGAAGCAGAATGTGAAAAGACTCAAGATACTTCTTCAGAGCTGCCCATGGTGCTTTTCGTGAGTACAACTGATGAATGGTACACGGATATTGCTTTCTTTCTAACTTATGGTGAATGCCCCCCGCATTTAAGCCATAAGGAGAAGAGGACAGTCAAGTTGAGATCTGCAAAATACCTTTTGTGGGATAACGGAATATACAAGAAAGGTATTGATGGTGTTTTCCTGCGTTGTGTTGATAAATCACAATAGGTAAAGTTGTTAGAATCCTTCCATATCCTCCGGCATGCAGAGGACATTTTCATCCTCTCAGAATAACTTATAAGATCCTACGGGCTAGGTACTATTGGCCTACTCTCTTTCGGGATTCAGCAGAGTGGGTGTCCAAGTGTGAAGCTTGTCAACATTTCGTTGGTCGTCCCAAGTTAGCAGCTCTTCCCCTGAATCCCGTAGTGATCGAAGAACCTTTTTGCCAGTGGGGAATTGATTTCATTGGAACATTGAATCCTACCTCTAGTGCTGGACATAATTACATGCTGACTGCTATAAACTATTTTACCAACTGGGTGGAAGCCGCACCAATTAAGCAAGCAACTTCAAAAGCTATTTGCAAGTTCCTTAAAGAAAATATAATTGTCAGATTCGGTGTGCCTCACAAGATTGTAGCTGATAATGCCTCTAATTTCTCATCGCATGAGATGACAGAATTTTGCTATGGATTCGGCATCACTTTGGCTCACTCATCTGATTATTATCCCCAAGGCAATGGGAAAGCGAGGCCGAAAGAACAAGAACTCCTGTTACCATAATTAGAAAACTAGTAGATGAAAACCGAGATAACATGGCACAAAGCATTGTATGACGCGTTATGGGCTGATCGGATTACCCCAAAGTGAGCTATAGGAATCTCTCCTTTCCAAGTACTATACAGGATCGATGCTGAGATTCCTATCTCAAAGTAGAATTACCACCTTACAGGTTGGCAAAAGTAGTCGAAGATGTGACTTTTCAAAATTCATTGAGAAAAGGGTTATGTACCTAGCCGAGGTTAGAAGAGGAATGAAGCAAAGTGGTTGATCGCATCACAGATCATCAGAGCAGAGTGAAGAAATTTTTTGACAATAAATAAAAGCAGCGTAATTTCCAGATTGGAGACCTGGTGTTGCTTTGGGATAAGAGGAGGGAGCAGAAAGGCATGCACGGGAAGTTCGATTCTTTGTGGAAAGGACCTTTCAAGATCCATAGGCTGAGTGGTGAAAATAGTTTCCTTATCATATCTGGATGGAGGGTTACTCCTTTGCCTTTCAAATGGACAACATCTAAAGTTGTTCTATCACTAATGCAAGATGTTCTCTTGCATTGTACATACTTTACTTTTTGTTGTGTGTTTGCTTTTGGTCTTCTTTCTTTCTTTGTTTTGTTTTGTTTTGTTTTCTTATTTTTCGACTCAGTATTTTCATGGATAAAACCATAGATTCTAAGTTCTCTTCCTTTGGTATCACAAAGAAAATTGCCTTTATGAGAGATAATCAGGTTTTCGGGTTTCATGAAGGGACAACATGTGTTTTGAATGCTTTATGTCTTGTGTTCCCCGAAACCCAAAACCCGCTTCAAGTAAGTCATGTCGGGTTTTCGGACCTTCGGCGCATCGGAACATGCCTTATCGAAACATGTTCCGTGTGTCACTTTGTCTTCCGATACCCGAAGTCCGATTTAGTCCTTCATGTCGGGTTTTCGGAACTTTGAAGCATCTAAACATCTCATGCTTTGTGTCGATTGTTTCCCGCAACCCGAAACCCGAATTACTCTAAACACCTTTGTGTCGGGTTTTCGGACCTCCCGAGCATGCTGACATGGCGTTAATGCCGAGTTGTCGGGTGAGTTGGCACGTGCCAGCCGAAGTGTATTAATTGCAAATTTTCTTATATATATGCGGATTTCCACGTCATTTTTACCGGACGTATTTTTAACTCGTGGATTTTCGCGCATGCTTCTCCAACCTCGAAACCCGAAACTCACCTGTGCCCGATTGAATTGCCCATTTTCGATCTTTCCTTGCTCTGGTTGAAGGTATCTCTCTCTCCATTCTTTGTTCATGGTTTTTATGGATTGATTATGTATGGAATTCTTCCCATTTTCTTACCAGGTTTGTGGGGTTTTTAATCTTTTTCCTTTTGGGGTTGTTTTCTAAACCGGGTTTATGTTTTAGGGTTTATCTCTTTGGAATTACCACTTTGTGTTATTTCCCAAATTTTGTTGTAATTAAAATATGTTTGGTATATGAATGGTAAAGAAAGAACTTGCATGTTTTAAATTCAACAAAAACCCTGTTCCCTCTTCTCGGGTTTTGAAGGGTGTTGTGCAGTATCAAAAACCAGAGTATATCAGAAGATTTGGCGGAGTTTCGGAAGTTTCGAAAAGTGTCGGATTTCCAAGTTTGACACATCTTGAAGTGTTTTCTCAAGTTTCGACATCTTCAAAGTGCGGGCTTTCTCAAAGTTTTCGACATCTTCAAAGTGTTTCGACATCTTCAAAGTTTTTCAAAGTTTCCGACATCCTCAGTGTGTCGGGCTTTCTCAAGTCTCCGACATCCTCAGTGCATCGGGTTTTCTGGATTCCCCGACATCCTCCTCAGTGTGTCGGACTCTTCCATCCTTCCGGCATCTCCAGTAGGTCGGGGTTTTCACAGTGTGCAACATCTCTGATCTCCGAAACTCTCTTCCTTCGAAATCCTTCATGTCGGACCCTGGTCCATCGCAAAGAAAAAAGCGAAGTCGGAAGGATGAAATACAAGTTCAAAAAGGTGGAGTCTCCATCATATATCGATTGCAATTATGACATCCGAGATACAGAGCTCGGAAATATAGATATTGAGGATTTCTGGAGTAGGGTAAGGAGTTCCTCCCAAACTCCATGGATGAAATCGATAGCCGATAGTGGTTTACCTCTTGCAGCGGGTTTTCCCATGTCCGCTCAGTGCCCTAAATTCATCTTAGCCTGCGCTTCCAGTTATGACTCTGCTTCTCGTTCTGTGAGAAATCAGGCGGGAGAAGTTGTGATCAAATTAGATGGAGGTTACTTTGATGACCTCCTCAAACTGCCCAATTTTGAAGAATATGGAGAGTTAGATATCAAGTCAGCTCAGAAAGCTTGGGATAACGATCAGGAAGATTGTATCAAGCATGTAAATAAGAAGTTCCTGATCAAAGCCAAACCGGTTGTCTCCAGATTCCCAAGACTTATCCCCAGGAGTGATTTCATTCAGGAAATCAATGACATCATCACTCTGTTGAGTCGGGTTTTTGGTTTACCCAAATCAAATGTTTTCCAAGGGTGGATGTATCAATTCATGATCACCATCAAGAAGAATCAACAAGGGATTGATTGGGGCACTCTCATTAGTAATGAGATAGATTCCCAAATGACAACAGTCTTGTCCACAGGGAAGTTTTATATGTCTTCATATGTCACCTATGCGGCGGCGGGATGAGGAACTATCCGGGTTGGATACCAAGGGAAACGGATGGTGAACCATGTTTATCGGTACTTCCCTCAAGCCCGACAACAAAAAAGGGTCTCCAGACCAATTCGAAGGGTGAATGATGCCTTCTTTTATGAAAACATCTGCGGTTAAACCACGATTGAGGAAGACAAGAGTCTCGAGATGAGGCACAGGCTGAAGTTTCCAAATGGGGTTGTGTCTTCTTACAATTCAAAAGTTCACATATCTTCGGGTAGTCATGTACTCGGGGATCCTTTCCATCTGCCCCGATATCCAGGGGATAAACTGATATTGATGGAATTGGTTAGGCAATTGTTGGATTTCCATAAATTCCAACAAAGTAAACATAAGGCTGCTGTATCTTTCCCAATTTCTATTGGAAGATACACTTGTTCGACAGTGGTGAAAGCTAAAAATGTTGTCCATGAGCTTCAGGACAAGTTGAAGAAGCATATGAAGCCCCGAGATGGGTTTGACATTCGAGGAGTCCTCAGGGCGTATGGAACCTGCTGCTGCTGCATGAGCAGCATATAGAAGACATTTGGATTGATCTGCGTGATGAGGTTGCTGTTCGTAGAAAGGATCATAGCAGATTGACACTTGCTGAGATTCAAACACTTGAGCTTGCTGACTTACCAGAAGGTACTAGTGACAATGAAAGTGTTTTGGATCTTTCCTATGATGGACTAAATGAAGATCAATATGTTTTCCCACCTATTGATTGGTCGATCAGTGAAAAAGCCTCCATTACAGATAGGTCGGCTCTGATTCTTGCACACACCAAAGCATGGCTCTCCTCTTGGGGAATGAGTTTTAAAGATGATAAGTTTTCAAAGTTGGCTGCTTCAGAGGCGGGGCCCTCCAAAAAAAAAAGGACAAAAAATCTTCTAGGGGGCTATAAAGGTCAAGTTTGTCGAGGAAAGAAAGAGAAATCTCTTCAATTATTTCTCCAGTTGAAATGGTGGATGTGCCAGAATCACCAACACCACCAGAAATAGGAGAAATTACTTTGGAAGAAGAAGGAAGCCAGCCTCTGGTTTCATCATTTGTTGATTGCCCAACTGAAGAGACCTTATCTCTTGCATCCCAGGCTTTGGAGTCTGAATCTGCGCCTCCCCCTCACAACCACTCCTACCTCCTCATTCTCCATCAACTTCTTCAATCATGGCCCGATATTTTCTCTGGACTTTCACCCCTCTCTGCTGGGACCCAAGTGATCACCAACACGCCCCCTCCTGTGCCTCTTTTTATCGGATCTACTACCACATTGGTAACTATTCCCCCTCCACTAGTAGAATCTTCTCCCCTTGAGAGTATGATACCAACTTCTACAACAGTGGCAACTTCCTCTGATACGCCACAATGGCTACTCGAGAAAACTCGAGGAAGAGGAAGGTGATTGTACCCATACCAGCCTTTGATTTCAGCTCACTCAAAGCTTCTACTAAATCAGCCAAGAAACCTAAAAGTTTCAAGGGTTTTGGTGGACGCTTGAGGGATAAGTTCGCGAGAGATCGCCACTCCTGCGCGTGACAAAACTAAAGAGGACATAACAGCCTCGATTATCGAGATAACCGGGTGGCTCTAGGAAGAGTGACAGCGAAGGGCACACAAGATGCACGGGATGCCACAAACGTGTTGTGTGCGAAAGTTGAAAGAAACAAAAGACAACGAGAGATGAGCTTAAAGGAAAAGTGGAGCGGTTGGTGAGGTTTTGCTTAAACTCTCAAAACCCCTTGAATCCATACCATCTTCTTGTCCTGTCGGATTCGATTTCTCATCGGTGCCTACAATTGAGAAGATTGCTAAAAAAAAGGAAGGGTGGTCGATGAATGGATCAAAGGCTGCTCCAACGGGGGAAGGAAGTGATTGAAGACGTTGTGAAAGTTCATCAATCTTTGGGGACATTCGAAGGATGGAGGAGAAGATGGACGATGATTTCTCTCAAGAAATTGGACATCTTGATTTGACTTTTGAAGCTCTCCGGTATTAAAGCAAATACCATCACATCTCTTGGTAGAAGAAGGCATCATCCCACATACGGATAAGCATTTCCAGGTGACCAAAGCCATCGGAGTTCGGGTGAAGATTCTCAACGAAGCTGCGGTAAGTTGAGAGAATCGAGGATAAATTGATTGATGGAAAAAGTGATCGGAAGAAGAGTTGCTGAGATTTGTCCAAAAGGTGTCGGTTGGAAACTCGGGTATCCTATCGGCGAGATGATCTTTTCAAACAAGTCCAAGAGTCTGTTCAGCATGAACCAACGCACGGATTTGGTATTGAGATCATTGATCGGTTTGTAAGAATTGAACATTCTTTGGAGGCCTTGAGAAAGCTCAGCAAAAGATTGAAAAAGCTTCCCGGCATTGCTAGTGATACCCATGAAACCTGCGAAGTTTTGAATGATCATTCCACTGTGCCTGATGAAAATGAAATGCAAGGCATAATTCGAAAGTTCCAAGAATTTCGGAACAAACAGTCTCAGCTGGAGGAAGAGAAAGATGAAGGAGCGAAAGATGACGATTCAGATTAAGTCCCAATGTTTCATGTCATTTCAATCTTGAAATTGACATGTCTTTTTCATTTCTGTTTCGTCACATAGGAAGCAAATTTTGACTTGGTCTCCTGCGTGAGAGTCAAGCAAAATAGAACTCTTTTTAAAGAACACTATTTTCTAGGATTTATCCTATTTTCTCTCGTTTCCTTTTATTATAAATAAGGGATGCTTATGCATTCCAAAGGGTCGAGATTTTTGGAATATTGGGAGCTATTGGAAAGAAGAAAAACTTTGTGTTTTCTTTTAATCATTTTGAAGAATAGGAGTTGATATTATTTTGCAAACTTTGTGTTGTGGGATATATCTTTCTTAAGACATTGTTCTTACGTTCATGATCTTAAGCTATTCTTTGTTTAGCATCTTAGTGTTTCTAATCATCTCAGACATTATATTTATGATCTAAAGCTCGTATGATTATTTCGTGCTCTGTGTTTACTCGAAAGAAAATACGTTTCTCTCATTTCCTTTCCATTGTTCTTCTTTCATTGTAATAGTTTCCGACCCAGTTCATTTACGAAAGCAATACCTTTGAATCGTGTGAATGTGGATTTCGGGATTTTATCCCAACCCCATGGTTAGATTAGTGTGAATCTTTGTATATATTGTTTTTTTTGTGTTTTAGATTAGTAATAAGCGGGCAGCCTCACTTGTCTTTGAGGAGGATTTAATCCCATATATTGTGGTTGAACCTCATATTTTGGATTGACAAAATATCCAACCAACGATTTTGGTGACTCATTTGGGAATACGGATTTATAGTATAAAGCTTATCCTCTTGGTGTCTAGCGACTCCGTATTTTCCTTATTTTTAACAAGGTCTCTTTCCCAGTTCAAGCTGGCCAGGAAGATCTTCACTCGGTCCCACCGAGCCCAAGGTGAAATTGACCCACTCTTTGAGTTGCTACAACAGCACAATTTCAGCCTGTCCCCCAACAACATTGTTTCTAACCGAACCAGAAGTTCTTCACCTGTTCGGAGAAACCGGATCCCCATGGAATGGGAAGCGTCTGCAACTTGTCATGCATTACTCTTGTCTGATACTCGGATCCCTATACGCACTCTTTTCAGAAGGATGGCAGTGCAACTTTGTGCCTTGGGGCGCAGTTATTGGTCCTCTTTCTTTAACTCCACCATTGCATGAGTTACCACATGGATCACGTAAAAACATTCCCAAATTCAATGGGGATGGGAAGCAACATCCTGATGAACACGTTGCATCTTTCTTTGTAGCGTGCGGCGTCCTTGGAGTAGCTCACGAAGATGTTTCTGTTCGACTTTTTGTTGAAACATTGCATGGTGCAGCAGCTGAATGGTTTTATCACCTTCCGAATGCATGCATCACAAATTGGGCTACCATGCGGACCAAGTTCAAAGCACGTTTCAAACCACCAAAGATTCTCATGCCTTGTTAGCTCAACTTACTCATATGAAGAAGGAATCTCATGAACCCATGCGGGACTTCGTGGCAAAGTTTAATAAGCTGATTCGAAAGATTAGAAAATAGGCTGTTCCAACTCGGAAAATCAAAATGCTTCTTCATTAATGCTCGGCCTCTGATGTGAGCTTTTTTATTAAGAAGGTCGGTTATCCCAGATTTGGTTGTTGCTCGATCAGCATGACTATTGAAATAGAAGATGATCTTATTTTGGCGGAAGAATCAAGAAAGACATACCCAAACTCAAAAATCAAGGTTCTTCTCAAGGTAATATTGATCCTATGTTTCAAAAAATGGCTAATGATTTGATCGCTTTAAAAAAGCAAATGTCTCAGCAGGTGAACAATGTTCCGTATCGGGATATCCCTAGATGGAATTTCAATAACAACAATGGTGCGCTTGCGAGGGATAGGCCGCGATTAACTCTGCTCAGCCAAGAGGCTAGCGTGAAGCTCCTCCCATCAATGCAGCAGTAGAAATAGTTGAAGAAGAGGAAGAACCAGAAGAACAAGATTCTCCGGAGGCTTTTGAAGCTTCAGGATATGCCGATGAGTCTTATGACGATTCGGCTGGCGACTCCAGCATTGGGTATTTGGAATACGATGAAGATGAATGTGCGCCAGATGGTCAGTCATTTGCTGTCTTCACTCGATCCCAATCTCAGAATCCCAGAAAACCTCTTGAAAACACTAAGGAGAAGAATAAGGAACCTCCCATAGCCATAGTTAAGAGAGGTACTCCTATTTCAGCACAAACTGAAAGAGAGTCACCAAAAAGGCAACTTCTCCTTATTCTCTTTCTCCTAAGATCAGTGCCTCAGCTCAAGCTCATGTGATTAGAACTGAGCCTACCATCACCCCTTCTTATACTACTTTTGACATTGTTGATCATGCAAAGAGAACCAAAATCCAAATGTCGGAAGCAGAATACCTTCAGTCAAATCCTGAACAGTTCGAAAAACTTGCCAAATTCATCAGAAGTAAAGCGGCTTGTTCCATCACCTTCAAAAGGTCTCCTTCCAAATCCTACTCAATCCCCATCTCAGAACAATCTGACCTCTGCTTCTTCTTCGGGAAAGATTGAACCATTTTATTTGTCTTTACTTATAAATGGGTTTAAACTCAGCAATTGCATCATCGACTCAGGGGCCTCCGACAATGTTATGCCCACAAAAGTAGCCCATGCCCTTGGGCTTACTTTGACTAAGTCATATGGATGGTGTTACTCTATGGAAACCAAACAAGTTCCTTTGATTGGTCAAATCAAAGATGCACAGTTCGCATTTGTTGCTTTCCCGAAAAGAGAGTGAAAATGACCATTCTAGTTGCTGATATCCCTGCAGCTTACGGTATCCTCTTGGGTAGAGGTTTTTGTAAAGACGTCGGAGGAGAGATTAATATGGATTGGACCAAAGCCAAGATCCCAGTCAATGGGGTTCATCAGGTTCTCCATCCTGAACCGCAGGCGAGGTATTTGGTAACTAAATCAGATGATCCTAAAGCTCAAATTCTTTTCGAAGATGCTAGCTTCGGAAATTATTTCATGACTTCAGAGATACCCACTGTAGATGTCGAGGAAGAAGATCCCAATGCTATTTGGACCCTCGAATTCGATGGTAGCTGCTCAACCACCGGATCAGGCGCTGGTGTTGTTCTTATATCTCCTAATTATGAGATTTTCCCATCAGCTTACAAGTTGCGATTTGATAATACTAATAACACGGCTGAATATGAAGCCTGTTATTAGGATTAGAAATGGCCGAGACAGAGAAGGGAATTCAAATCTCAAGGTTCGGGGGGATGCGGAGCTGATTGTCAACAGTCGGGGAATCTATCGGGTGAAAAATGATCGCTTGAGACATTACGGGAACAAAGTTTGGGATAGTATAGAATGCTTTGATGCATTTCTATTAAAGCGATTTTGAGAGATTATAATGACAAGGCTGATTCTTTGGCCGTGTGTCTGCATCCCTCCTTCTTCCTCATCCTCGGTTCAAACAAGATACGTACTCTATCGAGATTGTGTACCGTCCCGTATCCCGATAATGCGACTCAGCTTTGCAAGTGTTCAATGATGATCAACGGTGTTGGCTTTTCTAGAAAAGGTGACAATTTCGATGAGTTATACTTTGAAGGTTCGAATCAGCTTTCCGTGAAACTATCTCAGATCCATATCAAGAGGTTGATGGTGAGTTTATCCAGCTTAAAGGCAACAAGATACCAAAAGGTTTGGTTTCTCTGGAGGGTTTGTTTGACAAGCATGATCGTTTTATTCAAAACAAAAGGCAAGTTGAAGGAGCTTCTTCTTCGGAGGTAGATCAAATCAATCTAGGTTCGTCTGATCAACCTCGGATGGTGAATATTGGGAAATGTTGTTCCCCTGAAGAGAAAGCAAGATTCACTTCACTTCTGAAGAGATACATGGATGTGTTAGCCTGGTCTTATGCAGATTTAAAATCCTTCAAGCCCAAAGACGTACAACACAGTATCCCTTTGAAGCCTGATGTGAAGCCGTACAGACAAAAGCAAAGACATTACAATCCCAAGATCTCAGGAACTATCCTTGCGGAAATCCAGAAGATGTTAGATGCTAGGATTATTTTTCCAATCCATCACTCCACTTGGATTGCTAACATCGTCCCTGTCAGGAAGAAGAATGGTGAAATCCGAATCTGTGTTGACTTCCGGAACCTGAATCAGTCCTCACTGAAGGATAACTATCCCTTGCCTATCATGGATCAGGTATTACAAACTATTACTGGATCAGAAATGCTATCCATGCTCGATGGATTTTCAGGATATAATCAAGTTGAGGTAACTACGGAGGATCAACACAAGACGGCCTTCACAACCCCATGGGGTACCTTTGCTTACAGGAGGATGCCTTTCGGCTTGATCAACGCCGGAGCCACTTTTCAGAGAGCTATGGACTTGGCATTCAGAGACCTGATGGGCAAGGTCATAGTTGTGTATTTAGATGACTTGACCGTTTTCTCTAAAAAATGGAGTGATCATTATGATCATTTAGAGCAAGTACTTTTGAGATGCAGGCGTCACGGGATTTCATTAAATCCCAAGAAGTCCATGTTTGGGGTGACCAAGAAGGAAATTGTTTGGGTCATATTGTGACTAGAGAAGGAACCAAAATTGACCCAGAAAGGGTAAAGGCCATTCAGAGCCTTACCCTACCCACAAGTAAAACTGGAGTTCATTCTTTCTTCGGAAAGGTTAATTTCCTAAGAAGGTTTGTACCTGATTTCGCTGACAAAACCAAGGATATCCTTGGGATGATGAAAGGAAAAGTTCCATTTCGATGGAGTACAGAAGGGAAGCTTGCATTCGAAGAAATCAAAAGGGCAGTTGCTTGCGCTCCTATCCTAGTATGTCCGGACTTCAAAAAGATTTCATCATGTACAGCTACGCCTCTGCTCACACAGTGTCAGCCATCCTGATGCAGGAGAATGGGGAAGGCATTGAAGCTCCCATCGCATTTATGAGCTGCCCATTGAAGGAACATGAATTAAAGATGTCACAAATTGAAAAGCATGCTTATGCGGTGGTACGAGTGGTGAAACATTTCAGGTACTATGTGCTGAATTCCCATACCCTCGTTCTCATTCCCGACACTGCCGTTAAATCCATTTTGACTCAACAAGAGTTGGGGAGTCAACGAGGTACTTGGATAGCTAAAGTTTAGGAGTACGACTTGGACATCAGACCTACCAAGTTGGTACGAGGAAGGGGCCTGTGCCAATTGATTGCAGAAAATCATGCTGAAGCAGAATGTGAAAAGACTCAAGATACTTCTTCAGAGTTGCCCATGGTGCTTTTCGTGAGTACAACTGATGAATGGTACACGGATATTGCTTTCTTTCTAACTTATGGTGAATGCCCCCATTTAAGCCAAAAGGAGAAGAGGACAGTCAAGTTGAGATCTGCAAAATACCTTTTGTGGGATAACGGAATATACAAGAAAGGTATTGATGGTGTTTTCCTGCGTTGTGTTGATAAATCACAACAGGTAAAGTTGTTAGAGTCCTTCCATAGCCTAGCATGCGGAGGACATTTTTCATCCTCTGTAACAGCTTATAAGATCCTACGGGCTAGGTACTATTGGCCTACTCTCTTTCGGGATTCAGCAGAGTGGGTGTCCAAGTGTGAAGCTTGTCAACATTTCGTTGGTCGTCCCAAGTTAGCAGCTCTTCCCCTGAAGCCCGTAGTGATCGAAGAACCTTTTCGCCAGTGGGGAATTGATTTCATTGGAACATTGAATCCTACCTCCAGTGCCGGACATAATTACGTGTTGACTACTACAGACTATTTTACCAAGTGGGTGGAAGCCGCACCAATCAAGCAAGCAACCTCTGAAGCTATTTGCAAGTTCCTTAAAGAAAATATAATTGTCAGATTCGGTGTGCCTCACAAGATTGTAGCTGATAATGCCTCTAATTTCTCATCGCATGAGATGACAGAATTTTGCTATGGATTCGGCATCACTTTGGCTCACTCATCTGATTATTATCCCCAAGGCAATGGGCAAGCTGAGTCCAGCAACAAGAACCTGGTTACCATAATTAGAAAACTAGTAGATGAAAACCAGAGGACATGGCACAAAGCATTGTATGACGCGTTGTGGGCTGATCGGATTACCCCAAAGCGAGCTATAGGAATGTCTCCTTTCCAAGTACTGTACGGGATTGATGTTGAGATTCCTATCTCAGTAGAATTACCAGCCTTACAGTTGGCAAAAGTAGTCGAAGATGCGGCTTTTCAAAATTCTATTGAGAAAAGGGTTATGTACCTAGCCAGGCTAGAAGAGGAATGAAGCAAGGTGGTTGATCATCATGCAGATCATCGAGCGAGTGAAGAAATTTTTGACAAGAAATCAAAGCGCGTAATTTCCAGTTGGAGACTGGTGTTGCTTTGGGATAAGAGGAGGGAGCAGAAAGGAATGCATGGGAAGTTCGATTCTTTGTGGAAAGGACCTTTCAAGATCCATGAGCTGAATGGTGAAAATAGTTTCCTTCTATCATATCTGGATGGAGGGTTACTCCCTTTGCCTTTCAGCGGACAACATCTAAAGTTGTTCCATCACTAATGCAAGATGTTCTCTTGCATTGTACATACTTTACTTTTTGTTGTGTGTTTGCTTTTGGTCTTCTTTCTTTCTTCGTTTTGTTTTGTTTCGGTTTTCTTCTTTTCTGACTCCGTAGCCCAATGGATAAAACCAGAGATTCTGAGTTCTCTTCCTTTGGTATCACAAAGAAAGTCCCCAGTTGGAGCCAGTTTGTTATCTCAGTTTTGAGTTTACGCCAAAACTATCAGATAACCCTACGAAATTTTTAAGCTGGTTTTGCAAAATTGCCTTTATGAGAGAAAATCGGGTTTTCGGGTTTCATAAACAGGATAACATGTGTTTTGAATGCTTTATGTCTTGTGTTCCCCGAAACCGAAACCCGCTTCAAGTAAGTCATGTCGGGTTTTCGGACCTTCGTCGCATCGGAACATGCCTTATCCGAAACATGTTCCGTGTCGCCTGTCTTCCGATACCCGAAGTCCGATTTAGTCCTTCATGTCGGGTTTTCGGAACTTTGAAGCATCTAAACATCTCATGCTTTGTGTCGATTGTTTCCATGACCCGAAACCCGAATTGCTCTAAACACCTTTGTGTCGGGTTTTGGACCTCCCAGAGCATCTTGCGACATGGCGTTAATGCCGAGTTGTCGGGTGAGTTGGCACGTGCCAGCCAAAGTGTATTAATTGCAAATTTTCTTATATATATGCGGATTTCCACGTCATTTTTACCGGACGTATTTTTACCTCGTGGATTTTCGCATGCTTCTCGACCTCGAAACACAAACTCACATTTGTGCCCGATTGAATTGCCCATTTTCGATCTTTCCTTGCTCTGGTTGAAGGTATCTCTCTCTCCATTCTTTGTTCATGGTTTTATGGATTGATTATATGGAATTCTTCCCATTTTCTTACCAGGTTTGTGGGGTTTTTTATCTTTTTCCTTTTGGGGTTGTTTTCTAAACCGGGTTTATGTTTTAGGGTTCATCTCTTTGGAATTATCACTTCGTGTTATTTCCCAAAATGTTGTTGTAATTAAAATATGTTTGGTATATGAATGGTAAAGAAAGAACTTGCATGTTTTAAATTCAACAAAAACCCTATTCCCTCTTCTCGGGTTTTGAAGGGTGTTGTGCAGTATCAAAAACCCGAGTATATATCGAAGAGATTTGGCGTGTCGGGACTTTCTCAAGTTTTCCATCTTCGACATCTTCAAAGTGTGCGGGCTTTCTCAAGTTTCGACATCTTCAAAGTGTCGGGTTTCTCAAGTTTCTGACATCTTCAAAGTGCCGGGTTTTCTCAAGTTCGACATCTTCAAAGTGTTTTCAAATCTCCGACATCCTCAGTGTGTCGGGTTTTCTCAAATCTCGACATCCTCGTGCATCGGTTTTGGATTCCCGACATCCTCCTCGGTGTGTCGGACTCTTCCATCCTTAGGCATCTCCGGTAGGTCGGGGTTTTCACGATGTGCAACATCTCGATCTCAAAACTCTCTTCCTTGAAATCCTTCATGTCGGACCACTGGTCCATCGCGAAAAAAAGGCGAAAAGTCGGGAAGGATGAAATACAAGTTCGAAAAAGGTGGAGTCTCCATCATATATCGATTGCAATTATGACATCAGAGATACGAGCTCGAAAAATATAGATATTGAGGATTTCTGGAGTAGGGTAAGGAGTTCCTCCCAAACTCCATGGATGAAATCGATAGCCGATAGTGGTTTACCTCTTGCAGCGGGTTTTCCCATGTCCACTCAGTGCCCTGAATTCATCTTAGCCTGCGCTTCCAGTTATGACTCTGCTTCTCGTTCTGTGAGAAAATCAGGCGGGAGAAGTTGTGATCAAGTTAGACGGAGGTTACTTTGATGACCTCCTCAAGCTGCCCAATTTTGAAGAATATGGAGAGTTAGATATCAAGTCAGCTCAGAAAGCTTGGGATAACGATCAGGAAGATTGTATCAAGCATGTAAATAAGAAGTTCCTGATCAAAGCCAAACCAGGTGTCTCCAGATTCCCAAGACTTATCCCTGGAGTGATTTCATTCGGAAATCAATGACATCATCACTCTGTTGAGTCGGGTTTTGGTTTACCCAAATCAAATGTTTTCCAAGGGTGGATGTATCGATTCATGATCACCATCGAAGAAGAATCAACAAGGGATTGATTGGGGCACTCTCATTAGTAATGAGATAGATTCCCAAATGACAACAGATCTTGTCCACGGGAAATTTTATATGTCTTCATATGTCACCTATGCGTGGCGGGATGAGGAACTATCCGGGTTGGATACCAAGGAAACGGGATGGTGAACCATGTTTATCGGTACTTCCCTCAGCCCGACAAGAAAAGGGTCTCAGAGACCAATTCGAAGGGTGAATGACGCCTTTCTTTTATGAAAACATCTGCGAGGTTAAACCACGAATTGAGGAAAACAAGAGTCTCGAGATGAGGCACAGGCTGAAGTTTCCAAATGGGGTTGTGTCTTCTTACAATTCAAGAAGTTCACATATCTTCGGGTAGTCATGTACTCAGGGGATCCTTTCCATCTGCCCCGATATCCAGGGGATAAACTGATCTTGATGGAATTGGTTAGGCAATTGTTGGATTTCCATAAGTTCCAACAAAGTAAACATAAGGCTGTTGTATCTTTCCCAATTTCTATTGGAAGATACACTTGTTCGACAGTGGTGAAAGCTAAAAATGTTGTCCATGAGCTTCAGGACAAGTTGAAGAAGCATATGAAGCCCCGAGATGGGTTTGACATTCGAGGAGTCCTCAGGGCGTATGGAACCTGCACCTGCACAGACCAAGCATAGAAGACATCTGGATTGATCTACGTGATGAGGTTGTTGTTCGTAGAAAGGATCATAGCAGATTGACACTTGCTGAGATTCAAACACTTGAGCTTGCTGACTTACCAGAAGGTACTAGTGACAATGAAAGTGTTCTGGATCTTTCTATGATGGACTAAATGAAGATCAATATGTTTTCCCACCTATTGATTGGTCGATCAGTGAAAAAGCCTCCATTACAGATAGGTCGGCTCTGATTCTTGCACACACCAAAGCATGGCTCTCCTCTTGGGGAATGAGTTTTAAAGATGATAAGTTTTCAAAGTTGGGTTTGCTTGAGAGCGGGGCCCTCAAAAGGAAAAGGACAAAAAATCTTCTAGGGGGGGCCTATAAAGGTCAAGTTTGTCAAAAAGAGGAAAGAAAGAAATCTCTTCAATTATTTCTCCAGTTGAAATGGTGGATGTGCCAGAATCACCAACACCACCAGAAATAGGAGAAATTACTTTGGAAGAAGAAGGAAGCCAGCCTCTGGTTTCATCATTTGTTGATTGCCCAACTGAAGAGACCTTATCTCTTGCATCCCAGGCTTTGGAGTCTGAATCTGCGCCTCCCCCCTCACAACCACTCCTACCTCCTCATTCTCCATCAACTTCTTCAATCATGGCCAGTATTTTCTCTGGACTCTCACCCCTCTCTGCTGGGACCCAAGTGATCACCAACACGCCCCCTCCTGTGCCTCTTTTTATCGGATCTACTACCACATTGGTAACTATTCCCCCTCCACTAGTAGAATCTTCTCCCCTTGAGAGTATGATACCAGCTTCTACAACAGTGGCAACTTCCTCTGATACGCCACAATGGCTACTCGAGAAAACTCAGGAAGAGGAAGGTGATTGTACCCATACCAGCCTTTGATTTCAGCTCACTCAAGGCTTCTACTGCTAAATCAGCCAAGAAACCTAAAATAGTTTCAAGGGTTTTGGTGGGCGCTTGAGGATAAGTTCGCGAGAGATCGCCACTCCCTGGTGAAAAAACTAAAGAGGACATAACAGCCTCGATTATCGGATAACCGGGTGGCTCTAGGAAGAGTGACAGCAGAAGGGGCACAACAAGATGCACGGGATGCCACAAACGTGTTGTGCTAGAAGTTGAAAGAAACAAAAGACAGAGATGAGCTTAAAGGAAAAGTGGAGCGATTGGCGAGGTTTTGCTTAAACTCTCAAAACCCCTTGAATCCATACCATCTTCTTGTCCTGTCGGATTCGATTTCTCATCGGTGCCTACATTGAGAAGATTGCTAAAAAAAAGGAAGGGTGGTCGATGAATGGATCAAAAGGCTGCTCAACGGGGGAAGGAAGTGATTGA
The DNA here is from genome assembly GCA_018340775.1 of Taxus wallichiana var. yunnanensis. NCBI lineage: Eukaryota > Viridiplantae > Streptophyta > Pinopsida > Cupressales > Taxaceae > Taxus > Taxus wallichiana. Next base: position 700,753,128 of record CM031244.1, read on the forward strand.
GATGTTGTGAAAGTTCATCAATCTTTGGGGGACATTCAGAAGGATGGAGAGAAGATGGACGATGATTTCTCTCAAGAAATTGGACATCTTGATTTGACTTTTGAAGCTCTCCAGGTATTAAAGCAAATACCATCACATCTCTTGGTAGAAGAAGGCATCATCCCACATACGGATAAGCATTTCCAGCTGACCAAAGCCATCGGAGTTCGAGTAAAGATTCTCAGCGAAACTGCGGTAAGTTGAGAGAATCGAGGATAAATTGATTGATGGAAAAAGTGATGCGGAAGAAGAGTTGCTTTGAAGATTTGTCCAAAGGTGTCAGTTGGAAACTCAGGTATCCTATCAGCAGATGATCTTTTCAAACAAGTCCAAGAGTCTGTTCAGCATGAACCAACGCACGGATTTGGTATTGAGATCATTGATCGGTTTGTAAGAATTGAACATTCTTTGGAGGCCTTGAGAAAGCTCAGCAAAAGATTGAAAAAGCTTCCCGGTGGTGCTAGTGATACCCATGAAACCTGCGAAGTTTTGAATGATCATTCCACTGTGCCTGATGAAAATGAAATGCAAGGCATAATTCGAAAGTTCCAAGAATTTCGGAACAAACAGTCTCAGCTGGAGGAAGAGAAAGATGAAGGAGCGAAAGATGATGATTCAGATTAAGTCTTGATGTTTCATGTCATTTCAATCTTGAAATTGACATGTCTTTTTCATTTCTATTTCGTCACATAGGAAGCAAATTTTGACTTGGTCTCCTGCGTGAGAGTCAAGCAAAATAGAACTCTTTTAAAGAACACTATTTTCTAGGATTTATCCTATTTTCTCTCGTTTCCTTTTATTATAAATAAGGGATGCTTATGCATTCCAAAGGGTCGAATTTTTGGAATATTCGGAGCTATTGGAAAGAAGAAAAACTTTGTGTTTTCTTTTAATCATTTTGAAGAATAGGAGTTGATATTATTTTGCAAACTTTGTGTTGTGGGATATATCTTTCTTAAGACATTGTTCTTACGTTCATGATCTTAAGCTATTCTTTGCGTAGCATCTTAGTGTTTCTAATCATTTCAGACATTATATTTATGATCTAAAGCCCGTATGATTATTTCGTGCTCTGTGTTTACTCGAAAGAAAATACGTTTCTCTCATTTCCTTTCCATTGTTCTTCTTTCATTGTAATAGTTTCCGACCCAGTTCATTTACGAAAGCAATACCTTTGAATCGTGTGGATGTGGATTTCAGGATTTTATCCCAACCCCAATGGTTAGATTAGTGTGAATACTGTATATATTGTTTTTTGGTGTGTTTTAGATTAGTAATAAGCGGGAGCCTCACCTGTCTTTGAGGAGGGATTTAATCCCATATCTTTGTGGTTGAACCTCATATTTTGGATTGAAAAAATCCAACCAACGATTTTGGCGACTCATTTGGGAATACGGATTTATAGTATAAAGCTTATCCTCTTGGTGTCTGGCGACTCCGTATTTTCCTTATTTTTAACAAGGTCTCTTTCCCAGTTCAAGCTGGCCAGGAAGATCTTCACTCGGTCCCACCGAGCCCAAGGTGAAATTGACCCACTCTTTGAGTTGCTGCAACAACACAATTTCAGCCTGTCCCCCAACAACATTGTTTCTAACCGAACCAAAAGTTCTTCACCTGTTCGGAGAAACCGGATCCCCGTGGAACGAGAAGCGTCTGCAACTTGTCGTGCATTACTCTTGTCTGATACTCGGATCCCTATACGCACTCTTTTCAGAAGGATGGCAGTACAACATGTGCCTTGGGGCGCAGTTATTGGTCCTCTTTCTTTAACTCCACCATTGCATGAGTTACCACATGGATCACGTAAAAACATTCCCAAATTCAATGGGGATGGGAAGCAGCATCCTGATGAACACGTTGCATCTTTCTTTGTAGCGTGCGGCGTCCTTGGAGTAGCTCACGAAGATGTTTCTGTTCGACTCTTTGTTGAAACGTTGCATGGTGCAGCAGCTGAATGGTTTTATCACCTTCCGAATGCATGCATCACAAACTGGGCTACCATGCGGACCAAGTTCGAAGCACGTTTCAAACCAGCCGAAGATTCTCATGCCTTGTTAGCTCAACTTACTCATATGAAGAAGGAATCTCATGAACCCATGCGGGACTTCGTGGCAAAGTTTAATAAGCTGATCGGAAGATTAGAAATAGTTGTACCAACTCTGGAAAATCAGAAATGCTTCTTCATTAATGCTCAGCCTCCTGATGTGAGCTTTTTATTAAGAAGGTCGGTTATCCCAGATTTGGTTGCTCAGTCAACAGCTATTGAAATAGAAGATGATCTTATTTTGGCTGGAAGAATCAAGAAAGACATACCCAAACTCAAAAATCAAGGTTCTTCTCAAGGTAATACTGATCCTATGTTTCAAAAAATGGCTAATGATTTGATCGCTTTAAAAAAGCAAATGTCTCAGCAGGTGAACAATGTTCCGTATCGGGATATCCCTAGATGGAATTTCAATAACAACAATGGTGCGCTTGCAAGGGATAGGCCGCGATTAACTCCTGCTCAACCGAGGCTAGCGATTGAAGCTCCTCCTGTTAATGCGGCAGTAGAAATAGTTGAAGAAGAGGAAGAACCAGAAGAACAAGATTCTCCGGAGGCTTTTGAAGCTTCAGGATATGCCGATGAGTCTTATGACGATTCGGCTGGCGACTCCAGCATTGGGTATTTGGAATATGATGAAGATGAATGTGTGCCGGATGGTCAGTCATTTGCTGTCTTCACTCGATCCCAATCTCAGAATCCAAGAAAACCTCTTGAAAACACTAAGGAGAAGAATAAGGAACCTCCCATAGCCATAGTTAAGAGAGGTACTCCTATTTCAGCACAAACTGAAAGAGAAGTCACCAAAAAGGCAACTTCTCCTTATTCTCTTTCTCCTAAGATCAGTGCCTCAGCTCAAGCTCATGTGATTAGAACTAAGCCTACCATCACCCCTTCTTATACTTGCTTTTGACATTGTTGATCATGCAAAAAGAACCAAAATCCAAATGTCGGAAGCGAGAATACCTTGATCAAATCTGAACAGTTCGAAAAACTTGCCAAATTCATCAGAAGTAAAGCGGCTGTTCCATCACCTTCAAAAGGTCTCCTTCCAAATCCTACTCAATCCCCACCTCAAAACAATCTGACCTCTGCTTCTTCTTCGGGAAAGATTGAACCATTTTATTTGTCTTTACTTATAAATGGGTTTAAACTCAACAATTATGCATCATCGACTCGGGGGCCTCTGACAATGTTATGCCCACAAAAGTAGCCCATGCCCTTGGGCTTACTTTGACTAAGTCATATGGACGGTGTTACTCTATGGAAACCAAACAAGTTCCTTTGATTGGTCAAATCAAAGATGCACAGTTCGCATTCGTTGCTTTCCCGAAAAGAGAGTGAAAATGACCATTCTAGTTCTTTGATATCCTGCTGACTTACGGTATCCTCTTGGGTAGAGGTTTTTGTAAAGACGTCGGAGGAGAGATTAATATGGATTGGACCAAAGCCAAGATCCCAGTCAATGGGGTTCATCAGGTTCTCCATCCTGAACCGCAGGCGAGGTATTTGGTAACTAAATCAGATGATCCTAAAGCTCAAATTCTTTTCGAAGATGCTAGCTTCAGAAATTATTTCATGACTTCAGAGATACCCACTGTAGATGTCAAGGAAGAAGATCCCAATGCTATTTGGACCCTCGAATTCGATGGTAGCTGCTCAACCACCGGATCAGGTGCTTTGGTGTTGTTCTTATATCTCCTAATTCCGAGATTTTCCCATCAACTTACAAGTTGCAATTTGATAATACTAATAACACGGCTGAATATGAAGCTCTGTTATTAGGATTAGAAATGGCCAGACAGAAGGGAAATTCAAATCTCAAGGTTCAGGGGGATGCGGAGCTGATTGTCAACCAGGTCAGGGGAATCTATCAGGTGAAAAATGATCGCTTGAGACATTACAGGAACAAAGTTTGGGATAGTATAGAATGCTTTGATGCATTTTCTATTAAGGCAGTTTTGAGAGATTATAATGACAAGGCTGATTCTTTGGCCGTGTATACTGCATCCCTCCTTCTTCCTCATCCTCGGTTCAAACAAGATACGTACTCTATCGAGATGTGTACCGCCTAGTATCCCGAGATAATGCGACTCACTTTGGCAAGTGTTCAATGATGATCAACGGTGTTGGCTTTTCTAGAAAAGGTGACAATTTTGATGAGTTATATTTTGAAGGTTCGAATCAGCTTTCCATGAAACTATCTCGAGATCCATATCAAGAGGTTGATGGTGAGTTTATCGGCTTAAAGGCAACAAGATACCAAAGGTTTGGTTTCTCTGGAGGTTTGTTTGACAAGCATGATCGTTTTATTCAAAACAAAAGGCAAGTTGAAGGAGCTTCTTCTTCGGAGGTAGATCAAATCAATCTAGGTTCGTCTGATCAACCTCGGATGGTGAATATTGGGAAATGTTGTTCCCCTGAGGAGAAAGCAAAATTCACTTCACTCTTAAAGAGATACATGGATGTGTTAGCTTTGGTCTTATGCAGATTTAAAATCCTTGAAGCCCAAAGGCGTACAACACACGTATCCCTTTGAAGCTTTGATGTGAAGCCGTATGAGACAAAAGCAAAGAAAGACATTACAATCCCAAGATCTCAGGAACTATCCTTGCGGAAATCCAGAAGATGTTAGATGCTAGGATTATTTTTCCAATCCATCACTCCACTTGGATTGCTAACATCGTCCCTGTCAGGAAGAAGAATGGTGAAATCCGAATCTGTGTTGACTTAGGAACTGAATCGATCTCCTCATTGAAGGACAACTATCCCTTGCCTATCATGGATCAGGTATTACAAACTGTTACTGGATCAGAAATGCTATCCATGCTCGATGGATTTTCAGGATATAATCAAGTTGAGGTAACTACGGAGGATCAACACAAGATGGCCTTCACAACCCCATGGGGTACCTTTGCTTACAGGAGGATGCCTTTCGGCTTGATCAATGCCGGAGCCACTTTTCAGAGAGCTATGGACTTGGCATTCAGAGACCTGATGGGCAAGGTCATAGTTGTGTATTTAGATGACTTGACCGTTTTCTCTAAAAAATGGAGTGATCATTATGATCATTTAGAGCAAGTACTTTTGAGATGCAGGCGTCACGGGATTTCATTAAATCCCAAGAAGTCCATGTTTGGGTGACCGAAGGAAAATTGTTGGGTCATATCGTGACTAGAGAAGGAACCAAAATCGACCCAGAAAGGGTAAAGGCCATTCAGAGCCTTACCCTACCCACAAGTAAAACTGGAGTTCATTCTTTCTTCGGAAAGGTCAATTTCCTAAGAAGGTTTGTACCTGATTTCACTGACAAAACCAAGGATATCCTTGGGATGATGAAAGGAAAAGTTCCATTTCGATGGAGTACAGAAGGGAAGCTTGCATTCGAAGAAATCAAAAGGGCAGTTGCTTGCGCTCCTATCCTAGTATGTCGGACTTCAAAAAGATTTCATCATGTACAGCTACGCCTCTGCTCACACAGTGTCAGCCATCCTGATGCAGGAGAATGGGGAAGGCATTGAAGCTCCCATCGCATTTATGAGCTGCCCATTGAAGGAACATGAATTGAAGATGTCACAAATTGAAAAGCATGCTTATGCAGTGGTACGAGCGGTGAAACATTTCAGGTACTATGTGCTGAATTCCCATACCCTCGTTCTCATTCCCGACACTGCCGTTAAATCCATTTTGACTCAACAAGAGCTGGGGAGTCAATGAGGTACTGGATAGCTAAAGTTTAGGAGTACGACTTGGACATCGGACCTACCAAGTTGGTACGAGGAAGGGGCTGTGCCAATTGATTGCAGAAAATCATCTTTGAAGAGCGAGATGTGAAAAGACTCAAGATACTTCTTGAGCTTGCCCATGGTGCTTTTCGTGAGTACAAGTGATGAATGGTACACGGATATTGCTTTTTCTAACTTATGGTGAATGCCCCCGCATTTAAGCCAAAAGGAGAGAGAGACAGTCAAGTTGAGATCTGCAAAATACCTTTTGTGGGATAACGGAATATCTGAAAGGTATTGATGGTGTTTTCCTGCGTTGTGTTGATAAATCACAACAGGTAAAGTTGTTAGAGTCCTTCCATAGCCTAGCATGCGGAGGACATTTTTCATCTTCTGTAACAGCTTATAAGATCCTACGGGCTAGGTACTATTGGCCTACTCTCTTTCGGGATTCAGCAGAGTGGGTGTCCAAGTGTGAAGCTTGTCAACATTTCGTTGGTCGTCCCAAGTTAGCAGCTCTTCCCCTGAAGCCCGTAGTGATCGAAGAACCTTTTCGCCAGTGGGGAATTGATTTCATTGGAACATTGAATCCTGCCTCCAATGCCGGACATAATTACGTGCTGACTACTACAGACTATTTTACCAAGTGGGTGGAAGCCACACCAATCAAGCAAGCAACCTCTGAAGTTGTTTGCAAGTTCCTTAAAGAAAATATAATTGTCAGATTCGGTGTGCCTCACAAGATTGTAGCTGATAATGCCTCTAATTTCTCATCGCATGAGATGACAGAATTTTGCTATGGATTCGGCATCACTTTGGCTCACTCATCGATTATTATCCCCAAGGCAATGGGCAAGGCTGAGTCCAGCCAACAAGAACACAGTTTACCATAATTAGAAAACTAGTAGATGAAAACCGAGAGGACATGGCACAAAGCATTGTATGACGCGTTGTGGGCTGATCGGATTACCCCAAAGCGAGCTATAGGAATGTCTCCTTTCCAAGTGCTTGTACGGGATTGATCTTTGAGATTCCTATCTCGGTAGAATTTCTAGACCTTACGGTTGGCAAAAGCGATCGAAGATGCGGCTTTTCAAAATTCTATTGAGAAAAGGGTTATGTACCTAGCCAGGCTAGAAGAGGAACGAAGCAAGGTGGTTGATCGCATCACAGATCATCAGAGTAGAGTGAAGAAATTTTTGACAAGAAATCAAAGCGCGTAATTTCCAGTTGGAGACTGGTGTTGCTTTGGGATAAGAGGAGGAGCGAAAAGGAATGCAGGGAAGTTCGATTCTTTGTGGAAAGGACCTTTCAAGATCCATGAGCTGAGTGGTGAAAATAGTTTCCTTCTATCATATCTGGATGGAGGGTTACTCCCTTTGCCTTTCAGCGGACAACATCTAAAGTTGTTCCATCACTAATGCAAGATGTTCTCTTGCATTGTACATACTTTACTTTTTGTTGTGTGTTTGCTTTTGGTCTTCTTTCTTTCTTCGTTTTGTTTTGTTTTGGTTTTCTTCTTTTCTGACTCCATAGCCCAATGGATAAAACCAGAGATTCTGAGTTCTCTTCCTTTGGTATCACAAAAAAGTCCCAGTGGAGCAGTTTGTTATCTCGATTTTGAGTTTACGCCAAAACTATCAGATAACCCTACGAAATTTTAAAGTTGGTTTTGCAAAATTGCCTTTATGAGAGAAATCGGGTTTTCGGGTTTCACAAACAGGACAACATGTGTTTTGAATGCTTTATGTCTTGTGTTCCCCGAAACCCAAAACCCGCTTCAAGTAAGGTGAGTCGGGTTTGCGGACCTTCGTCGCATCGGAACATGCCTTATCCAAACATGTTCCGTGTCGCCTGTCTTCCCATACCCAAAGCCCAATTTAGTCCTTCATGTCGGGTTTTCGGAACTTTGAAGCATCTAAACATCTCATGCTTTATGTCGATTGTTTCCCAACTCCTAAAACCCGAATTACTCTAAACACCTTTGTGTCGGGTTTTCGGACCTCCCGAGCATGCTGACATGGCGTTAATGCTGAGTTGTCGGGTGAGTTGGCACGTGCCAGCCAAAGTGTATTAATTGCAAATTTTCTTATATATATGCGGATTTCCACGTCATTTTTACGGACGTATTTTTACCTCGTGGATTTTCACGCATGCTTCTCCAACCTCGAAACCCGAAACTCACCTGTGCCGATTGAATTGCCCATTTTCGATCTTTCCTTGCTCTGGTTGAAGGTATCTCTCTCTCCATTCTTTGTTCATGGTTTTTATGGATTGATTATGTATGGAATTCTTCCCATTTTCTTACCAGGTTTGTGGGGTTTTTATCTTTTTCCTTTTGGGGTTGTTTTCTTAAACCGGGTTTATGTTTTAGGGTTTATCTCTTTGGAATTATCACTTTGTGTTATTTCCCAAAATGTTGTTGTAATTAAAATATGTTTGGTATATGAATGGTAAAGAAAGAACTTGCATGTTTTAAATTCAACAAAAACCCTGTTCCCTCTTCTCGGGTTTTGAAGGGTGCTGTGCAGTATCAAAAACCCGCAGTATATCAGAAGATTTGGCGTGTCGGGCTTTCTCAAGTTTCGACATCTTCAAAGTGCCGGGTTTCTCAAGTTTCCGACATCTTCAAAGTGTCGGGCTTTCTCAAGTTTCCGACATCTTCAAAGTGTCGGGCTTTCTCAAAGTTTCCGACATCTTCAAAGTGTCGGGTTTCTCAAATCTGACATCTTCAAAGTGTCGGGCAAAATCTCTCCTCGGTGTCATCGGGTTTTCAAGATCTCCGACATCCTCGACATCCTCCTCCTCAGTGTGTCGGACTCTTCCATCCTTCCGGCATCTCCAGTAGGTCGGGGTTTTCACGATGTGTGCACATCTCACGATCTCGAAACTCTCTTCCTGAAATCCTTCATGTCGGACCACTGGTCCATCGCGAAAAAAGCGAAAAGTCGGGAAGGATGAAATACAAGTTCGAGAAAGGTGGAGTCTCCATCATATATCGATTGTAATTATGACATCATCGAGATACGAGCTCGGAAATATAGATATTGAGGATTTCTGGAGTAGGGTAAGGAGTTCCTCCCAAACTCCATGGATGAAATCGATAGCCGATAGTGGTTTACCTCTTGCAGCGGGTTTTCCCATGTCTCTCGGTGCCACAATTCATCTTAGCTGCGCTTCCGATTTATGACTCTGCTTCTCGTTCTGTGAGAAATCAGGCAGGAGAAGTTGTGATCAAATTGGACGGAGGTTACTTTGATGACCTCCTCAAACTACCCAATTTTGAAGAATATGGAGAGTTAGATATCAAGTCAGCTCAGAAAGCTTGGGATAACGATCAGGAAGATTGTATCAAGCATGTAAATAAGAAGTTCCTGATCAAAGCCAAACCGGCATCTCTCAGTTCCCAAGACTTATCCCGGGAGTGATTTCATTCGGAAATCAATGACATCATCACTCTGTTGAGTCGGGTTTTGGTTTACCCAATCAAATGTTTTCCAAGGGTGGATGTATCAATTCATGATCACCATCAAGAAGAATCAACAAGGGATTGATTGGGGCACTCTCATTAGTAATGAGATAGATTCCCAAATGACAACAGATCTTGTCCACGGGAAGTTTTATATGTCCTCATATGTCACTATGCGCGGCGGGATGAGGAACTATCCCGGGTTGGATACTCAAGGAAACAGGATGGTGAACCAGGTTTATCAGTATTTCCCTCAACTGACAAGAAAAGGGTCTCAGGACCAATTCAGAAGGGTAAATGATGCCTTCTTTTATGAAAACATCTGCAGGTTAAACCCTGAATTGAGGAAAACAAGAGTCTCAGATGAGGCCTGGGCTGAAGTTTCCAAATGGGGTTGTGTCTTCTTACAATTCAAGAAGTTCACATATCTTCGGGTAGTCATGTACTCAGGGGATCCTTTCCGTCTGCCCCGATATCCAGGGGATAAACTGATATTGATGGAATTGGTTAGGCAATTGTTGGATTTCCATAAGTTCCAACAAAGTAAACATAAGGCTGTTGTATCTTTCCCAATTTCTATTGGAAGATACACTTGTTCGATAGTGGTGAAAGCTAAAAATGTTGTCCATGAGCTTCAGGACAAGTTGAAGAAGCATATGAAGCCCCGAGATGGGTTTGACATTCGAGGAGTCCTCAGGGCGTATGGAACCCTGCACCTGCACAGGCCAAGCATAGAAGACATCTGGATTGATCTGCGTGATGAGGTTGTTGTTCGTAGAAAGGATCATAGCAGATTGACACTTGCTGAGATTCAAACACTTGAGCTTGCTGACTTACCAGAAGGTACTAGTGACAATGAAAGTGTTTTGGATCTTTCCTATGATGGACTAAATGAAGATCAATATGTTTTCCCACCTATTGATTGGTCAATCAGTGAAAAAGCCTCCATTACAGATAGGTCGGCTCTGATTCTTGCACGCACCAAAGCATGGCTCTCCTCTTGGGGAATGAGTTTTAAAGATGATAAGTTTTCAAAGTTGGCTGCTTCAGAGGCGGGGCCCTCCAAAAAGGAAAAGGACAAAAAATCTTCTAGGGGGCCTATAAAGGTCAAGTTTGTCAAAAAGAGGAAAGAAAGAGAAATCTCTTCAATTATTTCTCCAGTTGAAATGGTGGATGTGCCAGAATCACCAACACCACCAGAAATAGGAGAAATTACTTTGGAAGAAGAAGGAAGCCAGCCTCTGGTTTCATCATTTGTTGATTGCCCAACTGAAGAGACCTTATCTCTTGCATCCCAGGCTTTGGAGTCTGAATCTGCGCCTCCCCCCTCACAACCACTCCTACCTCCTCATTCTCCATCAACTTCTTCAATCATGGCTAGTATTTTCTCTAGACTCTCACCCCTCTCTGCTGGGACCCAAGTGATCACCAACACGCCCCCTCCTGTGCCTCTTTTTATCGGATCTACTACCACATTGGTAACTATTCCCCCTCCACTAGTAGAATCTTCTCCCCTTGAGAGTATGATACCAGCTTCTACAACAGTGGCAACTTCCTCTGATACATGCCACAATGGCTACTCGAGCAAACTCCGAGGAAGAGGAAGGTGATTGTACCCATACCAGCCTTTGATTTCAGCTCACTCAAGGCTTCTACTGCTAAATCAGCCAAGAAACCTAAAACAGTTTCAAGGGTTTTGGTGGACGCTTCAGGGGATAAGTTTGCAGAGATCGCCACTCCCACGACTGACAAAACTAAAGAGGACATAACAGCCTCTGATTATCAGATAACCAGGGTGGCTCTAGGAAGAGTGACAGTAGAAGGGGCACAACAAGATGCACGGGATGCCACAAACGTGTTGTGCCAGAAGTTGAAAGAAACAAAAGACAACAGAGATGAGCTTAAAGGAAAAGTGGAGCAGTTGACTGAGGTTTTGCTTAAACTCTCAAAACCCCTTGAATCCATACCATCTTCTTCTGTCCCTGTCGGATTCGATTTCTCATCAGTGCCTACAATTGAGAAGATTGCTAAAAAAGGAAGGGTGGTCGATGAATGGATCCAAAGGCTGCTCCAACAGGGGAAGGAAGTGATTCAAGACGTTGTGAAAGTTCATCAATCTTTGGGGGACATTCAGAAGGATGGAGAGAAGATGGACGATGATTTCTCTCAAGAAATTGGACATCTTGATTTGACTTTTGAAGCTCTCCAGGTATTAAAGCAAATACCATCACATCTCTTGGTAGAAGAAGGCATCATCCCACATACGGATAAGCATTTCCAGCTGACCAAAGCCATCAGGTTCAGGGTGAAGATTCTCAACGAAGCCTGCGGTAAGTTGAGAGAATCAAGGGATAAATTGATTGATGGAAAAAGTGATCTGGAAGAAGAGTTGCTGAAGATTTGTCCAAAGGTGTCAGTTGGAAACTCAGGTATCCTATCAGTAGATGATCTTTTCAAACAAGTCCAAGAGTCTGTTCAGCATGAACCAACGCATGGATTTGGTATTGAGATCATTGATCGGTTTGTAAGAATTGAACATTCTTTGGAGGCCTTGAGAAAGCTCAGCAAAAGATTGAAAAAGCTTCCCGGCAGTGCTAGTGATACCCATGAAACCTGCGAAATTTTGAATGATCATTCCACTGCACCTGATGAAAATGAAATGCAAGGCATAATTCGAAAGTTCCAAGAATTTGGAACAAACAGGCTCAGCTGGAGGAAGAGAAAGATGAAGGAGCGAAAGATGATGATTCAGATTAAGTCTTGATGTTTCATGTCATTTCAATCTTGAAATTGACATGTCTTTTTCATTTCTGTTTCGTCACATAGGAAGCAAATTTTGACTTGGTCTCCTGCGTGAGAGTCAAGCAAAATAGAACTCTTTTTAAAGAACACTATTTTCTAGGATTTATCCTATTTTCTCTCGTTTCCTTTTATTATAAATAAGGGATGCTTATGCATTCCAAAGGGTCGAGATTTTTGGAATATTCGGAGCTATTGGAAAGAAGAAAAACTTTGTGTTTTCTTTTAATCATTTTGAAGAATAGGAGTTGATATTATTTTGCAAACTTTGTGTTGTGGGATATATCTTTCTTAAGACATTGTTCTTACGTTCATGATCTTAAGCTATTCTTTGCATAGCATCTTAGTGTTTCTAATCATTTCAGACATTATATTTATGATCTAAAGCTCATATGATTATTTCGTGCTCTGTGTTTACTCGAAAGAAAATACGTTTCTCTCATTTCCTTTCCATTGTTCTTCTTTCATTGTAATAGTTTCCGACCCAGTTCATTTACGAAAGCAATACCTTTGAATCGTGTGAATGTGGATTTTGGGATTTTATCCCAACCCCAATGGTTAGATTAGTGTGAATACTGTATATATTGTTTTTGTTGTGTTTTAGATTAGTAATAAGTAGGCAGCCTCACCTGTCTTTGAGGAGGGATTTAATCCCATATCTTTGTGGTTGAACCTCATATTTTGGATTGACAAAATATATGTGTGTTTTTACATAATGTAACACCTTACATAGATTGTTATTCCATGTTTGTCTTTAAAAAGGAAACGAAAAATCCTGAAGGAGTAATGCATTTCCTTGATGAAGGTGGGAATCACAGTTTAGGTGAAATGCTATATTCGGGAAGAGCAAACAAAGTTGCGAGTTTGATGGAACTGAGAAGAGTTAATTATTAAGTTACTGATTACATCAAAACTCATTATTTTTCATGTTTAAATACTATTAATCATATGATTGAGTTGTTTATTTCATTATACAATAAGCATCCATCATAAAAGATGAATCCGAGAAAAGAAGTATACAACTCGATTACGAAATTATTTTCATTTATTCATGAATAAATTCTATGTTTCCCACAAAAGCCATGGGATGTAACTCACAACTATTGTAGTGGAAAATACATGTGCATAAATCTAAAAGTAAAAGAGTATAGAAAAAACCCATCATTGCCTTGGGTTTTCTCCTATTCATCATTGCTCTGGCTCCAACTTCACCTTCCATCTTTGTTATCTAGTAGCTACAGTGTACTTGAGAAATACGTATCTTACAATAACACATATGATTCCAAAATAATAAAAAAATTCAATAAAAGAAATTAAAGATAGACCATGGAACACAAGAGAGGCCAAAAAGCCTAATGATTTTTAACTAGTTTTCTGAAATGTGTAGGTACATGAATCAAGCTAGTAAATTCATCACTTATTATCATGAAATAATCATTTTTGAATTAAGAAGTAAAAGCATAATGAGTGTCATAAAGATACTAAAGTTCAAGAAAAGAGACCGCATGTTGTTACCAATGAATTACAAGAAGACATAGGTTACAATAAATCTGAAATAATGACAAGGAAACATACTAAGTTACAAAAGTTAATACAAGGTATGCATCAACATGAGGGAAAATAGAAGGAAGGAATACAACTACCTCAAATCTTAACTCAAAAGTACAGTTTTATTTATTTGGTAGAGAAATGAAAGTCATAAACAAAGGTTGTAATATTTAGAACAAGGATGTAAGTTTCTCATGACATTTTCAAAAGTACAACATTAGATTTCAAAATAGAGGAAGCCAAGAGGAGATTTCTCATTTAGATTTAACATCAATTTATCAACCCACCTAATGTTTTTATCACAATAAGTATGGTTCAGATTTATAAAGGATTTCTTGTAGCAATGATTTAAGCAATCAGAGCTCACATTTAGAAAGCATTGATGCATAGTACAACTATATCAAGATCCATAATCTAGTAAAGAATGATCAATCTAGGAGACCAATAATCGCTAAGCATGAAGAATATCAAGCAGTGAAGCATTGCAGGAAAATGTGAAGCTACAACCATATTTCTAGCATTTAGAATACATCTATGATACTAAAGCTTAAATGGATTCATTTTCAAAATGGAGAAGAAACACAAATATTTTGAGATCGATAGCAGAAAGTAAAACAAATAAAAGTGCAAATTTCAAAGAACAAGAAGCGTGTGCGCAATCATGTTTTGAAGATGAGAGATTTGTACCTCCTTGCATAGTTCAAATTGAAGCCATACAAAGAATAAGCATGAAAGCATAGCTTTCCAAAAAACAAGTTGTTACATCATCATTTACAAGGTAGGGACAACTGTGAAATTTAATCCAACTGGATTTTTCAAAGTTTCCAGAAGTTCATCAAAAGTAAGTGAGAAAAAGAATGAAACACCAAGTACTATTGCAATTACTTTTTTAAAGCATGTAAATAAACCTTACATGTAAGTAAAGCTACATTGTAGCAAGGATAAGAAAGACTCACAAAGATTTCATAATATACATATTATAAGTACAGTTTCCATGAAAAATAAAATTCGTCCCACAAACCACAAAGATCCATTCTAGTTTTTGTAATATGCAATTGCAGCCATGATATTATAGAGGAACACGGACACATAACATCTAAAATGAAGCTTCAACTATATATAGTAAATGAGCCATTCAAATGAAAAACATGAACAAGAGATGAGGTTTTATAAAGATACATTTTAGATCTAAAATAGTCATAGGATGCAACCACATATCTCTCGGTTTAGCGATATTTGAGAAGTCTTTGCGAACTACAAAAGATTATAAGCTTCAACTACATGTGTATCTTTTTCAAGTACAGGATGAGCTTAAAACAAGACAATGTATCAAAGCTTCAAGATAAGTGAAACCCTCTAAAATAATAATCATACTCATACATTTGTAAAAGAGGCTAAAACCATGAGTGGAATACAAACTTCAGGTGCTTTTTTAAGAATTATGATTTAACTAAAAACTATGCAAGCTTCTACAAAACTCATTAAGAACAAAAAAAGGTTCTATGCATCAATTCAAAGTAATATCTATAACTAGAAAAGAAAGCTACAACTTCACGAGATCACCTTAGAGTTTGAATATCAAGGATCAAGCTTAGAAATTTCAGACTCAAGGAGAATACATATTCTATTAGAAGTGAACAATGTCCTTGTAATGGAAATGAGATGTTTATAATTTGATCTTAACTCAAAAAAAATAGAGATAAAATTTTACTAAAATCCTTTCAAATAGATGATACAAGTGAAGGAAATTTACAACAATCAATGACAATGAGCCTCCAACACAATTATTGAGACCCTCTTATTAGCTTGTAGAGGTACAAAGCTCGTGGAAATGGATTCAAGCCATAGATATAAATAAATGACCATGATGGCTTAGGGTGCTCACAGAGGATAATATAGCTTACATAAAAGAATGAAAATATGAATAGTTTTAAAACAAATTATGAAAGAAACAAGATACTACAGTCCAAGCTTGAAACAGATCTTAGAAGAAAGCTTAAAGGCTACTGCAGGACCTAGAAGAAAAGTTCGAAGGAACATAACAACTATGAAAAAACGATATAAACAAAGTTCGACGAGTTGATCCATTCAATGAAGATAACGAACAACATAGTTTGGAAAAAACTGAAATACCAAGGATTTTTCATATTCCCTTTCAACAAGTTACAAATATTATGGATTCCCATAAAAACAAGAAGCGAACTCACCTTTACAAAAAGGAGATTTTTAAGCTCATAAAAATATTACAAAGTAGGAAAGTAATAACCCACAAAGGGTTTTGGTTTATCAAGGAATGCAAAGGCTACTCTTGAATCAAACAATAACTCTATAGAAATAACAAACATATTTTGGATATTGCAAGAGTTTAAAAACACTGTAAATAGATATATACAACCACCCATAAAACCATGAGCCGAAGATGAAAAGTACGGCATGGAAAAAACAAAGATCAACAGATTAAAAGTTAGGCTTCTTATAGAGAAATTTAGAACCCATGGAAACAAGAGCCAATACCCATTTGTATAGATAAAAAATAAAAATACCCATTTCACTTAGGTACCATTTTTATTCATTTTTGATCAAGAGGAAAAATGCCTAGATTTGGGTCATTTAAAAACAAGCCATTTCAAGACGCAATATTTTGTAAAATACACGAAGTATATTAAGATGGAAAGTAAACTTACAAGTTAGGGTCAAAATTCTCAAACCCTCAAAATCATCACGTTCATCGTAAAATGATGAGAACCCAAAAGTTTTGAAATTCAAGGATCAAATCCATACCAATAAAACCCAAAGTAATATGAAATAAAAGCAAATATCACAGCATATTAGAATCATATCAACAAGGTTTCATGATTCATGGAGGTATCACAATAGAAGTACAATATCACCAAAGGTGTAGTCCTTCTAAAATATGGAAAAACTCACCTACATAACAATGGCTCAAGCATAATAGAAAACACTCAAAAATGGCAATCGTGTTTTGAATGTGATGATAGAGCTTATAGAAAATGAAATATCGACACCATAGAAACAAAGTTCTTCCAACAACAAAGAAAAAAATCTAGATCAAAGTGGTGGCTATATCCTCATTGAATCCATAGTAAAACCTTTATCAAACAACAAAATGCAACAAGATCCATACTCAAAGTTCATTTTTACAAAACGCAAGCTCAAAATGCTAAAATATTCATGATCATAACTCATAAAAGGCCAATATTTTTGAGTTTACAAAGATTTAAGATCATATTCATGGATTCCTGGAGTAATTTTGATAGGGCTTCACCAAGACAAAGTGATTCCAAGTGAGTAATGACCAAATGATTGGTCAAACTCCCATTTTTCTACCTTAACCACAGGGGTTAGGTAAACCTAACTCATTGAAAAAAATTAACGGTTTGAGATCAAAGTACAAGATCCAATGTTTAAGATATAAACCCAACTCAACAACCCAAGTTACCACAATATAAAGATAGATGGTGGGGATTATCCAAAGTACCTAGATCAAAGTTCCAAATTCAATGTAATCAATGCAAATTCCATAAAGATCATAGCGGTGATTATCAATAGTTTGATATTACAAGTACAAGATCAAATGATCAATATTTCAACCCATAGAGCGATACGATCAACGATCAAAATTTGTAAGGACATTGATCAATGTTGCACAAGGAAATCCCAAGTTAGTCAAAATTTCTAGATAATTAATGATGGAGATGTAAATAGTACATAGATCAACGAGACTTGATCAATTCACCGAAATCCATTAAAACCACACAAAAGAGAGTTGGATATAATCCACTGATAATCAATTGATGGGTTGAGTCATCGTGGGGATGGGGCAAGCCCCAATAATTCTCCAAATCTTTTCATTGATCTTTATAAGGTCCAAAAGTATAATTCCATGAATAATCATATGTGCTAACCAATTTAAAAGGTAAAAGTTTTTGTATCTAGAATGATTACTCAAAAGGGGTAAACAAATGATTAATTAGAAGGTGAACACATTGTATATGTTAAGTGATTAATCAAAAGGAAGAAAAACTTATTATGTGCCATACAATTGTGAAGGGGGAAAAATAATATAATACTATTACATACCCTTTCCAAGTCAAAGAAGAATCAAATTACCTTAAACAAATCAAACTACCTCAACCTCTTCGAATGATGAAGTCAAGTACAGGTGGCATAGCAAATGAAAGGAAAGTGTCTTTGCATCATGAGCAATGTGGTCCCCACTTTCTTAAGGGGTATCTTGCAAAGTTTGTTCCTAACATAGTAAGCAAAGGACAAGAGAATTATTCATGCAGGTGGTCCCCATAGTGGTTGGGTGAATATTTTGTGAAGTATTGGAAATCAAGCAATTCTTATTTTTACTTACATAGGGATATTATTTTTACATGTGCATCCAAGGGGAATTTTCTTTTAAAAGTGCCAAATTTATCATTGCAAGTGGATCAAATTGCAAGTTTCACATCATGCAAAAGAAGACAAAAGCAAAGAATCCCATTGGAGGAGACTTGCACAACAAACAAGTGGTTAAGTTTAGCAAAATTATTCACCTAGTTTTATTCATTATATTAAAAATAGAGAAGTCAACTTCAATTTGACAAAAGTGTAAATTTGTAACTAACACTATTAATGCCTCATTGTAATCAACATGTCTATTTTTATTTCTTTATTTATTCATAATAAAGGGGTAAACTTAGCATGTATGGGTGAGTAAAAATTTTAGCCTATTTTTAGGAGGGAAAGGGCGAATTATTTTTCTCTATATTATGTGCACTAACAAAGCAAAAAGGTGAATTTTGGACGTAGGAATGCTTTGAAGCATATTTCTGCTAGTTTTTCCTTGAATGAGAACGAGTTTTTGCCTTTCCAATTATTTACAATGGTGTGTATCTTTCCATTAATTCTTTTGAATGTCAATTCCCTGATTAATCATCTTACCTTGCTGCAAATATGGTATTTTCTGCATAATCTTAGTGTGCATGTTTAGCTTGTTGTGTTGTTGTGATTTATCCCTCAATACATAAGTGTTTTGCCTTAATATTTTACTGAAAACCATTGGTTCATGCATCTAAAATTCATTCTCAATTTTATTGTGCATATACTTAGTCAAAGCCCTCAATAAGTTTGGTGTATCATCTATTTCAATTTTATTTATAATCATCTTTGTACCCTCAAAACCCCAAAAATAGTTTACAATACATCGATAAGGAATAGAGCTTGATACCCGCGACTCACCTTAAAAATAGGTATACCCACAAACCTGAGGTGTTTCCAGTGTATCTACAAAAGTGAGAGATCAAGCAATCTTAGAACCATATTGTCATCTCTCAACCAGGGTGCACTTTCGGGAGATAATAGGAGGATTGGTAAGATGATCCTTAAGAGGAGGTTTTAAGAGGACGTGATTTAGAGAAAATCCCGAGAAGTCACAAATTATAGTGATGTGGGAATACAAAATATAACGCAGTTGGAGGTGGTGAACTAACTTTTAGAGGTTGTTTCTTATGTTGACTTATTGATGTCATAGGTCATTTCTTAGGAGACTCTTTACTAATGGAAGAAGGCACATGAAAAGTGGTATGGTGATGCTCATTAGATGTAGAAGGAATATACTTAGGATCCCATCGAGATGTAACATTATGGTGGCTAGTGAATGAGATAAATCCTTGACACTTAATATGTTTTATTATATATTATAAACTATAGAAATCAATGTCATTATGTCCATTGATTCGATGATAATTTCAATATGGATGACCACGACATTTTGTTAGCCAATAAGGAGGATAGTAGTGAGTAATAGTTAAAGTGATCAATTGATGACTAAGGATCAAAATAAGGATGTCATGTTGCATAGTATTATGCTCAAATATTATATGAGAGGATCATGCAATCACATGTCTTGTGGCTTAGATAGAAGACATGTAGTGGACATAAATTACATACAAGACGTAGAAGGAGCATAAACATGTGATTGAGAATCATCCTTAAGAAGTTGAATTTCAGATATGAGAGATGTAATTATTGATTCCATAGCCTTAAATTTGTCTTGAAATAAAGAATGTAGAGCATGGAGTGAGGCCACTAGGGGTTGATTAGATGGAAGATCACTAGGCTCATCAAATAAATGATCATATATAGGACTTATTTTTTACAACGACGTATCATCATCTAGATACATGGTGTCTAGCTGTTTTTACAAAATAGCTTGGAAATTGGGATATCACTTAAGTAAATTAGATAAAGAAACTTGACCAACATTACGACCCATGATAGAAGAAAATGAGGATCCTAAGCGTGAATGTGGTCAGGTTCACCAAAATGATTAACTAAAATATGAATACTCTAGACTAATATAATGGTATTGTAGTAGTAAGTAAATGAACAATTAAGTAAACTGTGTATCCAAACAAATTAAGCACAAAATTATGAAATCCTAATTGAAAAATAAAGAAAATAATATACTTAGCTTATTAATAATGATTATAAGGGTTTGTTGAGTTGAAACCCAATAGAATTGAAGTACATATGGTCATAACCATGATCGAGAAAATTGTACGACTATCGGATAAGGGTGGAGAAGAGTTCTCACGGAAGGGACTAGGGTACCTACGGCACCTTGGTCCTAATTTGTGCTTTGTAGTCCTTGTAAGTATTTAGGATTTGACTTTTTATGGTTTGGAAGAGTGTCACAAATATTAACTTTTTTTAACTCCGAAGTCACATTGAGATCTATGGATTTGCCGAAAATTGTACAATGAAGAAAATAAAAAGCCAAACATCAAAACCCTAAAACAATAAAAAGAATGAAATTTAATGGGTCGATCGACCTCGGTTACAACAAAAATGGGCTTACGAACCGAGTGATGTACTACATTTCAGACCCAAATGTAGTTCCATTGTGTGTGTATAATGTTCCCTAGGTGCTCTTGTGCTAGTCACACTTTGTGAAGAAGCAAGCAATAACTAGATGTAAAAATGTAATAGATATTGTTTATGAAATATAATATAATCCTCCTCCTATGTTGTGTGTGATGAAAATTTCCTAGCCTTGTTACTTGTCATGGAGCTATGTTAATGCAAGTGATCTCCAATGTAATAAATGGATGCAAATCTAGGTGGATAATAGTAGTGACCATTGCTTAGTCCCTCATTATGGTCTTATAACTTTATATTTATAGGGTTCTCTTGGTCTAATTTCGTAATTTAACCTCGAAATGGAGGACCACCAAAACATAAAGATATAAAACATCTAGAAAGAGCCAAAAATGTATCAATAAAGTACAACAAGGATCGGGGTTCCCATGGTGCGACCAGGGTGCCTTAGTACTAGCTTGGGTTCCCTAGTTGAGGCTAAAATAATGCCAAGTGACGCAAGTTTCTTGGGCATGTGGGTGTAAAATGTTTGGAATGACGATATGAAAATAAAACAATATGGCTAAAATATGGGGGTTACATAATACATTCTTCACTCAAGAACCTTCTTAATAGTAGTATGAAACCAAGATTAAATAGTATCTAATGTGCATGATTTTATTACTATAGATTATCAAACAAGCCAAAATAGGCTCAAAACCCCATCATCGACTCATCAATGACCTCCAAACACATCAACATAATTTTTCAAGCCTCAAAAGGGCTCAAACAATTAAAATATATCATAACAACATCATAAATTATCACACATGACTTTGAACCATTCGTTTATTCATAACACTATCAAGTAGGCTCATTTTCTACTTAAAACAATTGCTTATAAGAACCATTCTTCACCAATCATGCTTAACATCACCAAAGAACACCTCAAATATTACATGTATTCATAAATTGGAAAACTGTGACCTTTAGAAAACATCCATTCTTTATTTACTTCATTAAACATCTAAAAACTCAAACCATGCCTCTTTTTCCTCTTAACCAAACTAAATGCCCAGAAAGTAATTTTGGAAATGAAAATGGTTTTCACCCTTGATGATACATTCAATACCTATAAGTTCCTTAAATAGGAAAAAATTTCATCCTTATTCAATCTCTAATAGATATAAAGGATCAACGAATCCAAAATATGATTCTTCTACATCCATCTTTGTAACTTCTCAAAACTACCTTTATAAGCCCAAAAACTAGTCTTCAAAGATAGGGCATACTTTTCCCTCTAGGACTTCAACCACGACTTTATACCACCATTTACATCTATTAAAAATCCAAATAGTCTATAAATGGTTATTTATTCCATACCTTCGATGGATAAATTTTCCAAAAACATTAAATATTGGGAAGATTTGATGATTACGGGGGGTCCACATACTATCAAAAGATCTAGTATAACTTTATGGAAAGGTGAAAGAGTCCTATAAAACCTTAGATCATAAAATTAGCAAGAAAAATCCATTCTCGTGCCCATACAAATAAGATTTCTCTTACCACATTCAACTTAGAGTTTCAAGGCCATAAAATTCAAAGTGACTTCTTCACATTCATTCATAAAAACTTGATTATGAAATCGCTCCAATATTTTTGTGACTTTAACTTAGATAAATGAAAAAAAAACTTGAAATATACAATTTTCCATACAAATCAAAAAATTCACAATGAGCATCATAAGTTGACAATTTGAGTTAGGTTTAAATTCTCAAACACCCTCTTTTACCAAAAGTGATGTATCTTGCAAAATATTCTTCACAATAACTTGAATTTTTCTCACAACTCTAGTACACCCCTATACATCATCTCCCATCACCATATTGCCTCAAATATATTTTTTCCTTCACCACCTATATAATTTTCATGACTAGGAATTATGGTTTAGCATGTTCTAGGCCACAACAAATGAAAATAACACTCTAATAAAGCATAAAACCTCTCCAAAATTCCATGGACCACTTGAGATGGAAAATAATTATAAATAATAAAAAGTGTTAGAATATGCATGAATATTTCAGAAGGGGGAATCGGTCTTACACATCTTATACTTCATTTACCATAGCTTAATATATCATCCAAAACAACCATTTAACATACGTAATCAATATGAGCTTATTAGGTGTACAAAATACATTCATAAGTGCATGAAACATGAGAGTGAACACATGAACACAAGATATAATTGGGATATCCTCAAGGGAAAAAAATCTAGAAAAACCTCTACTAATTTTTCTCATAACAAACAACTTGCATGAATATTACACATCACACAATATTTCTTTAGTTAAACATGCGCTTTAAAAGGAGCACCACCTTTATCTAGTATAGCACCAACTATAGAAGGAGGACACCACACCGTAAGATGAAATAAAAAACCACCTAGCCACCTGATAAATAACATAACTTAAGTATTTTTTCTCCTACAATGAATAGTGATAAAAAATTTGGCTCTATGGACATCAAACCCTCTCACGAGAAGATCTTGTACTTCACTAAAATATGCTCCTTCTTTTACTTATTAGGTCATATAACCTCACAATAATTCTTCTCCACTCTTGATGAATTTTCTCATCTCTTCCCTTGAGCTTTCTAACCTCTTTTCTTTCCTTTCTCTAGGTTTCTCGCATCCTCATCATCTCAACACACATGAATGAGAAAATATAACATGCTTTATATATGCTAATCTAGCTTATAAAATGATCGAGATTAGACAAGACCATAGGTTGTTATTCTCAACTCAAAGGAATATCAACAACATCATATAAAATCATTTCACAATACCATATAAGTTGGCCTAACTCTAACAAACATGAACTAGCGAGTTCATCTCAGCTAGACCTAAAATAATTGGTCTTTTTTGCAAAACGAATGCATCATCAATAACAAGGGAATAAAAAAAATTCATCAAGGAAAAAATTCCTTGAAAAATTCAAGGAAATACTCTCATCATCACCAGCTAGTTTAGGAACATCTACAATCTGCTATCCTCTACTTGAAGCATACCAAGATCCAAGCTATCTCAACATGGTCTTCAAGCACACAAAAACTAGTCTCATAAAACATGAAATTTCACCTATCAAAAATATTCACCATGGATCAAAAATTATACCATTAGAAAGGTCTTTTTGTAACTACAACAACTCACTTCAACCTCAAAAAGAGGGCTTAAAGCATTAAACACATTAAATCTCTGAAACATGTCAAAACTAGAAATAGAGACTCAAGATAAATTCTTGGGAGTCATGCTTCAAACACCTCAATCATCATTTACAAGTTACACCACACCATGGAACATATCATGGAAAACTATATATAATTCTCCAAGCATTTATAATAATAGTTCATGTGGAGAAAACCAATCTTACACACATGTTTCATTCTTCTATGTTAGGAAGCCTAATAGGGATAATTAGGCCATTAGAGATTATAAATAAAAAAATATTTCCTGATCACTCCAAGATCTCAAACACATAATATGATACTCTTACATACTATCCATGACCATCGAACTTAGCTAAAACATGAAAAAAACCCAACACAACTCAAATAACTATAGCTAGTTTTATCCCTTTTGGGCCAGAAGTGATATGACAACTTTGGAGACCTCAATCTTATAATGTATCCATCATACCTATCTAAAAATTTTAATGATAATCTAGCATACTTCCCAAGTTATCAATAACAATTCAATTTTCTTCATGGAACCTCCAACTCATCCCTAAAACTACAAATCTCCACAAAAGACGGGTTTTTCTATATCTTTTTAAAACACATTGGACATGATACTACCACCAATAGGAGCCTTGTAGAGTCCTCTACACTTTCAATCCATAAAATTTACATTTTCACTTAAGTTGGAGTTGATTCCATATATTTATTCTTCATCACTCTAAACTTGGGTTTTGGGCAAGCTTTAGACAACATCTTCTTCTAAATACTCATTCATAGATAATAGGAATCATTTAAATTCATTCAAACTCTAAAAGAATATTATTTCCATGTGTCAAGTACAATGAACATAATAGGATCTATGAAAATATTTTACGAGAAAATGAGCACTCGAACATGACCTTGAGCTAGGAAAAACACTTCTAGAAACTTGGTATGACCAAATTTATCTTATCTTGTAATTCATTCAAAAAATTTAGGTAAAATTTGACATGAAACACTAAAACAACCTTATTAATTATTTCAAACACTCTTTATTATTGACACACCACTAGATATCTCCAAGAACCATGAAATACCTTTCCTATCTAGCCTTGTCTTCATACTTCTATTTGGAATGAATCTTGTACATGTTATTTACCTCTGAATCTTTACCTCATACATCAACCAATCATTCTATTAAACCTCTTAATGGTCTAAATATTTTTTTAAGGACCGATTTCATTTCTCATATTACCATATCGTACACCATGCCCTAGCTCTAGGCCTAGGCTTAGAGAGACTTAAACCAACACCTATTTCACCTAAATTTATCTTTAATACCTCTTACGTACTAATTAAAACCTCTTACACAAGTCGCTTACCATGTTTGGCCTCATACCATCCTTTTCGCAAACCATTTATAGTACACCTACAACACCTAGCTTTCTTAACGATACACCAAGACACCATGACAAAAATACAAGACTGGACACTACCAATCAACCTTTTAACTTATGGATGACACCTCATAAAGACATAAAAAACATGACACCCTTTGACATCAAAAAACACTAGACAAAATTCTCAATAATTATTTATTTTAATATATCTTATTTTTACTATTATATATATCTATATATTTTCTATATACATATTCGTATGTAATACTATATACATATATGCATAAATATATAATTTAAAAAATAATTATAATGGTATTTCTAGTTCATAAAATGAATGCACCTGTGAATTTAACTTAGGAATTTTGTGAGGATCCAAAAATTAACTCGGAGAAACCTTTCGAACATGGACATGGGGACACATGTTGAATGACCTAATTTATATATTTCAAAATCTATTTCTCTTGGGAAAGTTCAATGACCTAATTATATGGGGCAGGGAATTACAAATAATATCCTTGAAAAATTAAAGTATTATTTCCTAATATTCTCTCTATACTAAAATTTTCCTAGTCATTGTTTCCAATGTGAAAATGCAAAAAATTAAGGTCGAGAAAGAAATATCACACTTTGGGATATTGTTTTCATATTTGTATCGAGAGATAAGTTTTCTTGATTCTCACTCCTAAATGAGAAAAATGTATTTTCATCTATCTCCAATAATGTTTCTACCATTTGGTCATACATAATAAGAGCCAAGTGTTATATGATAAATGATGACATTAGAAAACTTGAGTCTTATGAAAATAATGCATCGTAAATGATAGAAAAATTAACAAAAGTTTGTAGAATCTTGGATCACCTCCACTCTGTGAAAATTCATCCTTAAGGGTACTCCTAAGTTCCTTATGATAAATTGTCCTAAAATAAGCAAGGGATCCTTTCTCGTGTAATGAGGATACATTGGAATACATTCCATGGATTAGAGGATCTATCTCTATTACCAAAAAATATCATAATTTTTTTTTCACATGATACAAGACCATTTGGGGGTATTCAAGAGACTTGGCTCAGTGCTCTTCAATATGTCTTTATCCTATAGGAAGAAAATGTTTCAATCACAACAACTCGGTTTTGTAAAGAGATATAAGGAAATGAGTTCACCTCTTGAGAATTTTCACATAGTTCACCAAAAATAATATCTTCATCATCGAAACATTATTCATCCTTGGATTGATCACTCTATTCTTCTAACTCTTCTTCCTCTATCTATTTCTTTTCATTCTAAACCATTGTTGGGAATGTACTTTTAGGATTTTTTGTCTTATTAACTTATGTTACCTTTTAATTTGGCATTTTAACTATTTTTTTCTGTTAATAAGAAAAGGTATCATCTTTATGGGTATAGTAATATGAAAGGTCACTTTGGGGAGATGAAGGACATTTTATAAGATTGTATATGAGGATGGATTCTCCATTCTAAGGGGTTGATAGATTTTGTTCTCCGTCTACAAGAAAGAAGTTTAATTTTATATTTCCTTGTCTATGTTATACTACTTCATACTTTTCAACCATACATGCCTTGCAATATTTTAATACCTTGAAAGAACTTTGTATATTTGAGGAATTAATAATTATAACCTAAGGTATTTAATTTTTTAATCTTGTATTAGCATACCTAGTTGTTTTTTCCTATTGTATGGGGACCTACCATAGTTAATGTAAGTGATATTATGTAGTTCCGAATCACTACCTTAACCCTCTCAAAAAAATCCATCTTTGCGGTGAGAAAAATAAAATTTCCACATGTTTAGTTGAATATTCTTACGTGATCCTTGGCTTCACGTCCATCGTTCAATTTATTTTTCCCTACACTCAATAAATGGAATCCTCCCAATGCTAACAAGATGGACGTAGTCCCACGACCATTAGTGAAAACCTATAATTTTCCCTTTAAAAAATTATATCCCCAAGAAGACTCACGAATTTATTACATCTAGGGAATTCTAAAATAGTAATCAAAATAAGCCTTACGAATTAAAATAGTATAAAATATGGCTTTTGATTCCACTAAATATATAGATTAACGCATCAATATGTTGAGGATTTAAATTTAGAAATTACGATATTTTTTTCATCCTCCTCAATAGAGGTAATGGTATTCTTGGACTTCAATATTTATGTCAAGTATATAAAATATAAAAATATTATGTATTGTTAATATATAATATGAATTAGTAACTCAGATGCTCCATATAAGGTGAGGTAGTGTGTAGCCTTCACCTACTTTGTATGATTATAGATACTCGTTATAAGTAATAATGGAGTTATACTTCAAACGTAACTCATTTATAAATTTTCTCCCACTTCCCTTGACTTCATGGGAAATAGTGACACTACATGTGAACTTGAATTTTTTTATAATGTAATTTATTGGATTTACTATGTAAGTCCTTATTATCTCTTTATTCCAATTCAAGACTGTTTGAGTCTTTTCCTTAATACTTTCTTCACTTGTTCAATCTCTTCTTCAAAAGTGTTTCTTAAGGATTCTTTTAGAATTTAGTTTTATTTTATTGTACCTTTATTTTTATTCTTTCTTAGAAGATATTATATTCACTTTGTGTTCTCTTTGAAATTCTCTCGAGTAATAATGTAATAACACATGGAGTTTTATTCCAGTGTAATGGTTTCCCAGGTTGACAAATCTGGTCTCAACAATTTCAAAATATGTTTTATAAATCTGTTAATTTATCATTTTATTTTACTAAATTATGATTTAATATATTATTATTCAATTATCAAATTATTTCTCTCATGGTACAAGAGTTATACTGCTATTTATTTTTATAATTATGCAGATTTTTAGGTGAAGAAGCTAGAAGATATCTTTATTGACTTGAAACATTAGTTTTTCAAGTTCTTATACCATTGCTAATATTTTTGGGTTTTTATAACAATTTATTATTATTTCTATCTATTTTATTACTATCAAACATTTTGAAGGATTTTCCCATTATACATGATTGTTGGTAGCTTTTTCAAATCAATCTAAATCCATTCTTCTATGATATTTATCTTTTATTTGTATGTTTGTTTACAAAATATTACTCAAATAATTTTAATTCATGAGGCTTATTTTGATTACCATTTTAGAATTCCCTAGATGTTATATGATTTGATTATCTTCAATTTTTTGAAAAAAAAAGAAGGAATCAATTCGTTTGTTTGTTTTACTTGTTAAATTGTTTATAAATCTCATATAGAAAATCAATCATAAATTTTGATTAACAACTCGATAACTGAAAATTTTAATTTTATTTATTTTCTATGTTAATAACATGATGTTAATATATTATTATAACCCATATAAGAGTTTAAGCCAAACTCGTAATATAGTAAGCTATTCGAATAGTTTATACCAAGATTTTTTCAAAATTCCAATTGGAAAATATCACATAACATTTAATTTACAATATGGATTTCTAAATATTTAATTGGGTTTGTTCCATTATATGTTATAAAAATATTTTCATGTTTATAGTCTAACACATAAAAATTTAAAAATAAATATTTTAAACAATCATAAAAAAACAATTAATCATGTTTTTAATGTAATGATTTTTATTCATTTCATTATACTTATAATAAGAAAATTTGAGTTTTTTTCCAATTTCATCTTAATGGTTTTAGAAAATACAATATTTAAATATTTTTAAAAATATAATCATTTTTAAATTGTTTTTTTACATAATTAATGTAAAGGTTATTATTATTTATATAATTTTTTTCTATGAATTTTAAATTGGATTTAGTTTTATATTTTAAAAACATAAAGTAAAAATTCATTCTCTATATAATTAATGTATCGAGCTTAAATGTCTAATTGAATTTAAAGATAATAATATTAATCTATTAAAAACTCTATTGATACAATGTTAGGAAACATGCATAATTTTGTTGATACATAAAGTATTAAGATTGCATATTTAGAAAAACATGTTTCTAATGTTGATATTGAGAGAAATATTTATTCTAATTCAAATAATGAATGTTTATCTATGAAAAATAATATTTATAACCCTAGTTTAAAAGTAGTGAAATTAATGGGTTACATTGGAGGTGGTCTTGGAAAAGATAAAAATAGTATTCTTGAGCTAATTTTGTTTAACTATAATATAAATTTTATAAAACTTTTTTTAATGACTCTAATGGAAATTTGAAGTCATATTGTCCATGTCACTCAAGGACATTACCTAATAATGATATTCAATCTAATAAGAATTCTATTAATTATTATACTTTTCATGATCATACTTTGGTTAAAAATGATAACATATCCGAGCATTGTGGTAAACATCGCCATCATATTTGTAGATGTTAAATATTTCATCTATCTAAATCTTATGGAAAATTAACGATGGCAAATATATCACCTCATTAAAGTCTTAGACCAAATTGGATCCCAATAATTATGATGTATTTTGAGACTTTAACTTGCCTTGTTTAGGTCATTATTCAATTATTTATTTACATTTTTATATGTTTACAAATTAGAGTTTTAATTTTATTTTGCATTACATTCTTACTAGTTAATTCTTCTTGTAAGTTATCAAGGATATATGATATTTAGGCTAATTATTATTTTTGACTAATTTCCTTTTTATGTATGATTCAACACTTTTTAATGGAAGGTTTTATTTTACTTATTTTTCCTTGAATTACATACACATTTTTTTATGAATGGTTGTAACGAGAGGATCCTCGTGCTTGCAGCAGAAAGGGAGGTAGCACTTGGACTACGAAACCGACTAGGGAGTCCTTTCGAGATCCCACAAACTCATTCCTTCATGGAAGAATGTTGAACCTCACTTGATGTTCCAGTTACTGTCATCAACAAAGCGAATGAGAGATTAAAATATTCACTTGTAGGAAAATTTGAAGGAGCACTACCAAATATAGAGTTTTCGAGGGAATGGTGTAGCAAAAATGTTCTTGCAAAGTCAATGTTAAGGCCATTGTTAGAGAAGGATTCATTTCCGAGATCAAAAATGAAAAGGTTTTGTACAATGTATTGAATGTTGGATTTTTGTTCTTCACCAATGCTTCCTTTACCTTCCATCATTGGGTGATTGGGTTTCCTCTTGACTTGAGCTTCAAAGCTCTTCCAAAGTGGATTCGCTTCTAGAACTCCCTTTAGAGTTATGGGTACTGAGGTTTTCTTGGGGATCTCTAGGTCAATGAAAATGCTTATTTCTATTGATCCGTCCACTCGGGATACATAGAGACTAATTTTTGCCGGCTCAATACGAATGTCTCGGTGGGTTTCACAATCCCTAAATGTATTGTTCTTAATTCACCGCATGAGTTTGGACCCGAAAATTGTTGTTGAAGACTCGAGGATCTTCTCGCATCCACTTCAAGAAAGTTAGATGTGTTGTGAAGGTGTGTTATGAGCGTAGTGAGATTTATTTGGAGATTTCATTTCCCCATTTGGATGATGATTTTCCCTATTTGTTGAAGAACTATAATGGTAAAACTAGGGTCTCTCAAGAGGCATCATTGGACCTTGATTCGGAGGAGCAAGTTCTTCAATGGTTAATGTAGATAACATAGAGTATGTTGAGAGGATGAAAGATGACATGATGGAGGCATTGCTTAGTGACAAGGAAAATAGATGGGAGGTTTATATTTTTAGTGTGTAGGAGAAGGCGAGTTGGTTCCCCACGAAGGCTCAATGTGGATTGAACCAAGATCAATTCGCATCTAACTCGTAGAGATGATCACAAAAATAGGGTGCTCCGGTGCTTTGGGCAGGAACCATAATTTCAATAAGAGGTAGGAGGAACTACATTAAATGATCTACATATGGAGGATGTTTGAAATAGCTCGTTAGACCACACGTCGATTTATGAAAAGTTCTAAATGTTAATGGGAAGGTGGAATTTCTCATTGGGCCGGATGTGGAGTGTGTGGGCGCTCCTTCCTCGGTGATGTGGGTTGTATGGAGATCCATCGCAAAAATATTTTTACTCGTAATCTCTCTCAAATGAATGGTGGTGGTGAGCATTTATAATCCCACATTGAGTTAAGCCTCCTTGATTGTTCTACGGTTTCGTGTTATCACTTTTTCAGTTTTTATTTCTCTTCCTATGTGGAGAGGTCTTTCTCGTTGGCTCTTTTGTCTTTGGGAGGCTTGATGCCCATTATAGTTGTATTTTTAGTCATGGTCCTTGTTTGATGGTTATATCTCTTTTGGGATATGAATATTATCTTTTGGTTATATAGGGTTCCTAATCCCTTCAAAAAATTTTTTACCTAATCTAATAAAAAACGTATACACTTTTACATTAATTTAAACTATAGTTTCTTAACATGAATATTAGTGAAAGATAATGTTTTGTATGTGTAGTTAATTTTTATCCATCTCTTTTATTTTTGATTTTTTTTTAATTATATATTGAATTTCTTCTCTAAAGAGGATGCTTATATATTTTCAATGTTCACATTGCAAGCTTCTTGAAAGCACCTATAATCCAAATAAATCTCCTAGCTATTTGGATGACTTTTAATTTCCTTCTGGCTATGATGCATAGTATTTCAGAATGCACACCCACATGGTTGCTCATTTGGCACTTTTCATAAGCTGTAGTCCTCCCATGCATTCCCCGCACTTTACATGTAATTCTTCTACCCACCGCTTTGCGAGACGCCTTCCAAATTTCCTAAGTTTTGGGTCTTCTTGTCATGCACCCTATTTACTTTATGTCATCAGTGCCCTTCCTCGATTGGATATTTGCACCCTTCTTCCTTACTATTATTTTTCATTCTTCTCTACTTCCATTTTCTCCTTTTGTGCTTTCCTCTTGTGTGCGCGCCTCCTCCGCCTTCCCCTCATTCCCTCTTCATGTGCCCTTCTGCAGACATGCCTTAAAATTGTCCATCCCTTGTCTTCCTCTTCCACACCCGTGTACACCCTAATGTCCCATGTTCCCTCCTCACGTGCACCTTCCCTTTATTTCCCTTTTGAACCTTGCGCCCGACTCTTGAACTTCAAAATGAAGGGTTCAAAATTGAGCTCAGAGTGAGTTGACTCGAAGCAAAGAAATAGAACTGTGAAAGGTGCCACGTGTTAGCTCAGCGCACCTTCAAAAGGTGTGACAAAAGTGGAGTCCCAATGAGCACGGGCCCTCCACGTGGTCGAGCACGAGAAAGGTAGAACCAGTTGCCTAAAATTCTAAAAATGGGAAGAGCCAGTGGAAGCCTCCATATGCCTCATCGGTGCAAATCCAAATTTAAAATCCAAAGACATGTCCCCAAATGAGCACATGCTCTCCACATGGTCAGAGCCCGACAAAGTGACACTGGCTGTTGAAAATTCTAAGCATGGGAAGATCCAGCGGAATCCTCCACGTGTCAACTCAGGGCAACTCTACAAATGTGTGGTGGCCCTCCACATGTCTAGGGTCCAACATAGTTGCTCCTAAATAGGTAGAAAATCCAAAACACAAAGAAAGCAGAGTAGGCTTGCAGACGATGCCAAGTGTCCAACCGTTGCAACTTCAAGAGTGAAAGGAGGGGATAAGTCTTAGAAGCCCGCAGGTGTCCATGTTGCACTAACTACAAAGGTCCCACCTGAAAAGGGGTTTTGACATTATATATAGTGGGGCCCTTTACTCACCCAAGGGAATAAAGCAACATGTTCATGAGGGTGGTGCTAAGTGTCATCACGTCACATTATCAAGACCCTAAAATTCATAAAAATCTTAAGAATGTGTATGGAATCCACATGGATCTTGCATGGATAGAATCCAAACCCAAAGTAGTTTGGAACTAATCATAACTTTTGAATGGAAGCTCAGATTTGAGCAAGACATGACTTTTGGAAAGCTCTCAATGTCTGTAGTCAACTATAACTGGATATTTTAAGGAGGTCACACTTCTCACCTACTACCATAATGAAGTATGGGCTTCCTTTCTTTCCCAACAAGGAACAACACATGGAGGCATGGGTTTTGTAGTAGAACTTGTCATTGGTGTCGGTGAATTCAATGTGTTTCTTGCGTAGTTGAGGGAGGAATTCAAATTCTCTTCCCGCTTCTCTTTCATTCTTCCTATATATTGTAAGGAGGGTCATTTTTATAAGGGTGGGTTATTTTTATCTCTTGTACCCCCTCTCTCTTTCTTCCCTACTAGGGTTGAATGTGGAGCTTAAGCCTCCTCTCTTTGCTTTGTAATGGAATTTTCTTGCCTCTTTCCCACTGATGATGTACTATGTGAATTCATGGAGCAATAAAATATGTTTTGTGATGCATTTTTTCCATCCTTTTCTTATTTTATTCTCTTCTTTCCTCTAATCATCGCAAGGTTTACTATGCATATCTCTGATGTCTATTACAAGTTTTGGGAGCCATGTTTAATGGGTTGAACTGGTGTTCTGTGTGAAATTTATCTTTTCCCTATGATGCATCTTGTCCATCCTCTCCATTTCTCACTTCTCTCCATATCAGGAAGTTGAATTTATGATTAACAACCTCCTTCTCTAGTGTATCACCGCTTTAGTGTATCATTTATTTTCATGTATTATCTCTCGCCTTCTCCCGTGAAAAGTTATATTAGGATTAGATAGTTTTCCGCTTTCTGATTGTGCCGGGTAGTTTTGAGTAAGAATCAGCTTTTACTCGAGGGTCATCTCAAGCCCGTAGGTCCCATAGCTTGAAAGATTGTGCAATGTTACACAAATTCCAATGAATGCCCCACTCACATCTAAGGAAATTCAGGGTGCTGTAATTTTGTGTCAACAATTATGGAACGCTCGGTGGGAGAGGTTTGGATCAGCTTACCACTTCATTTCATCAAGTTGATGTGTTCTTGATGAGATTCAACAATTTGGAGGCACAACCAAAGCACATCTGGTGACTCCATCACATTAACAACCCATTTTATGAGTTGCGAAATTTCCTTCCATCCATTTCCACCCATTATTCTTTCAACATTCTCTTCATTTCATGAAGTTGTGTAATCATGAATTCATTCTCCTCATGGATTTCACACTTACAGTAGGAGATCGAAGAGTTTTATTTCCTATCAAACTTGGAGGAATGTTTTGATGAGGAGGGACTGTATAAATTACAACATTCACTTCCTCATCATTCATCCTTCAACTACAAGAACCTACCACTGTGGAGAATCCAACACCGGTCATGCCCACTGCAAGGCATGAGGATGATATACAAAGCACCAAGGGTCACCATCAACACCTCCAGGAGTCCAATGCCAATCAGCTTGAGGAGGTATTTTTGATTGATGTTGAATATTTGGTTATTTGGGTGGAGGATTAGTCACTTGTTAGTTTTTTACTCATAATAAAAGCCATGTTCAGTTTCGAATCATATACATGGTTGCCTATTTTGAGAAAGGGAAGCTACTTCTCCCTGCCAGTTACAGGATTTGTTTGAGTTCCCTTTACTTCCAGTTAGCATAGAGTAGGTAGGTTTGTTTTCAGCAGAAGAAGTGCTTGTGCACACTCTACATGTTCCACTTGGGGCATGTATGATCTTTCCCTTTTGTACATAGTGTGTTGTGGTGTTTTGTTGCTCATGCATAGTACATTGGAGGTAGCATTTGGTGAGATCAACTCCAGTTCCAGTAGTTTTTAAGTGGCTTAGGGACAATATTTCAAAGATTCAGATCATAATTATGTTTATCAGGCTTGAATCCATGCCCAATGGATACTTCAAGGCTATTGGTCTCTTCATTTAGTAGGCAAATGGCCCCGAAAGTTGCCAAATTGTTATCCAAATAACTCTCCTAGCTATTTGGATGAATTTTACTTTCATTCTAGCTCTGATGCTTCACATTTTAGGTTGTGCACCCATAGGGTTTCTCATTTGGCACTTTTCATAGGTTATAGTCCTCCCATGCACTCCCCACACCATGTAATTCTTCTATGTGCCCCTCTATAGATGCCTTCCAAACTGGCTAAGTTATGGTTATTATTATCACACACCCTCTTTTATTTCTATCGTCATGTGCCCATCCTTAGTTAGATATTTACGCCCTTCTTCCATATTCTTTTTTTGCATTCTTCTCTCCTTCCATTTTTCCCTTTTCTCTTCCTCTCTTTGCGCACTGACAAGCCTTCCCCATGAGCCCTCTTTGTGTGCCCTTCTACAAACATGCCTTAAAATTGGTCATCCCTTCTCTTCATCTTATGTTCCCATGTACATCTTATTGATCGTCCTTTCTCTTCGTCTTGTGTTCCCTTTGTTTCCCTTCTGTACTCACTCCCGACTTCCGAAATCCAAAATTGAGGGTTCAAAATTGAGCCTAGAGCGAGTTGACTCAAAGAAAATAAACAAAACTTCAAGGTGTCACGTGTCGGCACTAAGCGCACCTTCAAAAGTTGTGACAGAAGCGGGGTCCCCAAACCAGTGTAGGCCCTACATGTGGTCAAATCCTGATAAATAGAAACCGATGTTTAAAATTCTAAGCATGGGAAGAGCCAATGGAAGCCTCCACATTCCTCATCGGTGCAACTCTAAAGGTAAAATACAAAGGGAGGTCCCTAAATGAGTGCAAACATTCCACGTGGTCATATCCCAAGAAAGTTACACTAGCCTTTCAAAAGTCTAAGCATGCGAAGATCCAATGGAAGCCTCCATGTGTCAGCTCAGTGTATCTCCAAAGGTAAAATCCAAGGCAGGTCCCTAAACATGCACTGGCCCTCCACGTGTCTAGGGTCCAACATAGTTACTCCTAAATAGGTAGAAAAGGTAGAACACAAAGAGAGCAGAGAAGGCTCACAGATGATGCCAAGTGTCCAACTATCACAACTTCAAGAGTGAAAGGAGGGGATAAGTCTTGGAAGCCCGCAGGGTCTCCACATGGAGCTAACTACAAAGGTCCCACCTGAAAAGGGGTTTTGACATTATATATAGTGGGGCCCTTTACTCACCTAAGGGACCAAAGAATCATGTTCACAAACGGTGCCAAGTTTCAACAACATTGCATTCCTAGGACCCTAAAAGGAAGAAAAATCTTAAGAATGTGTGGGGATTCCACATGGATCTTACATGGATAGACTCCAAACCCAAAGTAGTTTGGAGATGATCATAAATTTTGACTGGAAGCTCAGATTTGAGCAAGAGAGGACTTTTTGGAAAGCTCTCGATGTCTGCTACTCAACTATAACTAGATATTTTAAGGCTATCAGGATTCTCACCTACCACCATAATGAAGTATGGGCTTCCTTTTTTCCCAACAAGGAACAACACATGGAGGCATGGGTTTTATAGTAGAACCCATCATTGTTGCAGGTGAATTCAATGCGTTTCTTGGGTAGTTGAGGGAGGATTTCAAAATTCTCTTCCCCCCTTCTCTTTCATTCTTCCTATATATTGTAAGGAGGGGCATTTTTCTAAGGGTGGGTCATTTTTCTCTCTTCCCCCCTCTCTCTTTCTTCCCTACTAGGGTTGAATGTGGAGCTTAAGCCTCCTCTCTTTGCTTTGTAATGGCATTTTCTTGCCTCTTTCCCACTGATGATGTACTATGTGAATTCATGGAGCAATAAAATATGTTTTGTGATGCATTTTGTCCATCCTTTGCTTATTTTATTGTCTCTTCTTACCTCTCATCATTGCAGGGTATACTATGCATATCTCTAATGTCTATTACAGGTTTTGGGAGCTGTGTTTAATGGGTTGAAGTGGTGTTCTGTGTGAAATTTATCTTTGGTCTGTGATGCATCTTGTCCATCCTCTCCATTGCTCACCTCTCTCCATTTTAGGCAGTTGAATTTTTGATCAACAACCTCCTTTTCTGGTGTATCATCATTTTAGTGTAGTCTTTGTTTTCATGCACTCTCTTGAGTCTCTCCCTAGTCCCTTGGAAAGTTAGATTAGGATTATATAGTTTTCCCACATTAGAGAAGATTGTATCGGGTAGATTTTCCCACATCTTTTGAGATGATCCAATGTTACACAAATTACACCTAAAGCCCCACTCACATCTAAGGTAATTCAGGGGTGCTGTAATTTCATTTCAACAACACCCACTCTCTTCTTATTTATTTCTTTATTGATGTGTGAATAAGAATAATTATAGAAAACTTGATGCAACTTACAATGAACAGGAAGTAACATAGAAATAACCAAGATCTTGAATAGATTCTATAGAAATTAGTTCTTATAAAAGATGCTACTACTCAAGAATCGTTGTCCTCTTGTAATTTCTTGTGTCCTTGAGAACGTCACATTAAAGTTTCTTATTGATAATTTACAAAATCTAGAATTAGCCTTTTTAGATCATTCACTAGCCAAGAATATGTCTAGACCGACATTTACAATCTAATTCATTATATAGCTCTTATCCATCACACTTTCTTGTACTTATTTCTCTTGATCTTTCATATCTAATGTTATATCTATATGATAAATAGTTCCCTTACATTAGATTTAAAATTTATTAAATCATTTTTTTAACTCATTCCTTACACATGCCCATTATCATAGCTTTCATGGCTTCCAATACCTCTGATTCCAATAATTCCCCATTCTATACTGAAGTTAAAATTTATAATGGCATTCTTAATCGTGTCCTAGTTAATCCTATATTTGGTCATAAACTATGCACTCTATCCTTTCTCCACCAAATAAGACTTTCTATTGCTCATCTGAATCCATCTAATCATTATATATGTGGTTTTTATGATACAAATAACCAAGTATTGGGTACAATCTCTCTTCCCCATGGTATGGGATCTTGATCTCTTGATGTTTTTGTTACATTATGCCTCTACACGTCCATTATACTACCCTTCTAAGATATTGTTTTGTTACATACTATGCATATAGTCATTATAACCCATGCCCTCGCTTACAAATTCTTTAATGAATCTTGTTACAAAGAGATTACGCATTTTATTTTTCTATTCCTTATGATATTCCCCTCATACATGATGGTGATTACATTAGCTATATTACACATCCTTATCCTTTATGGAAGCACCTTATTAAAACTGATTTACAAGAAAAAAATTCTATTGGGAACTATGATACCCATACAATTATGATACACTCTTAATGTACTTTTATTGATCATATGCTCAGTCCTTGCTTTTCACCTCTCTCACCACACCTTCCCCATAATAAGTTGTTCCATTATATACACTACTTTAATACTTCGATATTACCAAATTGCACCTATTACTTATTATGATTTTAGTGTTCCCCCATTTATGGTCATTGATATTGATGAGTCTATTAGCATTGTATATGCTACATATCATTTGAATCATATAATAATTTGTATGTTTAGACTTCTTGTTTCCACTATTTCAAAAATGCACAATCCTACACCTATCTTATTTTCTCATATTGGGTACATTCTTATTGTTTATACACTTCCTAAATATCCAGCTAACATCTTTGAATCTATAGGTTCTCCTGTTGGTTGGATATTTTTTCAGACCAAAATATGAGGTTCAACCATAGTGCATGGGATCAAATCCCTCCTCAAAGATAGGTGAGGCTGCCTGTTTATTACTAATCTAAAACACAACAGAAAAAATATATACAATATCCACACTATTATAACCATTGGAGTTGGGATAGAATCCCGAAATCCATATCAACATGAAATAGATATGTTACAACTTTAGAAATGTAATGGATTAGAAAGGGAACTTATTATAGATGAAACAAAATGGAATGGAAATGAGAGGAACGTATTTTCTTTCTAGAAAACTCATATCAAGAAATACATATACGAGTTTTTAGATCATGAGTATAATATCCTGAAATGATTAAAATGATTAAGAATATTAAACAAATAATAGCTCAAGATTTTGGACGTAAGAACAATCGCTCAAGATAGATGAATCCCACAACAAAAAATTTTCAAAATAACACTTGTTTCTATTCTTCAATGATTAAAAAGAAAATACAAAGTTTTTCTTCTTCTTCACAATAGCTCTTAATATTTAAAATGTCTCCTTCTAGGAAGGCACAAGCATCCCTTATTTATAATAAAATCACGGAGAGAAAATAGGATAAAATCCTAGAAAATAGTTGTTGAATAAGAGTCCTATTCTCGCTTAACTCTCACATAGGAGAATAGGTCAAAATCCACTTCTTATGTGACAACATGGAAATGAAAAAGACATGTCAATTTCTGGAGGAAAATGGCATGCAACATCATTGCTTATTATGTTTCCTCATCCCGATCTTCTTCCAAATGACGCTTTGCTTGTATCGAAACTCATGAAACTTCCAGTTATGTCTTGCATTTCAGCTTCATCTAGTGCACTTGAATAATCACTTAGAACCTCGCAACTTTCTGTGTGTCACTTGCATTGCCGGAAGTTTCTTTAATCTCTTATTAAGATTTTTCAGTGATTCCAAAACATTCTCGATCTTATAAAATTATCAATGACACTTGGATCAAAGACAGAAGTCGGTTATTACTCGATCATTCCGAATTTGTTTATAGAAACCATCGGTAGGTAGAATGGTTGAGGCTTCATCCAATACTTTGGGAAAAATCTTGAACAACTCTTATACACTATTGTTGGTGGCGTCAATCAACCGATATGTCGATTCTCTCAACTTGTTGTAAGATTCACTAAAAATCTTTATCTTGAATCTAATAGCCTTGGTTAGTTTGAATGTTTATCCCCATGTGGAATGAATCATTCCACTAAGACCTAAGTTGGAATTTTCTTGATGCATTGAGGGCCTCCAAAGTTATTTCGAGGTTTCCAACCTCTTGTGAAAATTCATCATTCATCTTCTCACCATATTTTTCATTTCCTCCAAGGATTTGTATACCTCTCTTGTATCATCAATGAATTTTCTTCCTTAAAGGAGTAACCTCTCAATCCATTCATCCATCGTTCTCCCCTTCTCATTGATTTTCTCAATAACATGTACTTCGAGAAGTCGAACTTGATAGAAGTAATATTAGAAGATGATGGGGTTAACGAGAGGGCTTTGAGAGCTTAAGCAATACTTCTATCAACTGTTCCACTTTCTCTTTTAGCTCACCTCTTCTCACCTTTGTTTCCTTCAGATTTTGGCATAGCACATTTATGGCATCTTGTGCATCTTTCTGTGCCCCTTCTATTGTCACCCTTCCCGATCCACCCTTGTAATATAATAATAAGAGGTTTCTATTTCCTCCTTGGTTTTTTCGGCCGCGGAGTGGAAACCTCTTCAAACTTATGCCCTAAGGAATCTACTAAAAACCTATAAACTATTTTAGGTTTCTTGGCAGACTTGGCAGAGAGGCCTTGAGTGAATCTGAAGTTAAAGGCTAGTAGGGGTACTACCACCTTCCTCCTTCTTGAAGTCTAGTTGACCAACCATTGCGGCACACCAAAATAAGTTTCTCCTATTGGAGATGTCATGGTTGTATTTGTGGGTGGAGGAAGATATGCTTGTGGAGTCGTGATGCTGCAAGTGTAGTGACTATGGGAATAGACGGAGGGAGTGAAGGTGCGGAAGGAGGAGGCATTTCTATAGCCAACATAGGTCTAGTAGAGAGAGGTGAAAGACTAGAGAAAATTATACCCATGGCTGATGACAATGGTGGCGTTGAAATATGTGGTGAGGAATATTTGGGGAGAGGGGGTAAAGACTCAAGCTAAAGCTTATGAAGCAAGAGCAAGGCTTACCTCGATGAGAAATCAAAAAAGGATAAATAAGAGGTTGAATAACCTCGATTTCTAAAATAATTTCTTCTTCTTCGATGGAGGAGGAGGAGAATCCAATAACTCAAATTTTTGTGTGGGAGTAGATGGTTCAACTCCCTACTTTTCTCCTATTCTAACAAACTTAAACTTTGTTTGCCTTTTGTTAGGGATTTTATCCTTTTCCTTTTCTCCTTGAAGGGTCCCACTTCTAGAGTAGCTATCTTTGAAAATCTCTTTTCTTTATAACTCATTCCCAAGAAATAAGCTATGCCTTAGTGCGAGATAAGGGTTTGAGCAGATCTCTTGGTGATAGAAGCATTTTCAGCAATGGACCAATCAATGGTGGGAATCCAAGTTGATCTCCATCGACTTTACATTCCTAGGTTCCAAGAAACTTTCATTATTTGTGGTACCTTCAGGGATATCAGCCGATCTAACATCTTAACTTCTTCAAGAGTCGAGTCTACTATGGTCTTTTCTTCTGAGACAAAAACCTCATCCTGAAGATCAACCTGATGTCCTCTACATGGGGCACATGAAGATACAAGGTTCCATAAGACTTAAAGACTCCTCGAATATTGAATCCCTCTATAAACAACATATGTTTTTAATTTTTCCTGAAGTTTGTGCACCACACTCTTGGCCTTCACAATCGTAGAACATGTGCACCTTCCAATGGAAATTGGGAAGGAGACAACAACCTTGTGTATACTTTATTGGAACTTGTGGAAATCAAAAGTTGTCTCACCAACTCCATAAGGATGAGTTTGTCACCTGGAAACATGGGCAAATGGAAAGGGTTACCCTAAATTTTACTACTGAAGATAGGTGAACTTCTTGAATTGTGAAAATTGTAACCCCACTTTGAGACTTCTTCCCATGCCTCATCGAAACTCTTCTCTTTCTCAACTCATGGTCCAAATACAAATGTTTTCATAAAAGAAGGCATCATTCACTCTTCTGAATTAATCTTTGGATCCTTTTTTTTTTTTTGATTGAGGGAAGTAGCGATATATGTGCTTAGATGTTTGGTTCCCTTTTGCATCCAACCCCGGGTATTTTCTCATTCTCACTACTGTATAGGTGACGTATGACATCATGTAGAACTTGTCAGTCGACAAGACCATTTTTATTTGAGAGTCTATCTCATCACTTATTAAGGTGTCCCAATCAATTCCTTGTTCATTATTCTTTATGATGACCATGAACCGTATACATCCACCCTTGCAATTCCTTTAACTCGGGAGCCCAAATAACTTGCTCAAGTAGGTTGATGATATCACTGATTTGAAGTATAAAATCACTTCTTGGCACCGACTTAGGAAACCTAGAAATAGTTGGCTTAGCCTTGATCAAGAATTTCTTATTCACGTGCTTGATGTAGTTTTCTTGATCTTTGTCCCAGGATGATTTTTTTGACTTAAAATTTAAATCAACATATTCCGTAAAGTTGGGAAACATTAGGAATTGATCAAGTAATATCCTTCTAATTTTACTATAGACTTTCCTACTTGATTTCTCACTAAGCGGGAGGCTAAGTCATAGTGAGAAGCACATGCTAGAATGAATTCAGGGCATTAGGCTGATACAAGAAACCCTGCTATGAGTGGGAGACCATTGCTAGCTATTGACTTCATCCATGCATTCTAAAAAGAATCCTTGATCCTTTTCCGAAGCCTTCCATGTCTATATTGCCGAGGTTTGTGTCCCGAATGTCATAATTGCAACTTATATAAGAAGAAGAATCTATCTTCTGATATTTGTACTTCATCTTTCTAGACTTAGAAGGTCTAGGGTCTAACATGAGGA
Organism: Taxus wallichiana var. yunnanensis; assembly: GCA_018340775.1. Lineage (NCBI taxonomy): Eukaryota > Viridiplantae > Streptophyta > Pinopsida > Cupressales > Taxaceae > Taxus > Taxus wallichiana. The sequence continues at coordinate 700,795,738 of CM031244.1, forward strand.
GTATTCAAAAAATAATCGAAGACGGACCATGAGAATGATCAAAAAGCTTAATCGGGTTCGGAGGAGGTAGAAGCATGCACAACAATCCAACGCATCAAAATCATACAATGTAAAAATGACGTGTAAAACCGACTATTTATAAAACTCTAAAATTTATTACAGATATCTCGACACATGTACCAACTACCAAACAACTAGGCATTTATTACATGTCATCATGCTCAAAGTCTTCAAAACCCAACACAAAGGCGATGATCAAGTTTCAGGTTTCAGGAAACACAAGACATGAAGCATGCATTAGATAACACATGTTTTGATGCTCAGGGGTTCCGAAAACCTGACATACTGACAAGACCATTGGGTTTCAGGTTTTGGGAACATGGGACATGTAACAAGCAAGAAACATGCTTTCATGCACTGAAAACCTGAAACCCCAAAAACCTCCTCCAAAGGGGAAATTTAAGAGATTTTTCCAAAATTTTCCTATGGTTATCTCAATTTTAGCTAAAATCACTAAAATGAGATAACAAATAGCTCCAGATTAGGGTTTTTCATTGAGACATGAAAGGAAGATAACTCAAAATCAAGAAGTTTTTACCATTGGGCTACGAGTCGGAAGAAGAGAAAAAAATAACAAAGAAAGAAAGAAAACAAACACACAACGGAAAATAAATTATAGTACAAGATAAGAGAGAATCTTGCATTAATAATGGAACAACTTCAGATGTTGACCACTAAAAGGTAAAGGGATAAACTCTCCATCAAGGTATGATAGATAGAAGCTATTCTCTCCATTCAGCAGATGGATTTTGAAAGGACCTTTCCATAAATAATCGAACTTTCCATGCATCCCTTTTTGTTCCCTTCTCTTATCCCAGAGAAGTACTAGATCTCCAATCTAGAAATCATGTTGCTTTGATTTCTTGTCGAATATCCTTTTGAATTTTCTATGATGATCTACAATGCGATCTACCACCTTGCTCCATTCTTTTTCTAGCCTAGCTAGCTACATATCCTTTTATTAGTGGAACTTTGAAAAGTTTCATCCTCAATTGCTTTAGCCAATCATAAGGATGACAATTGTACAGAGAACAGAATCTCAGCATCAATTCCATACAACACCTAGAATAAGGACATTCCAATAGCTCTCTTAGGATTAATGCAATTTTCCCATAATGCATCATATAATGCTTTGTGCCATGTCCTCTGATTCTCATCAACCAGCTTTCTGATTATGGTCACCAGGTTCTTGTTGCTTGATTCAGCCTAACTATTTTCTTAGGGGTAATAATCAAATGAATGAGCCGCGTGATCCCAAATCCATAGCAAAATTCTATCAACTCATGTGATGATAAATTTGAACCATTTTCAGCAATGATCTCGTGAGGCACACTGAATCTAGCAATTATATTTTCCTTGAGAAAGTTACACACAGCTTTGGAGGTAGCTTGTTTGATTGGACCAGCTTCCACTGACTTGGTGAAATAGTCAGTGGTGGTGAGCACATAATTATGACCGACATTGGAGGTTGGGTTTAGTACTCCAATGAAATCAATACCCCATTGGTGAAAAGGTTCTTCAATTACCACAGGCTTCAAGGGGAGAGAAGCCAACTTAGGACAACCAACGAAATGTTGACAAGCTTCTCACTTAGTGACCCATTCTACTAAATCTCGAAAGAGAGTAGGCCAACAAGATTTGGCTGGTAATATCATGTAATCTATAACAGAGGAAGAGATATGTCCTCCACATGATAGATTGTGAAAGGATTCTAGCAACCTTATCTTCTGAGACTTATCAACACAACGTAAGAATACACCATCAATACCATTCTTGTATATACCATTATCCCAAAGAATGTATCTCGCGGACCTGAGTTTAACGATCCTCTTTTATTTTCACTTAAATACGGGGGGCATTCATCGTAAGTTAAAAAGAAAGTGATATCTGCATACCACTCATCGGTTGTGCTTGCAAAAAGCACCATAGGCAATTCTGAACAAATATCTTTAGTTTCTTTGCATTCTGTCTTCCTAAGACTTATTTTCTACAATCAATTATCATAGGCCTCTTCCTCATACCAAATTGGTAGGTCTGATGTCCAAGTCATATTCCTAGACTTTGGCTATTAAGTTACCGTGTTGGCTGCCCAACTCTTGTTGAGTTAAAATAGACTTAAGCTGTAGTATCGGGAACAAAAATGAGAGTGTGGGAACTAAACACATAATACATGAAATGTTTCACTACTCTCACCACTTTGCATAAGCTTGCTTTTCAATTTACGACATTTTAAATTCATGTTCCTTTAGAGGGCATCTCATGAAAGTGATGGGAGCTTCGATTCCTTCTTCATTCTCATGCATCGGGATGGCTGATATTGTATGTGCGGAAGCATAGTTGTACATGATGAAACCCTTCTTGAAGTCTAGACATACCAGAATCGAAGAATGATCAATTGCTCTTTTGACTTCTTTGAAAGAAAGCTTCCTTCGATGCTCCATCGAATGGAGTTTTACCTTTCATCATCCCAAGGATATCCTTGGTTTTATCAAAAAAGTCAAGTACAAATCTTTCTTAGGAAATTGACCTTCCTAAAAATGAGTGCGCCTAGTTTTTTTCGTGGGTAGGGTAAGGATTTAGTCACTATATGATCCAACAACTTTCCTTATGTTACTCCGAACATGGAATTTTTAGGATTTAGTGAAATCCCATGACACCTACACCTTAAGAGTACCTACTCCAAGTGATCATAATGATCACTTCAATTTTTAGAGAAGACCATCAAGTCATCCAAATATACAACTATGACCTTACCCATTAAATCTTTAAAAGCTAAGTCCATAACTCTTTGAAACATGGCTCCGGTGTTAATCAAACTAGAAGGAATCCTCCTGTAAGCAAAGGTTCCCCATGGGGTGGTGAATGTTGTTTTATGTTTATCTTCAATAGCTACCTCAACCTGATTATACCCCAAAACTCCATCAAGCATGGATAACATTTCTATCTAGTGATAGTCTGTAATACTTGGTCCATGATGGGCAATGGATAATTGTCTTTCAATAAAGACTGATTAAGGTTACGAAGTCAACATAAATCTAGATTTCACCATTCTTCTTTCTAACAGGGACAATGTTAGCAACCCAGGTGGAATGATGGATTGGAAAAATAATCCTTGTGTCTAACATCTTCTGAATTTCTACGAGGATAGTCCCTAAGATATTTGGGTTATAATGCCTTTTCTTCTACCTGTAGGGTTTAACCTCAGGCTTCAATGGGATGCTATGTTGCACATCCTTGGGCTTGAAAGACTTTAGATTTGCATATGACCATGTTAGGACGTCCATATATCTCTTCAAGAGTGAAGTGAATCTTTCTTTTTCCTCCGGATAATAGAATTTACTGATGTCTACCATCCTCGGTTTCTCGGTGAAGCCTAAGTTAACTTGATCTACCTCTGACAAGGAAGCACCTTCACTTATCTTTTATCCTGAATGAAACGGTCATGCTTATCAAACAGACCTTCCAGAGAAACTAATCCCTTTGAAATCTTAATTCCTTTGAGCTGATGAATTCACCATCGATCTCTTAATATGAATTTGAAATGGACTCATGGAAAGATGATTCTAATCCTTCAAAATAAAGCTCACTAAAATTATTATCTTTCTCAAGAAAAGACAATACCTGTTGATCATCATTAAACACTTGCCAATGTGCTGAGTTATCTGGAACACTCAGATGATACACAATCTCAATGGTATATGTGTCTTGTTTGAAATTTGGGTGAGGAAGGAGAAAAGATGCAGATGCAGCTACAAAATCAGCTTTATCATTGTAATCTCTTAAGACTTCCTTAATGGAAAAATCATCAAAGCATTCTATATTGTCCCAAACCTTGTTCGTATAATGTCTTAGGTGATCATTTTTACCCGATAGGCCCCCTTTACTTGATTCACAATCAACTCGGTATCTCCCACACTTTAAGATTTCAAATTCCTTTTTTGTTGCCATTTCTAATCCTAATAACAAATCTTTGTATTTGGCTATGTTATTAGTATTATCAAACTCCAACTTGAAAGCAAAGGGAAAATCTCAAATCGGAGATATAAGAGCCATGCCAGCACCTGAACTAGTAGTTGAATAGCTCCCATCAAACTCAAGGGTCTAAATAGTGTTAAGATCTTCTTCTTTGACTTCTATAAAGGGCACCTCGGATGTCATGAAATAATTAACCAAGCCTTGATCTTCTAAGAGAATTTGAGCCTTGGGATTGTCTAACTTAGTGACAAGGTATTTTGCCTATGTTTCGGGGTGAAGGACATGAGGAACTCCATTTACTGGAATTTTAGCTTTGGTCCAATCCATGTTGATTTATCCTCCAACATCTTTGTAAAAACCTCTTCCTAAAAAAGAATACCATAAGCGGTTAGGATATCAAAGAATGAGGATAGTCATTTTCACTCTCTTTTCGGGGAAGGAAACAAATGCAAATTGTGCATCCTTGACTTGAACAATCAAGGGAATTGTTTGGTTTCCATGGAATAACACCACCCATAATATTTAGTCAAGGTAAGTCCAAGGGCATGAGCTACTTTTGTAGGCATTACATTATCGAGGCTCTGAATTAATTATGTAATTTTGAGTTTAAAATTGTTTATAACTAAGGACAAATAAAAGCGGTTCAATCTTTCCCAAGAAGTAGTAGAGAGGTCAAATTATTCTAAGGTAAAGGCTTGAGTGGGGCTAGGGAAAATTTATTTTGAAGATGAAGGAACAAAGGCCTTGCTTCTAATGAATTTGGCAAGTTTCTCAAATTGCTCAACATTCAAATCAAGGTACTTTCCACATTTAGATTTTGGTTTTCTTTGCATGATCGATAATGTCAAAGGTGGTATATGAGGAATTGGTGGGCTCGATTCTAGTTGTCTTTGTCCGAGCTGAGGTATTGACCTTGAGTGAAGGAGAAAAAGAGTTAGAAGATGAAGTTACCTTTTTAGTTGTCTTCTTTTCAGTTTACACGGAGATAGAGAGCCTCTTTTAGCCATAACCATAGGAGCTTCTTTCCCTTTCTCCTAGAGCCTTCAACCCGACTTTCTCGGGTGTTTTGAGATTGAGATTGAGTGAAGACTACAAATTATTAACCATCATGCTCACCTTCATCTTCCTCGTACTCTAAGTACCCAATGATAGAGTTGCTTAAAATCATCAAAAGATTCATCAAATATCCTCAAGCTTCAAAATCTTTTTAAGGAATCTTGATTTTTGGTTCTTCATCTTCCATAACTACATTAACTACTACGCTGACAAGAGGAGCTTCAATGGCCAGCCTTGTGAGAGCAACAATCAACTAATTCCTATCTCTTGCAAGATCACCATTGGCATTATTGAAATTCTCATCTAGGAATATCCGATAAGGAATGTTGGATGTTGTTGAGGCATCTTTTTAAAGTGATCAAGTCATTGGCCATCTTCTAAATCATAGGATCAGTAGTACTGAGAAGAACTTTGATTTTTAGGCTTAGATGACTCTCTTATGATCTTCCTAGCCAAAATAAGATCATCTTCTATTTCACTGGCTATAGCTTGAGTAGTGGCCAAATCGGGATATAATCTTCGTAATAAGCTCCCATCAAGGGGTTGAGCATTGATGAAGAAACACTTTTGATTTTCAAGAGTGGGAACAGATGGCTCTAGAATCTTACAAATTTGCTTGTTGAATTTTTCTATGAAATCTGCATGGGTTCATAAGACACTCTCTTTGTGTGTAAGTTTGTGTAACAAGGCGTGAGAGTCTTTGCTTGATTTGAATCTTGCTTTGAGTATAGACCGTATGGTAGTCCACATGGTAATGCATGCATTTGGAAGATGGTAAAACCATTCTTCTACTACACCATGTAATGTCTCAACAAAGAGTCAAACAAAGACGTCTTCATGAGCAACTCCAAGAACGCCACATGTGACAAAGAATGAAGTGATGTGTTCATCGGCTTCCCATCATCCTTGAACTTAGGATTATTCTTACATGACCCATGTGGTAGATCGTGCAATGGTGGAGTTAGGGGAAGAGGACCATTAGCCGCAACCCAAGGCACAATGCTACCATTCTTCTTCCAATGAAGTGCATAGAGGAATTTGAGTATTAGACAATAATAACACACGATAGGTTGAAAAAAACTTCTTGTTCTTGAAGAACCCGAGTTCTTCGAATAGGTGAAGAACTTGTCACTCAACTTTAGATGCAACACTTGTTGGGTGAAATTCTGATATTATGTTGCTTTGAAGCAAATCAAAGAAAGGATCAGTTTCACCCCCAGCTCATTTGACCGAGTGAATATTTTTCTCACGATTTGAATTGGAAAATAGTTCTTTCTAAAAATAAGTCAAATATGGAGTCGTTACACACAATAGGATAAGATTAGTCTTGTCACCGTATTCCCAAAGAAGTCACCAAAATTATTGGTTGGATATTTTTTCGACAAAAATATGAGGTTCAACCACAGTACATTAAATCAAATCCTCCTCAAAGACAGGTGAGGCTACCTATTTATTACTAATCTAAAACATAGCAGAAATAATATATACAATATCCACACTATCTAACCATTGGATTTGGGATACAATCCTAAAATCCATATCAACATGAAATGGAGATGTTACAACTTTAGGAATGTAATGGATTAGAAAGGGAACCTATTATAGACGAAACAAAAATGGAATGGAAATGAGAGGAACGTATTTTCTTCCAAGAAAACTCAGATAAAGAAATACTTAAATATGAGTTTTAGATCATGAGTGTAATATCTGAAATGATTAAAATGATTAAGAATATTAAACAAATAATAGCTCAAGATTTTGGATGTAAGAGCAATCTCTCAGATATATGAATCCCACAACACAAAGTTTGCTAAATAACACATGTTTCTATTCTTAAATGATTAAAAAGAAAATACAAAGTTTTTCTTCTCCTTCATAATAGCCCTTAATATTCAAAAGTCTCCTTTCGGGAATGGACAAGCATCCCTTATTTGTAATAAAAGCACAGAGAGAAAATAGGATTAAATCCTAGAAAATAGTCATTCAATAAGAGTCCTATTTTGTTTGACTCTCATGCAAGAGAACAAGTCAAAATCTGCTTCCTATGTGACAAAATGGAAATGAAAAAGACATGTCAATTTATGGAAGAAAATGACATGTAACATCATTTCTTGTTTTGTTTCGTCATCCTCATCTTCTTCCAAAGGATGCCTTCTTGTCTCGAAACTCTTGAAACTTCTAGATTGTCTTGCATTTTAGCTTCATCCGTGCGCTAGAATAATCACTTAGAACCTCGCAAGTTTCATGTGTGTCACTTGCATTGCCGTGAAGTTTTTTGAATCTCTTATTAATTTTTATGAATGATTCCAAAACATTCTCGATCTTTATAAATTTATCAACAATGCTCATATAAAAGATGGAAGCTAGTTCTTACTCGATTGATTCCCATTTTTTTTATACGGACCATCAACAATTAGAATGATTGAGCCTTAATCCAATACTTTTGGAAATATCTTGAACAACTCTTCTTTGATATCATTGGTGGCATCAACCAACCGATCCTTGATTCTCTCAACTTGTTGCAAGCTTCACTAAGAATATTTATCTTTAACCTAATAGCCTTGGTTAGCTGGAAGTGTTTATCCCCATGCGGAATGAATCCTTCATCCATTAAGACCCAAGATGGAATTTACTTCAAAGTGCATTGAGGGCCTCCAAAGTTAGTTCAAGGTTTCCAAAGATCTCATGTGAAAATTCATCATTCATCTTCTCACCATATTTTTCATTTCCTCCAAGGATTTGTATACCTCTACTATATCATCAATGACTTTCCTTCGTTGAAGGAGTAACCTCTGAATCCATTAATCCACCGTTCTCCCCTTCTCATTGATTATCTCAATAATAGGTACCGATGAGAAGTCAAACCTAATAGGAGTGGGAGTAGAAGATGACAAGGTTGACCGAGAGGGCTTTGAGAGCATAAGCAATACTTCTATAAACTGTTCCAATTTCTCTTTTAGCTCATCTTTTCTCACCTTTGTTTCCTTCAACTTTTGGCTTAGCACATTCATGACATCTTGTGCATCGCTTTTGTGCCCATTCTGTTGTCACCCTTCCTAGATCCACCCTTGTAATCTAATAATCAGAAGCTGCTATGTCCTCCTTGGTTTTTTGGTCATGGGAGTGGAAATATCTACAAACTTATGCCCCAAGGCATCTACTGAAACCCTTGAAATTGTTTTAGGTTTCTTGGTAGATTTGGAAGGAGAGGCCTTGAATGAACTGAAGTCAAAGGTCGGTAGGGGTACTACCACCTTCCTCTTTCTCATTCTCGTCAACAAACCATTGCGGTACAAAGTGGAAGAAGTTACTCCTATTAGAGGTGTCATGGTTGTATCTCATGGGTGGAGGAAGATTTTCTTGTGGAGTCGTGATGACATTAAGTGTAGTGACTATGGGAATAGATGGAGGGAATGATGGTGCGAATGAGGAGGCATTTCTAAAGCCAATGTAGGTCCAACAAAGAGAGGTGAAACATTAGAGAAAATGTTGGCCATTGCTTATGAGAGTGGCGTTGAAATATGTGGTGAGGAATATTAGGGAGAGGGGGTAAATACTCTAAAGCTAAAGATTGAGAAACAAGAGCAAGGATTGCCTCTAATGAGAAATCAACAAAATGAGAAATAAGAGGTTGACTAAACTCAATTTCTGAAATTATTTCTTCTTGTTCTGGCGGAGGAGGAGGAGAATCCAATATCTCAAATGTTTGTGTGGGAGTAGATGATTCAGCCCCCTACTTTTCTCCTCTTCTAAAAAATTAAACTTTATTTGCCTTTGGGTAGGGCTTTTATCCTTTTCCTTTTCTCCCTTAGAGGTTCCCTCTTCTAGAGTAGCTATCTTTGAAAAGCTCTTTTCCTTATAACTCATTCCCCAAAAAATGAGCCATGCCTTAGTGCGGACAAGGGTTTGAGAAAATATCTTAGTGATAAAAGTATTTTTAGAATGGTCCAATCAATGACCGGGAATCCAAGTTGATCTCCATCCGACTATTCATACCTAGGTTGCAAGACACTTTCATTTTATGTGGTGCCTTCGGGGATATCATGCAGATATAACATCTAAAATTCTTCAAGAGTGAGTCTACTATTGTCTTTTCTTTGGATGGCAAATTCATCCTGAAGATCAACCCGTGATGTCCTCTACATGGGGCACATTTAGATACAAGGTTCCAAAAGACATAAGAGTCCTCGAATATCGAATCCCTCTCTCGAACTTCATATGCTTTTTCAGTTTGTCTTGAAGTTTATGCACCACATTCTTGGCCTTCACCACTCGTAGAACATTTGTACCTTCCAATGGAAATTGGGAAGCGATCAACAACCTTGTGTCTCCGCTTTGTTGGAACTTGTAGAAATCTAATAGTTTTTGACCAAATCTATAAGGATGAGTTTTTCACCTAGAAATCTGGGAAAATGGAAAGGGTTACTTTTGAATTTTACCACCCGAAGATTGGTCAAATTCTTGAATTACAAAAATATGCAACCCCTATTTGAGACTTCCCCATGCCTCATCATAAACTCTTCTCTTTCTCAACTCGGGACCAGCCATGCAAATGTTTTCATAAAAGAAGTCATCATTCACTCTTCTAAATTGATCTTTGGATCCTTTTATTGTCACTCGTGGAAGTACCGATATATGTGCTTAGTATTTCAGTTACCTTTTCATTCAACCATGGGTAGTTTCTCATTCCTGCTGTTGCATAGGTGATGTACGACATCATGTAGAACTTGTAGTACACAAGATTGTTTGCATTTGAGAGTCTATCTCATCACTTATTAAGGTGCCCTAATCAATCCCTTGTTCATTCTTGTTTATGATGACCATGAATGATACATCCACCCTTGGAATTCCTTTCACTCGAGAGCCCAAATAAAAATCTCAAGAGGGTGATGATATCATTGATCTCAAGTATAAAATCACTTCTAGGACTACTTAGGAAACCTTGAAACAACCGGCTTGCCCCGATCAAGAATATCTTTTCACGTACTTGATGTAGTCTTCTTGATATTTTTCCCATGCTTTCTATTCTGACTTAAGATTTAAATCAACATATTTCGTAAAGTTGGGAAACTTTAGGAGTTGATCGAATTAATCTCCATCTAATTTTATTATAGACTCTCCTGCTTGATTTCTCACTGACCAGGAGGCTGAGTCATAGTGATAAGCACATGCGAGAATGAATTTAGGGCATTGCGATGATACTGGAAACCTTTCTACAAGTGTGAGACCGCTTCCGGCTATTGACTTCATCCATGAATTCCGAGAATAATCCTCGATCCTTTTCGTAAGCATTCCATGTCTATATTGCACGAGCTCTATGTCCCTGATGTCATAATTGCAGAACTTATATAAGAAAAAGAATCTATCTTCTGATATTTGTACTTCATCTTTCTAGACCTAGAAGGGCTAGGGTCCAACATGAGGAGTCTTCAAAATGAGGGAAGAGCAATCGGGTCTAGATGTTTCTTGAATAAGTGAAAAGACCCGCCCTACTATTCGGGTGTTGAAACTTCTGCAAAGAATCCCTGAAACCCTATAGACTAGATTTTGTGTGATGGGAAATAGATCGTGTCAAACTCCTTGAAAACCTAAAGGACTAGGAGAGTCCAGAGGATGTTGAGCAGGTGATAATCTCTCGACACACCGCAGAACTGGAAGAGTGTCTAACACCTGTCAAGTCCCAAAATACTCGGTGGAGTTCGAGGATGCCGACATACTATAAAACCTAATACAAAGGTGTAACTTAAATGATTTCGACACCCCGTAAAAATAAAAACAAAGGTGGAACTTGAATGATGTCAAACACCCTTTAAAACCCGAAACAAATACAATCGATTTCTATGATGTCAAGACATGAAATATCATAGCCATGTTGCTAGTTAGGAATTTTTAACCCTTTTGAAAACTATAGGGTACCATCTATGGAAAAATAAAAAAATACCATAAGGGTGAATGCCAAACAAGAGGTTCAATGGGAATGTAAATAAATAAAAAAGAATAAGCAACCCAAATCCCTAAACCGAGAAGGAAGAGAGAAGAAATGTAAAATCCATCATGAACACCTCAAAAATAATCCAAAAAGCATAAAAGTAGAAAGAGGAGAGAAATACCTTCAATAAATTCAAAAATAATCGAAGACAGAGACAATGAAAATGATCAAAAAGCTCAATCGGGTTTAGATGAGGTAGAAGCATGCACAACAATCCAACGCGTCAAAATCGTATAAGGTAAAAATGATGTGAAAAAATTGACTATTTATAAAACCCTAAAATTTATTAGACATAACTCGACACGTGTGCCAACTACCGTAAAATCGACATTTATGACATGTCATCATGCTTGGAGTCTTTGAAAATCGACACAAAGGTGATGATCGGGTTTTGGGTTTCAGGAAACACAAGACATGAAGCATGGATTAGGTAACACATGTTCTAATGCTCGGGGTTCTCAAAACCCGACATACTAACAAGACCATCGGGTTTCAGTTTTTGTGGAACACGGGACGTGTAACAAGAAAGAAACATGCTTTCATGCACTGAAAACCTGAAACCCCAAAAATCTCCACCAAAGGGGAAATTTAAGAGATTTTCCAAAAAATTCCTATGGTTATCTCAATTTCAGCTAAAATCACTAAAATGAGATAACATCCCCTCACCATTTTTAAATTATTCTTTGGTAGATCTTGAGTTTCACAATGTTCTACCTATTATAGTTTCTCCACATCCATGACATAATCCTCCTCCACATGCTTTGATACATGAACTTTCATATGACACTAGGTCCTTGCCTCATGCACACATATGTTCATCCTCTTTAAATTACAATCAGTCATTTTGTAATACTCTAATTGCATAAATTATCTTGACATCCACATTTAGTGGCATCATAATTACCCCACATCACCCGATAACACACTCACTCTTGTTCTGGTTCATACTTGGTCATGAGGGTATCTATACCAACATAGATGTCACATTGCACACACACATAAGAGAGAATTTATATTCGTCCCTTCTAGTTATTATCTTTCACATATTTGTAATTAAAATACAAAAACATCTTTTCCTAGATATTTTTTTGATGTACTTCTACTTCTTTATACTATTATATGTTTCACCTTTTCTTGTAATTTTACTATGGTACCTATTATGATTTATCATTTTTCAAACACATATGTACATTGAAAAGGTACTTTATGGTGTATACAAGTTAGTTACAGGTTTTAACATGATGTATTATGTTTTTCCATGTCCATTAACAGCCCAATGAGGCTTCAGGGGCATCTAACATTTCCCACCTACTATCAAGTTCTATCATTCCAATATTTCAAATTTTCTTTCCTATATTAAGATATTATATTATGGAATACTATTTATCTTTCCTAACATGCTAACAAGTACTGTATGTGTGTAATTTTCCTTCCAATACACCTTCCAATAATCATTTTTGATTTTCTTGTACCTTGTTTTCTATTGTTTATGGGTTATGCTCTATCTTTTCTTGTTAACTTGTTTGGACAAGTTGTGGAAGATCAGATTGTCTCAGTGACATCCTTATTTGTTTCCTATGTCTTTAACTCCTTTTTTTTTGTTTTTCTAATATGCTTTCAACAATTTTTATTTCCATGAGAACTTTTTTTTCACTAACACTTATATGCTAGCATGTTCCATATGTTTTATTTGTGTCATGGTAACTACCTCGTGTATTCCTTGTTCCCCATGTAGGAATCCTTACATATTATTTATTACAAATTCAATATATTTAATTATCTAAAATAATATCTATAACATAAAATAGTTTATGAGAGAAGATAATAATTAAAAATAAAATATTTGATATGAAAATCAATTTGATTATTTTATTCATGTAAAAGGTAACAATATATATAGAATATTGATCTCCTTAAAATGAGGAGTAAAATTAAATCATAAATCCCCTTACCACTCCATGTTCAACATAGATGTCTCACAACTCCCAATAGATATGTGATATTATATATCACAACTATATTATTCTATCCTAATATTATGAGTTCTTTGTGACAAATTATATTATACTACAAACTAATATGAGTTGTAAATAAAAATCATTATGTATACACACATTAAATATTAAATATTTAAATAATTCTAGTAATGTTCACATTGGAACATATTAATTCCTCGCAATCATCTCACGAGTGTGATCAAAAGAAAATATTCATCTTTTACTTACTCATGTTTAAGTATGGTTTTACAACTTGATTACAACAAACCACAAAAAAGGTTTTCAAGGACAATTAAGTAACCCAATAATGATGTTTTTCAAGGATAACCAATAACCATAAAGCAAGAAGTATTTTGAGTAGAACCAACTACCCTTACAAAATAAGGTTTTGTATGGTTAACCGGAAACTTCTACATAGAAATGTAATTTTTATCTCACATCATATACATACAATGGGTATTGCATAAGAATCTAATGTTACATCATGAACAAGTATTATTCTACAAAATAATAAACAAGACAAATAAATTCACCACAATTCTAAAACTAAATAATCCATCAATTAATATGTGGCCCTATCGTTGGTTACTAATGAGAGGCACATATTAGTCTCAATCCTCCAAATAAGTTCTTAATCAACATAGGTATTCATCAAAATTATACAACCTTATTCACTTTCTCGATCTTCGTCATGATCGAGTACTCCTTGATGTAACATTGGCCTCATCTATTTTCAATTTACCCTTTATAATAAATATATAATGAAAAAATAAAAATAATATTTATGCACCTTTTTTATAATAGAAATAATCAAATTCTTATGTATGCTTCGAGAAGTTCATATGCTTATTTTTTTCCATATAATGCAGTTACTTTTTATATATATTCTTTAGTTATTTTTTCCTCATTTAGAAGAGTTGCAATCATGGCATATAATGTATGTGAATACATTTGACCAAGGGTAAATACAACATTATTGTACTTAGGAGGAAAGTTTTGTAATAAAATAGCTTTGGCATCCTCTTCTTCTACGTTTTCTTGTAATTCATTACATTGTCTCATAAGAGATCTACACTTATTTTCATGACTTGACATAATAACTCCATTTTTATTTTAAGTTTTTAAAAGTAGAATTTTAAAGTGAATTTAGCATTTAAATCTTTTCCACCAATTTTTTTATATATTTTTTCCCAATTCAACTTAGATTATTTTTCTAAAGTAACTTGATGAAGTTCAAAATATGATAATACAAGTCCTATGATTCTTTAGCCTTATCATCTCTAGTTTCCCATTCCACTAATTTACTTGCATCTATAGGTTTCTTCTCTTTCCCACTTACTATTATCCATAGAGTTGTACCTATAAATCCATATTTATCATTACCCTCCATGTATAGAAGTTCGGACCATTGAATTTATCTAAAGGAATAAGCATATCCATTAGAGATTCAAAATCACTTACTTAGAATTATTTAAAAAAATCATGTCATATTTACATAGTAATCATTTATTATTATAAGAATCATTAGATATTATGAAAATACTTGGAGATTGGAAGAAAAATCGTTGGAGACTTTCAAAATCACTATAGATTATAAATATTGTTGGATATTGTGAAAATCACTAGAGATTGGAAAGATAATCAAGGAGACTATCAAAATAATTGGGGATTTTCAAAATCACTTGTGATTCCTATGTTTCAAACATAGAATTAAGAAAATGGTGATAGAAGAATTAAAACCTCAGATCTATACGCTAATGGCTACAATTGTACCTTGCATGAATGTCATACCTTGACCTCACCCAATATAATACCAAATGTTTTAAATTCAAGATCTCTAATGATATAAATGAAAACCATAACATAAAATAATTAATGAGAGTAGACAAGAATTGTAGAGAATAATTTTGATATGAAAATAAATATGATTATTTTAAAATGTAAAGAGGTTACAATATATAAAATATTGATCTCGTGTAAAGGAGGAGTTAAAATAAATGATGAATCGTCATTATCTTTCCATGATCCACATATCTCTCACACAACTCCAAATAGATATGTGACGTTATATAACACAACTATAATATTCTATCCTAACATTATGATTTATTACAACAACGCATAATATATTTAAAAATTAATAAGAGTTGTAAATCCAACTCATTATTTGCACACAATACAACTATTTAATATCTAAATACTTTGACTAATGTTCACACTAGAACATAAAATAGATATGTATATAATTTTTAGCCTTCCTCATTTTAGATCCATTATCTCTTTCTCATCACACAACCCCTAAATGAGTGGGGAAAACATCATGTGAACATTTTCACACTACCAATGATTAAAAATTGGTTAAAAATCACATTTACCATGGTCGAAAAGTATTCAATTATGGAATAGGGCTAGAAATAGATTTGGAACAAATTCATAGTCTAGACATAACCACCCTTAGAGGTAGAAATTATCGGTGCTACTATCCCACTTGTGTACTCTGCTCTAGGGGTAACAAACTCACATTACAAATAAGTTTTCAATGGTTGCATAGTTACAATCTTCTCTAGTTTTAATATTTACATAGTCATCTTCAGATTGCAATCAATTACTAATATGAACCAAATAACTAACTAATTACTTACTCAAAAACCAAATTAGGAACCAAATAAATAAGTGACACCAAGAGCATATGGATGACAATGATATTCCTCGAATAATGTGCCACCCGACGCAAGCTATAAATTGGATTTGAAATCATCTCTAGTGGCACTTATCCATGGGGAAGTCAGAATAAATGCAAGGGAAATCCTATGAGATCTCTCGAATAAAAAATTTATTAGTGACAATAAGACACCTATATCAAAATTTTATCATCGGGATTATTGTATCCTGCACACCCAAATCCTTTGTATCATTATGAAAGGATCCTAAGAAATAATTCTACAAGAAGGAAGAAATAATTACTCCTTTCTCTTTCATCATTTTGGGTGTACTCTAACTAGGGTTTGTTTACGTTTTTCCAATATGCATTTCTAATTTTACATAATTTTTAAGTTAGAGTTAAGTTACATATACCTAGAGAATTTAATACAGCTTTTTTCTTTCTGGGATCATATTATATCCCGAGAAAGGAAATGCACTCAAGACACCATGAAGAAAATCTCAAGCATGATCTACCAAAGCCTATATTTGAAGGAACTACACGTACACATAATTATCACTCCATGCATGAAAATTTAACACATAGGATCCTTTTCATTCTCTTCCTTTAAAATTTAATGGTACAATTTTTCTATTATTCCATTTGGAAATCTTTCATAACACTAATGGGAACAATCAGGTTTTGACTCCTAAGGTATGATTTTAGGTTCTACTCTATGCTACCAAATCTTGACTCACAAGCATAAAGTTAGGGATAATGTAATTGTTATCGCCAAATCACACCACCCTTATATTTTCATAATTGTGTGTGCTTGAACTCATGGTGTGACCGGGTAACATGGGTGCTATATCCAAGTTGTGGTACTTGCTACTTCGTATAAACCTCCAAAAAAAGTCGATTCTTACTCCTAAACTACCTACCACAATCTACTAAAAAAAAGTTAACATAGGAAAAACTATCTTATCCTAATGTAACTTTCCAAGGGACCAGGAAAGAGAGTGCTTGAAAGTAGAGCCTACACTAACAAAGGTGATACACAACAAGAGGAGTGAATGAGAATATCTTTCCAGTGTGTGAAAAATGGAAATGAAGTGCATACTGAAGAGGGTTATAACAACTCTCCACAGTCTAACAAGTGCATTCAAAACAATATTTCATACACACACAATGATAATGAATCCCTGTAAGGTAATAAAATAGGCATCATATATCTACAATAAGATTGAAGAGGCAAAAAGAATGCAAACAATATAGCAAGGGAAGATACATCCACAAACTTGCATCTATTGCTTCATGATATACACAATTAAATCTATTACAAATTAAAATCCTAGGTCCCCATGCAAGGAGTCCACTACAAGGTTTTGTAATACATTGGATTCAAAAAACCAAAATGACATAGTTTTTCTTCTTAAAAGCCATCTCTTATTTTATAAGGAGCCCAATAATCCAATTTATAGAATTCTTAGAGGAGAGAGAGAGATGGAGAAATGAAAATCCCAAATTGTTGCTTCCCATCACTTGTAAGATGTCATAAATGGAGTTAAATGATAGTATGTTTCTTGCAAAAGGCTCCCCATGTTGTCCCATAACTCGCAGTAGTGAAAGAATAATTTCCCATGCTCATTTAATGTTCTCCCAACCACCACTAAAATCACTATTATGAAATTTTCAGCGTTTTCAAAAATGCACCACCACTTCTTCCTCACATTCATAATTTATTTATTTTTGTGCATCAGTCTTGGACCCATGATTCCAATGATACCAATTTTATGTGATTTTGGTGAGAATTGTAAATTTTTTTGTCTTCTCGAGTACGAGAAGCTATTTTGAGTTTGCCAGAGATTTCTTGTATTTTACAGATTTACGTATTTAAATATTTGAGCTGGATATATTTCTTCCTTTTTCGAGCTAGATATGTAGCATAGAGGATGTCGTGCCCTTTTTGAAAAGTTAAATTTTGTTAAAATCAGAGTTCAAGTCAAAATTTATTACTATTTAAAGTTTGGGGGTTTGGGCATTCCACTTTCCCTTTGTATTGTGGGTATTGCGATTTGGATGTCCCATGTGTCCCAAGATGTTTGGGCCAAGATTCTACAACTTTTTCAATTCCTTCTTTATGCGGTGAAATTGGCTATTTTGGGCCCGACTGTCCTCGCATGTTCCTATGTGGCTTGGGCCGATTTTCTATAGGTTGCCTAACTCAAGCTTTTATGTCCTCGCATGTCCACCATTGACGCCCAGGGCCATGACTCCGACATATCCGCACCTTATAGAAATTTGTTATTTCAACTTTTTAGGGCCTCGAATGTCCTGCACATATTTTTCTCGCTTTTTAATTGCATTGCACTTGGTCGCGGCCAAATCAGATTTTTGGGCATTTTGGGTACTTTTGTCCCAGCTAACCCACTAACCGCGTGGGACATTTTTATCCACTTTTTTAGTATTTCATTTCCTCTTTAGCATTTCAATTCTGAACTTGGTACGAATAACCCTGGTACAATCCACAATGGTTCCATCTACACCGTTAAACCCGATTTGCACTAGAATAGGGCCTTGACTTCATTCTTTCAAATTTTTGAAATTTTTGCTATCTCCTTAGATTTTTCTTTAGATAGGGAAGTTAGAGAAAAGAAAAGGGATCCCTCAAAACCATATTTTGGGCCTCAAACCATTTTTGTTTTCTCAAGCATGAATAAATTGTATAAGTTATCAAAATTACTTTGGGCATGAATTTTGGATAACACTAATAACTAAAACACACACTTATTACATGTACATTTTCCCTTAAATACTTAATTTATCTGCATGATTCCTAAGTGATTCCTAAGTAGGAGAAAAAATCAATAACAAGAATTTTTTTCTTGAACATTTCTTTTATCTTTCTTATCTTTATTGCTTATTATTTATGGACCTAATCCTTACAATTTTGCATACTTGTGGACATCATTCTCAAATCTGATTTCAATATTTAACCTTTTGAGTGCCTAGTACCAAAATTATTATCGTGGACAAGAGCTCTTGGATGTTATTGTCTAATTTCTCTTTTTTTAATTTTTCAAATGTTAAGTTTCTTTATTTTCCTTATTCATCACCCTATCTCATCCATTCACTTGTTAATTATAGTGCCATTTTATTATCAGGTTTCGTCACTAAAGTCTTAAAGTTTTAGGTTTAAGATCTAGGGTGACTTGTTAAATCATTTCATGAGATGATCAAGCATGCTAATAATAATGAAAAAGAGAGAAGAAAATACAATATATTTCAAAGATTAAGATAATAGAGTATCGAATAAATAAAGTGAGATGAATGAAATAAATAAAAATATACACTAAATTTTTTTAAAAAAACAATAACAAGAAAATGGGAAAGGTGAAGGAGGTGGATGTTATCATCCACTCATCTTCATTTTGTTGACTCCTCTCGTGGGAAATAGATCTCAAACTTATTTTCATGAACATATTTACCTGTGATCATAATTGTCCCTCGATGTCGTAATAATGATATTAATCAAATAATTGAATAAGACAAAGGAAGAAAAATTATAAATTTAAAATTTAACAAAATAAAAAAAAAAGGTTGTGGCTGACATGAAGTGATGGTGGGTGAGTGGTTGTTGGTCGAGTAATGGGGTTACATGGAATGTTGGTGAAGGTAGAATGGGTGGTTGGTCATCTAGTGTGGTTAACAAGGATAACAGGTTACAGGATTATAGGGTATGCAAAAATGGCCTTGTTGATACAAATTTAGAGACTTGGGAGTAGAGCCAAGCTCCATGATATATACCAACAACTTCTTCCCTACCTCAAAAAAGGAATATTAGGATAAATTTTGGCCACCCATTAGAAGCACAAGAAAAGGGGATTTATGTCTTGTTTTGGAGTAGATTTGGCCAACTAACTAAGAAAAAGTGAATTTTTTTTTCATGAGACATGGGAGGATAGACAAGGTAAGTGAATTGTTTACTAAAATATTCAAAACTTATGTGTAGCCAAGGATTTTAATTGCCTATGCATGGAGTCAGTGACAATAAGGAAAGGGCATCCAACAAAGCATTACGAATAGAGGATCTTCTCGATCTTGTAGTTATAAATACTCGTAGGAAAGTATGCAAGATGAACACTGCTCAATAAAATGGACCTAAATGTTATGGTCTCATGAAATGAATTAATTTTTTAATATGCGGATAATGATGTTCTTGATGATGCTTAAAGGATTTTTAAATAAATGTCTTAGTTTAAAGTAATCTCATGGAGTGCCATAACTGCAAATATGTCCGAAAATGGTTCGTTGGAAAATCATTAGAAAATTCCAAGAAAATGTAGCCTCTATCCATGCGTAAAATAAAATCTTTGGTACATGTTTCTATAAATCGAAGAAAATTTAAAGTTGTTTTTTTGCTATTTTCCCCTAGACTACACCCAAAGGGGAAATTTAGAATAATGCTGCATAAAATATTAGAGCTTGATGTAAACTTTATGGAGCAAAAACACCTCTTTAACTATGGTGTTATTGTATGATGAGAACAATACAGTCTTGCTAAAAGAAAACACCTCACACACATATGGCCTTTAGAATGTAATGAAAGAAGGTTATATGAAGTGTGGGTTTTTTGAAATGGGCTTGAAGCCTCAAGAAAATTAAATTAAATGTTTAAATTTGAGTTCAAAACCTTAGCCATCATTTTCCAAACCCAGGCCATTTTAGCAAGTAGACTTTTATAGAAATTGCCTCAATGTGATGTGGTCACATGGACTAAAATCATTACTTTGTTTACAAAATTGGCTTCTTTAAAAGGCCTTGAATCTCACAAGTAAATGATATTCGTGGCTAGATGGGTTGGGAGTTGTGGTTTGAATGTTGTGGCTCGTGTATGAGTGTTCCTTGGTGATAGGGAAATAGTGCTAGCAATGAAATAAGAACTCTATCCTTCTTAATCAGCTTCGATACATTGATCGGCTTATTTTGGAGAGATGAGTTGGTCATTGGCAAAGCTCAATAATCTCATTCATTTCCTTGTTTCCTTTGCACATGTTGTTCGCTCAAAATCTAGATTCACCGATTCAATTTCCCTAGAGTCCATGTCCTTATACCTTTATCTTTCATAAGTTACATAATTTTAGCTCTTCATTTGCAATGTAATATACAATTCAAACATTTCAAATAGACTATACTCTTGGTTATTTAAAATGAAGTTATAGTGTAATAAAATAAAAATTTACCTCGTGAATTACCAATCCCAAAAGACTTTTAGATGTCGACCATACACTTAAACCCCTCTTGGTATTTTTGATAATTTAACTAACTAAACTTGATAGACATAACCACTTGATTTGAAAATTTGCATTTGACTCCCTTTTAAACCTCAAAATCGCCTTGGAAAAAGTTAGTAAATAACGGTTTTCATCAACATGTGAACTACCTCTCTGAAACCCCAATCCTAACGGTGAAGGTTGGATTTTTTTCATTTCCATGGTGAGATTCCTCAACAACTATTAAAACACTCGAATCGATTGCTTTCCAATTTCCGTAGCGCGTGTTAGGATCCTTTTTTAGCCTATTTCAAGTGTTTGGTAGCTAGTTAAAATTAAAAATTGGCTTCAATTTTGGCTTTTCATTTTTACCCTAAGCAAGGGAATGGATATCCACTTTCACAAACCTCTAGCAATTTTACATGAAAATTTCCTATAACCCTTAGTTCGTAAATAAAACACCTCTAGTCGGTTTGTGAGTGGATTTTTAGGTCGTTGGTTACTGTTGGACTAGATCAAACTAATCCAATTACGAATGTTACCTCTAGAAAACTAGTTGATATTTAGGATGCATTCACCAACTCTAAGTTTTTTCAACTCCTATTATTTCTCAGTATATACAAGACGGTGTAGAAATTTACCTTGTTGTGTTTTTGTCATTAATAGTAAGTTTTCTAACATAGTTCCTTAGCCTCTCAATTCAAATCAAACATTTTCAAAAACTAGTATAAATATGTAAAATAATGTGTTAGGGCCCTCATCAAGTCAACAAACGAATGAGAAATATTATTGACACTTATAAATAAATGGATGAAACTCTATCGTGTTGCTTGTTTTGAGAAATTTGATTTTTAGAAACATAGTGTTTTCTCTCTCTCCTTAGTTAATAACTTTAGTGCACTAAAATGATTATATATTTGTAACCCTCTCTGGTTGTGTGTGAAGTATTTTTATTATGTGAATGAAAAATAAAAATATTATAATTCTCGTTAGATTTAGGTGGATGGCATGTCAACATTTTTGTTGACCATGTGGTGGTTATAAGTACCAACACATGGAGGAAGTGAATCATTACGATAATCCCATAATATCATGCCAATTGGAACAATGAAATTATAGAGGCTAAATCAACATTCTCGTGATATAATTAAATGTTAATTATTGATATTTGTAATAAGTATTAGTTATTATTGTTTTAGGGTGTCTAGGGAAACAAGTATTAAATTATAGTTGTTAATTTGATATCAAATTTGTATTACAAAACAATTAAATATGTTTTATTAATTGAAAATGAATAGATCTATTATAGTGTGTTTAGTGTGAAATTAATGAGTAAATATCGTTTGTATTTTACTATTTACATGGAATTATAGGAAAGGAAACTAATTACATAATCAAACTCAAAATAAAATCCTTTTATCTATTTACCCTTCTTGTATGACAACTTGCATGACATTGTAGAGTGAAAATATAGGTTGATCCTAGTTCCTTTTGCTAGAAGGAATCTCATATCTTAAGGGACGTAGGAACCCAAATTTAGTTATCTTAACACTATGTACACCGAATGATATTATTGAAAAACTATCCGATAAGAACTGTAATGGTTAAATATTGTCTTAGGATTGTGCACCACCTCCTAGGTTTATTTTTATGTGTTTAACAAGTTGAATAGGCTATCTTCAATTAGTACCTCATGTGAATCTGATATAGTTCCTGTGTAAACCCTCTTTCCTTAACACATGGGTAAAATAATGGGATTTAGGTGATAAATTTGGAGTTTCTCTTGAAATACATTTAGAGGCTTTGTGTTAGGAATGAATTCTACTTCTTAATGCGCTATTTGTATGGTTTCTTATAGTATGATATTAAGATTTAACTTTGGAAATTATCAAAATTGTAATTTTTCCTTAGTTTTTAAAATGTAATCATGAGATGTTGTTCTAGGATAAAAGGGAATTTTAGATGTTATTTTCAATTGTTTTAATCCTTCTTAGGTTGTTAGAAATGGAATACATGATGTGTAAGCTTAAATTTGATTCCAAATCAGTTATTAAAATATAAATATCAATAAAGAACTGTGAACCGTAACCCTATTAAACGATATAATTTTCTGTCTCGTTTTAATCTAGTTCATTTTGTGTAATGAAGATATGATGCAAAACCATGTAAAATTTATCTTGAGAAATAAACCTTAGAACAAGAAATAGTAGCCTTATCTCGTATATAAATGATCATATTAACAGCTTGAGAAACACATTTTAATTGTAATAGGGCATATGAACCAAATTAAGTGAAACCTTTTAAAGTTGAATGTAAAAGGTTAATAAATAAATTTAGTCTAGAAACAAAAGGAGAATGTATGTTGACAAGTTAAGTCCTTGGAATCCTTAAATTTAATTATTGGAATATAACTATAATAATTTTGTATACATGTAAATGTTGTGTTCTGAGTAGTGCCCCTTTGTATTGTTGTATTGTTGTGGATCAATGCAGGTTCATTTTTATTCGTTAAATATAGATATGATGTGCACAATGTGTTTCGTGTGAATATGTTATATTCTTGTTGGGGTGGGCTTTAATAATTTTGTATTGGAGGAGTAAGGTGTGGCTAGTGAATGGAGGAACAAGAGAAATGTGTGTTTATTTTCTTAGAGGAAATAAAGGGATTTGTGTCTAGTATTAGTGGAGGGATAAGAGTGTGTTATAATGGAGGGTTAAGGGGGACTTCTGAATTTTATGTGGTGTTTATACATTGGAGGAACGAAAAATAAATAGGACCCCTTCTTGGAAGGATACAGGGTAGTTGCAATGATGACCTCTCCCCTATGTAGGCCTCTTATGTAGGCTTAGTTATGTGTGTCATATTTTTTTGTGAAGCCAATCAATTCTCATCTTATTTTACATGTCGGTCCTTGTTGGTATAAATGTATTTTTTGACTATTATTTATCCTAAGTGATCGCATGTGGTTTCATGTAACAAGCAATGGAAGCGAGAAAATTATTCGATAATTTACTATCGTATTTGTGTTCCTATTTTTGTATGCGTTAAGTTTTGAATCATGGCAGAGGTTCATGAACTACAACCTCTAGGATCATTGGTGTTATGATAATTATGCATGGTGGTGGAGGAGATGGGAAGAGTAATGTGATATTATGTTGTGATGTGACCAATATTGTACTTTTTATATTATGAATGCACCTATACTGCATACCACTTAGAGTGGTTTTGTTATGATGTTGATGTGCTTGTGATGATAGTATTCACTCTCTTTTTGTGAATTCAATGGGAGTTTCACGTGCGATGTACCTCCTTTTCTCGTGAAAGGAATATTATTTTCAACTCTCAAGTGTTGGAATGTTTTATTATTTTTGATATGTATGTGTGCTAATGTGTCATATGAAAAATTGTTACATAGTTAATTGCATCATATCGTGATGTTGCCACTGTGTTTTTGTTTATCTTGTTTTTTCACCATGTTGTATTGAAATCATTTGTATGTTGTGATGTTAGTCACTATGTTCATCATACATATATTTCATGTGTTATGTGATGGATTATTGTCGTGAATAGATCGTATGACCCCTTTTGTATTATACTTGCACTTTGGGTATGTTATGAAGAAACATGATGTATTGTTAACCGTGAAAGTAATGTTGGCTTATACCTCGTATATATACCATGTTTAAGATTCTATGGTTGTTGTGCATGAATAACCATTGTGTTAGTTATGTAGTTATGTGTTATGTTAGGAACCTTAAACTAACCCACCATAACGGAATAAATCATTAAAAGTGTATGTGAGGAGTGACGAACCCTTGACGTGTCACTCGAGATGAGTACGAGATAGGAAGTGGAGTCTTACATAAACCGAAAAGATAATTCTATTTTTTTATGTATGGCACTTCCCTAATGGGCTACATGTATATTGTGTTTCGCAAACACCTCGGCTTAATAGATTTTGACATGTACCCATTTCTATCTCCCTATATGGTTGTCGTATAGATGACTTATGTGTTGGTATGACTATGTTGAGCCTTGTGGGAGTGCAAAGGAATGATTTAGACATAGATTATGACAATTATATTATTTGATTAGAAATTATATAAATATGCAAAATTATGCTTGATATCTGAGTGCCAAAACTCAATAAGTAGCCCTATGGTGGTAGTATATGGCCACATACTTGAATGTGATTTGATATTTCTCTATACGCATTTTATTCATAAATGTGAATTTTCTTTTGTATTCATTTTCTTTAACCAACAAATTATTCTATTTAACTTTTGGTTGAGTTAATGTTTGCAATTTTGGGCATTTTATTTTATTGTTGCACTAACATGATGATTTTTCAACTAACTCGCAGCTTATTATCCTTTTATTCTTCTAAATTGAAAGTCGAATTCGAGTTGAAATTGTTCTTCGCTTTAAAATTTAGCTTCTTGCTTCGCAAAAGCAATTATATTTTATGTAACTTGGAAATTTTCTTTTGCTTTAGCATGTATTATTTTTTTTTGTGTTGTAATATGGACATGGGTTCACCAAGGATTGGTGGTACCTATGGGCCCTCTTTGATTTATGGGGGTACACCCCAAGGAGTTACATATTACTAGCAGGTTTTCAAACCACAAGTTATTATTCCACATGGGTTAGAGGTGTTTAAACTCTATGTAGCTAGGGCCATAGGGTGACCAACCTCTTTTGTGGAGCTAAAAGGAAAATTTGTCTTCATTTTGTTGTTTAGGAGGTATATGGAGTTATTTTGGGATGCTTATGGAGATTAAGAGATATATGGATTTAATATTATGATTCATGAATATTCATGTGAGTTTATTTTTTATTTTTGATGTAGAGATTGATGCTCATTTATGATATGATGTTGATCCCATTTTGACACTATGTAGTTACAATTATGGTCTTGAGTTGTGTCAAACCTATGTATGTGTATTTTTTTGGGAATCTTTTTGTTATGTTAAGTTTATCCTACAAGTACTATTATACCATGGGCATGTGTGTCGTGTATTATGTTGTGTGGATTGTATGTCTTTTCCCATAGTTGTTGTTAAGGCCTTATAATGTGGTATAGTCGTGAAAGCATGTAGCAAGATAGCTAGTGTTGTTCTTTGAAATCATGTGGCATTGTGATGTTATTTAGTGTTAGAAACCGAGCAATATAAATGAACTAAAATCGTAATCAATGAATATTAATGGATTTAAGGTTAAGAAATACTATAAAGAAAATGACTAAATAAGCAATAAAGAAAACTAGAACTACCAATCTTCGTAGAACATGAAGAACTTGTCAAACTTTCACTCTATCTTATGGCTGAATTTTAGCGATACGGATGTTTTTCTAGACAAATATTTCTGTTGTTGACTTCCCATTAGTCTCGGGTTTTGCAAGTGACGTTAGAAATTTTTAAGTTTTAGATTCAAGGTCACCTATTAAATCATTTCGAGATAATAACCATAATAATAATAATAATGACAAAAAGAAAAAAAAATATAACTTATATTTAAAATATTAAGATAATAGAGTATCAAAATAAATAAAACGAGACAAATGAAATAAATAGAAATACACACTAAAATAACAAAATAATATTAATAATAATAAGTGGGAAATTTGAAGCAGGTTGGAGGTAATACCCTCCCATATCCATGTTGTCGAATCCTCTCGCAGGAACTCGAGCTCGAACTTTTTCGATGACGAGTTTGACCCGTGATTGTAATTCTCCCTTGATTTTGGATAATAGTGATATTAATCGAATAATAAAATAAGATGAAGCAAGAGAAATTATTAATTTTATATTAAAAATAAAATTTTAAAAAAGGAGTATGTGCGTGAAGTGAAGTGATGGCGGGTGAGTATTTGTTAGCAGAGTAATTGGGAGATTTGTCGTGCTGGGGAGAGCAGAAGGCATGGCAGGGCATATGCAAAATGGACGTGTTGATATCTCTTTGAAGACTTAATATAAGAGCTAAGCTCTATAATATTTACCAGTAACTTCCTCCCTGCGTCAAAAAGGAAAGATTTGGATCAAGTTTGGCTACCCGTCCCAACAACAAGAAAAGGGAATTTGCGTCTTGTTTTGGATCAAATTTGGATGACTAACTAAGAAAACTGAAGTTTTTTTCCATGTAGGGGGTCTGTAAGATATTGTAGTTGCAAATGCTTGGGTAGGAATGTATGCAAGATGGGGACTGTTCAATAAAAGGAAGCTAAGTGTTATGGTCTCATGAAATGTGTTGATTTCTGAATATGCATATAATGATGTTCTTGATGATGCTTAAAGGATTTTTAAAGAAATGCCTAAGCTTGATGTCATCTAATGGAGTGCCACAGCTGCTGATATGTCCAAAAATTGTTCACTGGAAAATAATTACAAAATTCTAAGAAAATTCAGCCTCCATCCATGTGCCAAAATAAGAGGTTACGTACACGCCACCCAAGAAAATGGAAAGGTGATTTTTATACCGATTTTCCCCTATCCCACGCCAAAATAGAATATTTAAAACACGATTGCACAAAACGTGGCAGTTTGGTGTCATGTTTATTAAGAAAAAATACCACTTTAGATTTGTCCTTATTGCATGATGAGAAAGTGGCGGTCCTGCTAAATGAAAATTCCTCACACACATATGGCCATTGGACTGTAATGAGGGAAGGTTATGCACACAATGAGTTTGTTGAAATGGACTTGGAAGCCTCAAGTAAATTAAAGTTTAAGGTTAAAATTTTAATTTAAAACCTTAGCCATCATTTTCTAATACCATTGCATATTTGGCAGGTGAAATGGTCAATAAAACTCCTCAATGTGATGCGCTCACATAGACTGCAATGATTATTGTGTTTACACAAAATGGGTTTGTTGAGTTGGCCTTAGAATATCTCAAGTAAATGATATTTGTGGCTAGATGGGGTGGGAGTTGTGGTTTGAATGTTTTAGCTCACCATTCAGTGTTCTTTGGTGACAAGGAAATTTTGATAGCAATGAAATAAGAACTCGATCCTTCTTTTTGGCTTTGATACATTGATTCACTTCTTTCGGCTAGTTGAGTTGGTTCTTGGTGGAGATCGACAAACTTATTCACTTCTTTTTTTTGCGTGTATTGCTTGCTTAATAGACTCATTACAGATTCGTTTTCCTCTCGTGCATGGTATTCTACCTTTGTATTTCATAAGTTTCATACTTTTAGTTCTTCATTTGCAAGGTAATAGAAATTTTAAACATTTTCAATAGACTATACTATTGGTTATTTAAAACAAATTTGTAGTGCATTTCACTAAATGATTAAGCTAAAATGTAAATTATATGCTTAATTTGAGGCTAATTTAGGAGTAAAATAAATATGCAATTAAGTAAAAATTACACCCAAGGAGTTATAACACCGTAATTGTGAAGAGGATAAAGAGGTACTTAGGTGATTCACAATAAAATTTGGAGTGTACCAAAGTGTTGACCAGTGAACAGAGAGTAGTAGGAGCGTCAAGATGAGACCTACAAAAATGCATATCCGGAAATATAGGATTTACTAGGGCACATGGAGGGAGTCGAGAGGTTCCAATGGGTGACCATGGCTTGTTTCTAGTGCCTCGGTTTGTAGAAAATTCTAGGAAACCTCCTTTAGGTGGTCACAAGATGTTCTTTATTAGTCTCCTTTATTATCTCTCGAGGTCACACCAAGATTGTTAAGGTCACTGAAACTCCGCAATGAAATGTGAACTCGTAAAACCCTCAAATAGACATCAAATTTAAGAAAATAAAGATGCCAAATGATGGGTCAAACTATCCTTAATCCTGTCGAATTGTTTAATTATGAGTAATCTCTGCAATACGCCTAATATTGAATGTATTTATGTGTGTGTGTGGAATCATGCCCTAAGTGGCTCTTATTTGAGTTGCACTCGATAGAGAGCAAATAATCTAGATGTAAACAAATGTAATAGATGTGAGCATGGAATACAATGAACTTCCCTCCTATGAAGTGTATGCAAAATATCCAACCATTGTCCCTTGGATGGTGCTATATGGATGCAATGGAGCTCTTAGATGCTTAATGGATGGAACCATAGGTGGTGATAAGTAATGCTTAGTGTGTAGTCCTTTATTATGATCACATAATTTTATATTTATATGATTCCTTTCCTTGATTTTTGTAATAAACCCTGAAAATCCTGACTACTGAAAAACATAATATTCTCAAAATTGTAGAAAAGACCCAAAAAGTGTGAGTAATGTAATAATGGGTCAAAGAAACCTAGACGGGACGAGGGTTCCTTGACCGCATCTTGGCGTGGGCACCGTTGTCCGAGATGATAAAAGCCATCGTTTAAAAAGGAATACTTAGCAAGTAAGAGTATGAGACAAAAATTGTTAACAGAAAGTAAACAAAGTTAGCCAAAGATATGGGTTAATAAGTACTTTTCTTACTCAGGAATCATATGAATAGTAGTATGTAATCAAGACTAGATAATTACCTAAGTGCATGATTTTATCTTGGTGAAGGTGTGATGCCCATTAAAACAACCCACTTGAGACCCAAAAAAAAACCTAGGGTTAGTTACAAAATTATGGAATAATTTTCTTTATTAGAAGTTTCCAAAACCAAGTTGCAAGACAATAGTTGCCCCTAAAATCTATGCCTTATCCTTGTTATTAGGGTTTTGTGGGAAATCTCTCCAAAAGTGTCTAGTAACTCCACATCCAAAACATCCTCCCGAACCCCCCCGATGAGTGACACCTCCCATCGGTACCCTAGAAGGCTCTAGTGTGGACCCCGATGATCCAGCTATGGTCAACTAGGTCTCTGGTTAGCGAGCTCCCGCTCACTAAGCTGGGTCCACCCTATGTCCCGATGGGACCCCAAGAGGAGGCCCCATACCCCGATCTCTATGTGCATCAACTCTCTGTGGAGGTCTATGAGGTGGGTGGGGACCGTTGCTTCTTATTGTGGCCTAAAGGATGATTGTGATGTACCTTGTCCACCATGGGGAAGGGGCGGCCCCTTGATCTACCATCTCGCATCTGTTGTATATTGCTCCCGACTCAATCTCTAGCCCGTTGGGTCTTTCCCTGAGTCTCCTCTGCAATATAGGCCTTCTCAACGGCCTTAGCTAATGTCTATGGGAAGTGGATCCGAACCGCACCTCCAATATCTATATTCAGGCTTGGATGAACCTATGAATCTACACCTGCTCATCCTACATATACTCAACATATTGGAGTAGATTTAGAAATATACTCTCATACTCTTATAGAAAGAGATGCCTATCGGAGGTCATGGAACTCGTCATTCCTCTACGGTATGAACCTCCGTGACAAGTACCTACTCTTGAATCTCTCCTCAAATAGCTCCTAGGTCACTATCTCTGAATCTACATGGAGCTTCTCCTCCTTTATCCTCCACCATACTCCTACTCCATCCCTCAGTAGATGGATCACAACACAAGCTTTTGTGTTGCTAGAACAAGGAAAACCTCAAGCAACCGCTCAAGCTCACTAGCCATGCCTCTTCCTAAAATTCACCCATGTCATCGGAGTAATGTGACAACAAAGCTTTAGGATCTCCCTGATGTGATCTACAGCTATGGTCCGACAAACATCTAGGTCTCTCTATGTATGCTCATCCCTAAGCCTAGGGCTCTGAGACCTCTCTCTATGCTCTGTGACTCTTCTCTCGGTTGACTCCACATGGGATTTCTCTCCTCTATTCTCCTCGCTAGGTCGAGGAGATACTCAACCTTTAATAGAAGGGGCTCTATCATGGCTAGTTACATGTCCTCCTCCTAATCCTCCACGTAGAGCGGCATTGACATCCTGAAGGGTCTATAGAATATGAGGTAGGATAGTTGTTACCCCCCGATCTTGTGGTGATGGTTTGGTGGTGAGTTTGATTCTCTGCAAAGGTTCCTCTCGCTCCATCTGAGCCTCCTGCACAAACCAAAGCAAGAGTTAGTTTATTTTTCTAAGTTTTACACAACTTCCATGTTTACTAAAATATACAAATTCTATCTAAGTTGTTTTCTAGGTTTAAAAGTGTGCTAGGTTTAAGTTTCATGTCCCAAGTTTTCTAGTGTGCCCAATGGTCCAAGCCTTTGAACCACTGCTCTGATACCAAGTGTGACGCCCATTAAAACAACCCACTTGAGACCCAAGAAACAACCTAAGATTTGTTAGAAAATTATGGAATAATTTTTTTTATTTGAAGTGTCCATAACCAAGTTACAAGACAACAAGTGGGCCTAAAATCTATGCCTTACCCTTGTTATTAGGGTTCTGTGGGAAATCACTCCAAAAGTGTCCAGTAACTCCACATCTAAAACATCCTCCCGATCCTCCCCAATGAGTGCCACCTCCGTTGGTGCCCTAGAATCCCGTGGTGTGGACCCCGATGATCCAAATATGGTCTACCGAGGTCTCTACTAGAAAGCTCCCACCGACCAAGCCATGGGTCCACCTCCGTGTCCCGATGGGACCCCCGGGAGGAGGCGCCATACCCGACCTCTGTGTGCATTAGCTCCCTGTGGAGGTCTATCGGTGGGTGGGACTATTATTGCTATTGTTGTGGCCTAAAGGATGACCGTGCTATACCTCACCACCACCGGGTAGGGGTACTTGACCCACTCGATCCACCATCCTACATTTGTTATATGTAGCTCTTGAATCGGTCTCAGCTTGCCGGGTCTTTCCCCGATTCTCCTTTGCAATATAGATCCGATACCAAGTGTGATGCCGTTAAAACAACCCACTTGAGACCCAAGAAAGAACTTAGGGTTAGTTAGAAAATTATGGAATAATTTTGTTATATTAGAATTATCCACAACCAAGTTGCAAAGACAATAGTTGGCCTTAAAATCTATGCCTTACCCTTCTTATAAGGGTTCTCGTGGGCAATCTCTCCAAAAGGGTCTAATAAGTCCACATCCAAAACATCCTCCCGATCCTCCCCAATGAGTGACACCTCTCGTAGGTGCCCTATAAGCCCGTGGTGTGGACCTTGATGATCTAGCTATGGTTCACCGAGGTCTCTACTAGTGAGATCCTACTAATCCGAGCTCGGGTCCACCTGTGTCCGATGGGACCCCTAGAGGAGGCCCCATACCCGAACTCTCTATGGAGGTCTATGAGGTGCATGGGACTTTTGCTACTATTGTGGCCTAAAGGATGACTATGTTGTACTTAACCACCACATCGAAGGAGTACCAACCCCCTCGATCTACCATCCTGCGCATCTGCCAGTATGCAACTCCGACTCATTCTCTAGCCTCGTTGTGTCTTTCCTCGATTCTCCTTTGTAATATAGGCCTTCTCAATGGCCTCGGCTAATGTGTCTGTAGGCAGTGGATCTGATCCACACCTCTAATATCTAAATTCAGCCCCGATGAGCCTTTGTGAATCTGCACCTACTCATCCTACATATACTCAACATACTAGAGTAGATCCAAATCTACTCTCATACTCTACTATAGAAAGAGATGTCTATTAGAGGCCATGGAACTCATCGATCCTCTCTTTTGTATGAGCCTCCGTGACAAGTACTTGCTCATGAATCTCTCCTCTAATAGCTCCCAAGTCACTATCTCTAAATCTACATAGAGCTTCACTCCTCTGTCCTCTACCATACTCCCGATCCATCCTCGGTAGATGGATCACAACACGATATTTCCTATTGCTAGAACAAGGATAAAGATTGAAGCAACCACTCAAGCTCACTAGCCACGCCTCTACCTAAATCCACCCGTGTCACCGCAGTAATGTGACGGTTGAAGCTTCAGGATCTCCCGATGTGATCTACAGCCAGGTCCGATGGCCTCTAGGTCTCTCTTCACACTCATCTCTAAGCCTAGGGCTCGAGACCTCTCTCTATGCTCTAAGACTCTTGTCACCCGGTCTCTCTAGGTGGTGAATCTTTGGTGGCTAACTCCGCATGTGAGTTCTCTCTTCTATACTCCTCGTTGGGTCAAGGAAATACCTAACCCTCGATAGAAAGGGCTCTATCATAGCTAGCTACATGTCCTCCTCCTAATCCTCCGTGTAAAGCGACATTGACATCCTGAAGGGTCCGTAGAGAATCCGAGATAGTATAGTTGCTAACTCCTGATCCGGTTGTGGTGGTGGTGGTGGTGGTGAGTCTAAGTCTATTCGAAGGTTTCTCTCACTCCGTCTGAGCCTCCTTCACAGACCAAAGTGAGAATTAGTTTATTTTTCTAAGTTTTACACAACTTCCATGTTTACTAAAATATATAAATTCTATCTAAGTTGTTTTCTAGGTTTAAAAGTGTGCTAGGTTTATGTTTCATGTCACAAGTTTTCTAGTGTGCCCAATGGTCCAAGCCTTTGAACCACTGCTCTGATACCAAGTGTGATGTCTGTTAAAACAACCCACTTGAGACCCAAGAAACAACCTAGAATTAGTTAGAAACTTATGTAATAATTTTTTTTTAATTAGAAGTGTCCACAACCAAGTTGTAAGACAACGGTTGTCCCTATTAGGTTCCGGAACAATTCTAAATTACTAGAATATATTATTCCTTCATTAACAAATTTCAAGTTCACATGGTTCATTTTATGGGGTTAGAAGTCTTAGTAAGGTTCAAGGAGTAATTTACCCCCATACCCACTCTCTAACAAAGGTCATAGTTTTAACTTTATTTTTATCATACGTAGGGCCTTGAAAATTTCCCTAAATCATTCCCATTAGATAGAAATTTTTCTCACATTTCTCGGTGATATAAAGAAGTCCTCCCAACTCCTCCGTAAACTCAAGATATGAGCAAGTGGACCTTACAGGTCAAATATTCCCCAAGGGGACACGTGTAAGGAAGGGGTGAAAGGAAAACTTCGGGTCGGCAGGTTGCATGGGTGGAGTTTGGAATTTTTCCTCACGCAAGAGCAAATTCCCATTTGCACCGTGCCTCCACGGGTCCTCCAAGGACACATGGCGGCCTCTCGAGTCATCGCAGTAACAAGGAAAGGAAGGGCAGGGCGACGGGAGAGTTTGGGGAATTTCACCAAAAGGTAAAGAAAACAAAACAATGCCCACATACCCCGGGGTCCGCTTAGGGGCACATGGCTCTCCATGATTCTCTCTGGGGTGAAGGGAGAGCGAGAGGGTGGCAGCAGAGTTGATTTTGAATTTTTACAAAGGGAGGACAAAGGGGAAGTTGGATGCAAGGGTCTGCATGCCCACGAGAAGAATTTCCACACGGTACCCTACTATTGCCCTCACCTTGGGAAATTCTTCTCACAGTGTGGACCCGTGCGTCAAACTTCCCCTTTGTCCTCCCTTGTGTAAAATTTGTAAATCAACTCCGCCGCCCACCTCTCCTTCTCCCTTCCCCTCAGTAGTGAATCATGGAGCTCCACGTGCCCCTAGTGGACCCCCGAGTATGTGGGCATTGTTTTGTTTTCTTTCCCTTTGTGAGAAATGCCCCAAACTCTCCTCGCGACCATGCCCTTCCTTACATGCCTTAAGTTTTTGGGTGATCTCACAATAATGTTATAGAAGAAGTGTAGGGAGAAGATTCTCGTGTTGTCCTCCAACCTTTAACGCTTCCCAGAATGTTGAACACCACTATAGGTGGTGTGTACAAATGCAAGTGCTAAGGACTCGTATGCCTGTAAAATACGTTGTGTGGAATTTTGTAAACTATTATGAATTACCTTGATCAATGTGTAATTTACCCTTGTTAGTGGCATCCAAGAAGGACATCATTGTGTTAATGACATAATTATGATTTTGAGCCCTACATAAAACTAAAATTTTTCTATATTGATACTTTGTTCTAATTTGTATACCACCGTATGGGGTGACTAATTGACCCAAATGAGTCCCCCTCATTTGGAGTGCATGCAATGTCACTAAAGGAGTATCTCGTCCCAAAAGAGGACCGACCGGTTTTCTAGAATTTTCCCTACAGGGTAAGGTAATGTACTTGGTATAAATCAAGGTACACGAAACAAAATTGTTGGGAGACAAGTGCTAGTATAAGTAAATACAAACATGCATGTGGAAGACAAAATTTATGCTAAGTAGACAATATGTAAGCTAAGATACAAGAAGATAATGTAAATATGTAAGAAGAAAAAGTGGACCAAGAAAAGAGGGTTTCAAACATGGGACACAACTCACTATGTCGCAATACAATAAAGGATTTAGTTCCCACAAGAGGAAAATTTCACACACAAGACAAAGGGAAAAGTCTCGCAGATGATAACATACAAATAGAAAACAATGACAAGAAATGTAACAAATAACAATGGAATAAAATATACATGCAATACAAATTTTGCACATGATACACTTTTATGATGTTAGAAAGATTTAAATTATGTGAAATCATGTATAATTATATAATGTACTTGTGTTATGAACAAATATGAAACAATATCACCTGTAGTGTATGAAACTTGATCCCTCGAGTAGCTGATGTGGCACTTGCAATAGTTATTGCACCAAACATCCATGCTATGTGTAATAGATTATTATAATTTGTGATCACAACTAGAAAGGATAGTGATTGCGCAGTTGTGTATGATTAATATAATGACATACAAGATATCTATCTAGCATGTGCAATAAAGTGAACATGTAAGAAGAAGTAAGTAAAAGTAAATGAAACCAAGTTATGGAGTATACTATAGATAAGATAGAATTGAATGTAATGTGAATAATAGGAGTTTTGTGCCCCCCGAGTGAATCTGTACTCATGTCATGAGGTTCATTTATTTATACCCCTCATCATTCAAGAATTCACTTTGTAATCGAGAGTATGGCACCGAAATGGTCTGGAATGTGTGTAGTAAAAAGATGTGATTGTCAAAGCTCAAAGTTTATAGTGTAGGATTTTTATTGAATGAGTGATTTGATTAAACCCATGAGTGTGATGATGTCTATTTGAGATGTATACCTTCAACAATCAAGTATGGACCATAGAACTAGAGTGAAACAAATGGAAATGACCACATTGTGTGTAAGTATATGTCGAGAGATGTAGTGCAAATGTGTGAGTAAATAAGATGCAAAGTATGTACAAGAGGCTACAAGAGAAGATGTCCTAAGTGTATGATGCACCATGTGTGAAGTGTGTAGTATATTTTGTGAGAAAGAGGTGTAAATAATGTGCGATATGCAAAGAGTGTAATTTGTACTATGTAGTGTAGTGTGTAGTGCACTTTGTGTGAGGTTCATGTTTATAGTGCCATCAATAGTCAACTATGAGCCATAGTAAAGTGTGTGTCATTGGGAAATGACAATGCGAGTGTATCAAGATGTGCATGATGAATGTGAAATACTAGATTTGATGTGCATAATATGTAAGATAGATAATGATGCAAGAATAGAGGGTGGAAGTATGATGCCCTCTCAATTGCATAGTGATGAGTGTGTGATTTAATGCATGATAATTGGTGACATATGATGATAGAATGTACTAGATATACAAGTATGCATATATATATATATATATATGAGTATGTAGTAGATATATATATTGGGGAAGTAGAATTGGTTATTATAAGAATAGACCTCTCAATAGTAATGTAAGAACCGTAAGAACATGAATGTGTCATCAAGAGGTAAGGTAATAAAATGACCTACCAAATACCTAACGGATGAGGAGTAGTGGAAATATGTGGCATATAAGTATCGGGGAGAGTATGAACCAAACTAAATTATAGATGGAGCTATGCCAATGATGGGTGATACAGAGGGAAGACACACATATGTTGATGGCTTAGGCACGCAATATGTAGTAGGAGCATGATGCAATGGAGGAGATTGTACAGCGATGGATGCATGAATAGTGGTCTCAAGAGTAGGTGTAGGAGATAAGTGGACTCAAATAGAAGAACTCCAATAGGGAATTGAGACATAGACCACTCGTGAAGGGTATTCCATTCATTGTAGAAGAGGGAAATTGATGTGATGATAATTACAATATGGTCTATCATGTTACGGGTGTAAGAGATGAGGTGGATGATGTTGAGTATAAGTTTAGTGAATCATTCACTTTTCAAGAAAAACACACAACACATAATGAGTCCTAGTGTCATAAGCAAAGGGTAATGGTTCACGTGGAGAGGATGAATATGCCATATGCAATGAAGCAGATTAATTTTGGTCATAAGGTGGAGAAGATGGAGATATAGAAGGACAATCAATAGATAGAAGGGGAGGAGAGGTAGATGATTTAAGTGTATGAGAATGAGGAGGAGGATCAGGACATATGCGTAAATTAGATCCTGTTCTAAATTTATAACCTTATACCATAAGAGTGTGAATGAGTCGCAAGTATCATATTACAAGATTTGTTTTAGAAGAGGAATCAAGCCATAATAAAATATGAATTTCTTATCTAATTCAATGGTCTACAAAATTAAATATTGCATTAAGGCATTAAAATGTAAAATGTAATCAATAATGGGCTTTTTCATGCCTTAATGAAATATAGGTAAATGATTATATGTGTCTTGAGGGCCATTTTTAGTAGAAAGCGTTTAAGGAATTTATCTTTTATCTCCCAATAGGTATGAATAGATCTAAAGCGTAGATGTGTATACCACTAGAGAACATTGTCAATAATACTATAGCAAAATTATTTGAGTAAAAATGATCGGTAGAGTAATATCTATAGCTAGAAGATAACGTTTAAGATGTAAATATGGATATCTAGTTCCATCAATGCAAGAAAATTTAGGCATAACAAAATCATTAGGGAATGTTGAATTTTAAATATTTCTTGGAATAGGAATATCCTACAAAGAATTATTATCGATAGAATCATAATAGTCTTTGCTTTCAATCATGAAATATTTGACCTCGGATTGTAATTATCTAATAACATGCATGAGAAATATGATATCTTGTGAGGGATTAATAGGAGATGTAGATGGCATATTGACTGGTTGTATCTTTCCATTATGAGTGATCATAGGGATTTCAAAAGAGGAAGAAGATATTGATCCTATGGGCACATAAAATACATGAGCTAAAGAAGCAATAGGCGGTGATGTAGTAGGACTAGTATTAAAAGCACTATTAGGGGACTATGTAATAGAAGGATATGAGTAATGCATGTTACTAGAGACAATCCGAGAAGAAGATGATTCACATTAAGCACTATGAAAATAAGTAGAATTATTATTATCATGTGTCTCATCAATATTAGACAAAGATTCATGTACAAGGATTTCATTAACTATGTCATCAACATGGAATGAAGTACGAAGAGAATTAGTAAGTGACTTGTTAGTAGAAACATATTTAAATATGGAAAAATTATGAGATGCAACTATAGAATCACCTTGATTAGTATAATAAACAACATCATACGCATGCACACTCTCATCATGTGTGTTGTCTTTACTATCAAAATCAAGACAAAGAAAATAACCAATAATAACCTCATCCGGAGTTTCAATAGAAAGAACATAACGTGAAGGAGAGCTATGGTTTATAGGATAGCAAGGAGTGCAACTAAAAAAACTTATTAGATCATAAAAATGCTAATGGTAGAATGGTAAGAGGTAAAAGGAATATTGCATTCATTAGCTAACATTTTTCTTTTAGTATCATCCGGGAGAATAGTGTTGTGATAGAGAGTGCTAAGTTTAGCTATGGTGGCATCACCATAAATAGGATTAATATTAACATGAGGCATGACTTACCTAGGAGAAGATATATTCTTAGCCATGAGGTTTTTAGTGGATCCTTAGTTAAAGAAGCATTGGGTTCACCAAAATGATTAAGATGAAATGTAAATTATATGCTTAATTTGATTCCATCAGAAGATTGAAATAAATATGTAATTAAGAACAATAATTACACCCAACAAACTAATCAAACAATTATAAAACTCTAATTGCAAAGAGGAGAAAAAGGTACTTAGATTATTCACAGTAAAATCTGGGGTGTACCGAAGTGCTGACCAAGTGAATAGAGCAGCATGAGCATCACATAAAGACAAAAAAAATGTAGATATAGAAAGATAGGTTGGATTGGGGCACCCGGAGAGGGACATGGATTCCAGTGGCTGCCCTAGTTTTTTTCTTGGCACTGGTTCTATGGAAAATCTTAAGAAACCTCCTTTTGGTGGTCATAAAATGTTTGCTATTAGTTACCTTTGGTCGCTCTAAGGTCAGCACCAAGATCGATATGGTCACTAGAAACTAGAATGAAATATGAACCTACAAAACCCTCAAATAGACATCAAATCGTAAATAAAATAGATACAAAATGAGGGATTAGAGAGTACAAGTTAGTGTTGCACTTCATCTCCGACCCAACTTAATTCTATGTGTGAGTGTGTGGAATCATGTCATAGGTGGCTCATGTTGTGAGTTGCACTTCATAGCGTTTAGAAAATAAGCTAGATGTACATAAATGTAATAGATATGTACATGGATTTGAATGAACT
Organism: Taxus wallichiana var. yunnanensis; assembly: GCA_018340775.1. Lineage (NCBI taxonomy): Eukaryota > Viridiplantae > Streptophyta > Pinopsida > Cupressales > Taxaceae > Taxus > Taxus wallichiana. Next base: position 700,835,148 of record CM031244.1, read on the forward strand.
TCCATCCAATCAAGTGTATGCAGAATAACCAACCCTTGTGTCCCTTGGATGGTGCTATATGGATTCAATGGAGCTCTTAGATATTTGATGGATGCAACCTTATGGGGTGATAACTAATTCTTAGTGTTTAGTCATTTATTGTGATCACATAACTTTATATTTATATGATTCCTTTACTTGAATTTTGTATTTAAGCCTAAAAGGATAACTACAAAAATACAATATCTTCAAACAACTATAAAGGACCCAAAAATGTTTGTAATGTCCAAAGGGGTTAGGAGGTGCCTGAGGGGACAAGGGCACCTAGTGCTACTGTCTGTCTGGCATGCGCTCATGTCTAAGATGATAAAATCAGGAGTATAAAATAGGAAGACTGAGAAAGTAATGATGTTAGACCAAAAGTGGTAACAAAAAGAAAATAAATGTGGCCAAAGACATGGGTTAACTAGTACTTTTCTTACTTAAGAATCATAGGAATAGTAGTATGCAATCGTGACTAGATAATTACATAAAGTATGTGATTTTGTGTCTACACTAAAACTTTAAATCGTGACTTCCAAACCCAAATGAATTTTGGACGTAAACCATACTCCTAAACCCCGCTTGGAATATTTGGGAAATTTAAGTAATGAGACCGGATATCCATAACCACTCGATTTGACAATTTGCATTTGAGTCTACTTTTAAACCTCTCAAATATTGTTTCTTGGAAAAAGTTAATAAATAAATTTTTTTCACTAACATGTGAAATACCTCTTTGAAATCCCAATCGCAATGATCAAGGTTTAATATTTTTCATTTCCAATGTGAGGTACATCAACGACGGTTATAACACCCTAAATTGATCATTTGTTCATTTGGTGTAGCCTGTTAGGATGCCTCGTAGACCTTGTTTAGACGGTTAGTCCTTCCCATTGTGAGATTCCTCAAGGACTATTACAACACCCCAAATTGATCATTTTCCAATTTGGCGTATCTCGTTAGGATATTTTTTTACCATGTTCTCACCATCACGTAATCGCTGAAAAGTTTAAAATTAACTTTCATTTCGTCTTGTTGTCCTAACCCGAGCAAGGGAATGGATATCTTATTTTGCAACGCTCTAGTATTTTTACATGAAAATTTCATGTAACTCGTTAGTTCATAGAAAAAAACTCATTAGTCGGTTTTGTGAAAGGGTTTTGTAGGCTTTTGGTCACTTTTTGACTATATCAAAATAGTCGAATTACGACACTGTAGCTCTCTGGATAACTAGTTGTCATTCTAAACAATTCTCCAATTCTAAATTCTATTAAGTCTTGTAAATTATTGGTATAAAGGACAACATATCAGAATTTTCCTTGTTATACATTTATCAATAGAATTCATTGTTTGAAAGTGGTTCTTATCCTTCGAGTTAAAATTGAACATTTTCACAAAATAGTAGGGATATGTAAAACATGGTCGTTGACCCTCATCAAGATAACAAACCGATGAAATTTTTTTGACACATGTAAATATCTATATGAAATTTTATTTTTGTAAAAATAGTGTTTTCTCTCACCTCTATCTTCACTATATCTTCCTCTCTCCCCTTGTTTAGCTATGTATTAAAGTGCAATGAAATGATTTTATATCTCTAGCCGTATCCAATTATGTGTGAGATATTCTGATTATGTGAATGAAAAACTAAAAAAATGTTAATTATGCTATATTTTGGTGGATGTCATGCCACCATTTGTATTTACCATGTGGTGGTTGTAGTTACTAAGACATGGAGGAAGTAAAGTGTTAATTTTAACCCCATATTATGATTTTATTTCAAACAATGAAGTTGAGAGACTAAATCAACATTCACTAATATATTTTAATGTTAATTATTAAATTTTGTATTAAGAATGAGTTGTTATTGTTTCAAAAGATCTAGGGAAATAGGTATTCAGTTATTGATGTTAATGTGATTTAGAATTATGTATTGCAGAATGGATGGATATGTTATACTAATTGAAAATGAATTGATCTCTTATAGTGCATTTAGTGTTAAATTAATGAGTAAATATCTTGGATATTGTACTATTTACATGGAATTGTAAGAAAGGAAACTAAATACACTATCGAACTTAGAATAAAATCCTTGTAACTTCTACAACCACTTATATGACATTAGAAACTGAAAATCTAGATTTATCCTAGTCCTCAGTGCTAAAAGGAATCTCCTATCTTAAGGAAATAGTACCCAAATATAGTTATAGTAACACCGTGTATGCTTAGCGACATTGTCATAAAACTATCCGATAAGAATGATAATGGTCAAATATTGTCTTAAGTATGTCGACCTCTTCCTAGGTTTGTTTTCATGTGTGTAACAAGGTGAATAGGTTCTCTTTAGTTAGTACCTCACGCCAATATGATATAATACCTATGTAAATCCTTTTGACTTATAACATGTGTATAATGAATGGTTTTAGGTGATAAGGTCGAGCTTCTCTTGAAAGAAATTTCGTGGATTTTTTTATGGATGACTCATAATCCTTAATACAATTTTCAATATGGTTTTCTATAGTATGATATTAAGATTTAATTTATGAAAATATAAAAACATAATTTTTTCTTAGTCTTGAAAATATAATCATGAGATGTTGTTATTGTTGTAAAATCACAACACCCTAAAATATGCAACCTAATGGGTTGGGATTCTTAGTGTGACTACACATGGAGCATCTCTCAAAGTGTGGGACTTTACGAGTCAAGAGAGCTCTCCGATGAAGGTCAACTCCTAGTCCTCTGCCTTCAGTGCACATGTTCAAATTGCAGAGGGTCGCTCTAAATCCTACTCTAACTTGCCAAGGAGACACGGTTAAGAATATGTAAGAAAATAAAACCTAAACTAACAAGGGTGATGCATAAAAATAATGATGAAACACCTACTTTGCGATAAAACAAAAACCATAAAAATGTAATACAATAACCATGAACAAATAACCACGATTGCAATGAGAGATTACAAAGGAGTCAATGAACGCCGAGAGAGGGTTGAAAATCATCCACAAACTTTTATTATTGCTCCAAAGATTGATACACAACATTACAATGGCCAAGAGGCACAAAATTGCATTACAGTTTGAATGGAAAGGCTTGGACTCCACAAATCCACTTACGGGAAAGAGAAGAAGGGAGGGTGCAGAGCAAAAATGTCCAACCCTTTGAAATTGTCCCTCTTGTATAATATATAGGAAGAATGAGAGAGAGAAAAGGAGGGAAAAATCCAATTCCAACCGCCCCTGAAGGAGCATTGAATTTTTCTCACACAATGATGGGTCTCGCCACAACACCCATGCCCCGATTTGTTTTCCTTGTTGGGTGGGAAGAAAAACCCATTCTTCATCATGGTGGTAGGTGGGAGACTTGATGGCCTCAAAAATGGTAGGTCGAGACATTAATGGCGGCAGGTGGGTAGTAGGTGCTGAGAGCTCTCTAAAACATCCCCCTACTCGATTTTGAGCTTATGATCAAAAGATATGGCCGCTTGAATGTACTTCAGGTATGGAGTTTGTTCATTCATATCCACATGGTGGCCCTGCGCATGTCAAGGTTTCACGCCCTCCTCTACACTCTTGATGTTACACCGAAGAGACACATGGCATTGTCCATAGGTCCGCTCAATTTTTGTTGTATTCTTCCTAAACCCCTTGTTGGTGGAGAAACTATGCCTCACCTGAGACACGTGGAGAGCTTGCCCATGTTTGGGGACCAATTTTGGATTTTTCCTTTAATGTTACATGGATGAGGCATGCGAGGCCTCCGCTTGTCCTTCTTTACTTTTCAATAGCTGAATTTATCTCCTTTTTAGACCTGGAACACGTGGAAGCTCCATGGTCATTTAGGGTCTCCATTTTGTTTCACCTCTTTTAATTACGTTGATGAGACAAGTGGAGGTTTCCCAACTTTGATATATCTCTTTATTTTTTGGCTAAGTCCCTTTTGTTTTGTGGGGCCATATGTCTAACCCTAGACATGTGGAGGCTCAGTGCACATTTGGGACCTGCCTCTAGATTTTTCCTTTGAAATTGCATGAAGCTGACACGCAGAGGCTTCTGCCGATACTTCTACACTTAAACAAATTCAATGGTGGCTCTACTCCATTTTTTACTCTAACCACGTGGTGAGCTAGCACTTATTTGGGAATTCACTTTGTATTCTTCCATTATAGTTAAGCCAACATGACACGTGACTTTTTCTACTGGCCCTTCTATACTTAGTCGATTTGGTCCCACCGGCCATTTGACTTCTGCTGGACCCTACCTACATGTCGAGCCTGCGCAGTTGTTTGAGTCTCTGATTTGGGTTGCACCTTTAAAATTCCATCGAGATGGCATGTGACTCTTTCCACTACCCTAAGACTTTTTAACTTCTAACTTTGTCTCTTTTTTGGGCTTAGGACATGTGGAAGCATCATGCTCATTTAGGAATCGTCCCGGGTCTCACTTCGAATTTGTATTGATGAGGCACATGGAGGATTCCACTGACTCTTTTATACTTAGTCTATTAAATGGATGGCCTATCCCTTTTATGCCCATTTAGGAACAACTCGTTGGACCTTAGACATGTGGAAGCTCTACGCACATTTGGAGACCGTGTTTGGACCTTACCTCTTAAGGTGTGCCGTCGAGACACATGGTGGGATGACACTTGTTAGAGACCACATTTTGGGCTTGACCTTTGTATATGCGCTGATTGGACACATGGAGGCTTCCGCTGTCTCTTCTTTCCTTAACCAATTCGCTTACATTCTTCTTTCTCCATTTTCTTTCCTGTTGAGCCTCTGGACCCATTCAACATCATTGGCCTCCAATTTTTTGACCTTTCACTCCATTGTCGAGTCTCAATGTCCCTTTGAATTGGGATCAAATATGAGCTCACAGGACTGAACCGACCCTTCAATTTTCTCCTGTGTAGGGGTGTGTTTGATTAATTTTACCTAAGGGGCCACTCTAAATGAAATCAAACTTGGAATGCCTTCCCGCTTTTCCCGATCTCGCATCCCACTTAAGAACTAAGTCCCCTTCTTGAAAGGTCTTCACTCTTGCTTTCTTATCAAACCATCTCTTAATTAAGGCTTGATCCTTTTCCATTGTTTGAACTACATGTTCCTTGATTTCTTCTAATTCTATCAGCTCTGCATACCTAGCCTCCATTGGTTCAAACTCGCAGACACTCCAACTACTTAATGAGCTCTAATGTAGGAAATTATAAAGATATAGGCAACACTCGCCTCTTTCCCATACAATAATTTGTAGGAAAAATTACCCGTTGACCTCTTCTGGGGTGACTCTATCTACCTAAAGAGCTGATTTGATTTTTTTGTACCAAGTTCTTTGATTCTCATCCAAGGTCCTTGATGATTCTCAACAAGTTATTTTTGTGTACTCTACTTGGCCATTACCTTGAGGGTAATAGTTTCAAGAGGTGCTAAGATATACAAAATTCTTGACAACCCATTCAATAATTTTTATGCCAAGGAATGCCAATGCATTAGATGATATGACAAAGATAAGGGCACCAAACCTCATGACTATCCCTTCATAGAAGTCCAAAATATTGGATTCATTTACCTCTTTGAGTGCCACCACTTAAGTCCACTTAGTGAAATAGGCGAATATTGTGAGTATCCACTTATGGCTCTAGCTTGAATTTGGGTTGATTACTCCAATGAAATCTAATCCCCATTGCATGAATGACTAATCCACTGAAAATGGATGAAGGGGTAGGGCTTCTAACCTTTCTTTCCCGTGATGAATGCACACTTCTTGCATTTCTTGACCCATCAGTAAAGAATCCCTAAATATCGTAGGCCAATAGTAACCAGCCCACATAATTTTGTGCGTTGTACCCATGGAGCAAAGTGGCCTCCAGTTTATCCATCGTGGAACTCATGTAACACTTTCTCAATTTGGGTTATCCCAATGCACCTTAATAGGATACCATTGATGTCCCTTTTGAAAAAAATGTCATCAAAAAGTGCATACGGGATGGCTTGTAATCTAAAGTACCTTCTTTTATTTTGCTCATTTCTTGAGGGCACGAATTTGTTTGGAGAAAATGCACAAAAATTTGAGTCCAACATGGAATGGGTGCATCAATTAGCTAGATCCTCTAGCTTGTTTTGCATTAATAGAATAGCCTCTTCTTCATTTGTTGACTTGGTTTGTTGCTTGAAGTGAGCTACTCACACAGAACCTTGCCACGAATGAACTTGGTCACTTTGATTTCAATATCATACTCCATTACATGAGTGATCCAACCTGCTCTCTTCTCATTCAATTCCTTGTTTAGGAGAAAATTCTTGACACTAGCATGAGACACTTGCACTTGAATCTTGTTGTTTGAGACCAAGTGTGTGAACTTCTTCAAAATCATTAAAGTCTTTATAAGAGTGGAGAAATCGTGCACAAATCTGCGGACAAAGTTTATCCTTCCTAAGAAGGTTTGTAGGGATTTCTTGTGATGTGGCGGTGGTAGTGTTCTAATGGATTTAAATCTTTCAAGGTCAATTATTAACCCTTATCTTAAGACAATGTGGCCCAAAAATTTGCCCTCATGTGCCAAAAACACATTTCTTTGGATTCAATGAAAGTTCTAAACCTTCTACACCTTTGAAATACTTTCTTGAGGTGAAAGAGGTGGTCAACTACGGTCTTTGAGAAGATAGTGATATCATCTAGATATACCATCACCATTTTCTTGATCAAGCCTTTGAATGCCATATCCATAGCTTGCTGAAATGTTGCTCCAAAGATTGGACAGTCCAAATGACATCTTCTTGTAAGCATATATACCAGATTTCACTTTGTGAAGGTCATCTTGTACTGAACTTCCTCTTTCACCATTATCTGATTATAGCCTAAGTATCCATCTAGAAGTGAAAACCTCTCGAGCCAGCCTACAATCTGTAAGATATGTTCCATTGATGGAAGTGGATAATGAAATTTTAATGATGCTCTGTTCGTATCACAAAATTTTACACATAATCTGATTTCTCCTCTTCTTTTCCTCACATGCACCAAGTCTACAACCCAATTGAATGCTTGATAGGAAGATGATACTAACCTCAATTAGCTTGTTTAACTCTTTTCTCATGAGAGGTTTAATGTGAGGGTTTACTAGTCTTTGCTTATGTCTGAAAGGCTTAGATCTTGGATCCAGATCAATAGTGTGTTGTGCCAACCTTGGGTTGAAACCTCTTAAATACGTGTAAGTCCAAACAAATACATCTAGGAATTCTTGACAAAGTTGAACAAACTCAGATTTTTCAAATTGGGTACTTACCTTTCCAATTCACAACGTTTTTCCTTCATCTATGGAAATGGGCTTTGAATCTTCACCCTTTACCTAAATATTTACTTTCTCCTTCCGAAATTGATCATTTGGGTTGAATATTGACTCCAAAGTTACAAGACACTTTGGTAATTTGTTGGTTCTCAGCTACACCACTTGGTCACCATACCATTGCTTCAGTTGTCTTGGTTTCTAGCAGAGAACTCAGCTTCTTCTTGTAGAAAATTGACAATTTGTTGATCATTCTCGAAGACTTGCGATCTTGTGTTGTTATCTATAACAATTAGTCTTAGAACCACTTGAACATGGGGCTAATATTTCTCACTCTTGATACTCTCTACCACATCAAATTCTACCCCGATTGCTTCTGATCTTTCTTGCTACTTCATTCTTCTTCCTTTGGATGGAATTGATGCTAAAAGCCTCAAAATTTTCAATGAGATCCCATACTGTTTCTTGTAGTTTTTAAACATATTATTCTTGGCAGCATTCCATCCTCATAATTCATTCACAACTACCTCACTATCACCAAACACTTGTAAGTTTTTAATCCCTCTCTTTCTTTCCCAATGTAGTCCATGGATCAAGGCTTCATACTCTACTGTGTTGTTCGAGCAAGCAAATTAGAATAGAAGGATGAGTAATATTTCATACCTTGAGGTTAAATGAGTTTAGCTCCTCCTTCAGCTCCCTATCTACTTCTTGAGCCATCAAAGAACAATTTCCATACCTCATTATCATCCTTGTGGTTTGGCTTGATGATGCTAGGAGAGAATGATTCTCTTCATGCAAGCAATAGACATGTAATTCGATTCTTCCATTTCTTTGCAAGGGTCAAAAGCATGCCTCTTGTTCACCCATTCATCAAGGGTCGAGTCTGAAATACATCCAACCTTGGTATAAGATTCATGGGTGCTTGGATAATCTTCTTGATCAAGTTCTAAACAATTTACATTGATTGTAATAAGTGTATGAGGCTCAATATGGAAGTTTAAAAAGGCTCGAGATCTGATTATAGCCTTATCTCCGTACCTTATTCTCAATAACATATGTGACCAATCAAGTAGATAAATAACCTCTAGTTTTAGTAGTGAATTCTCTTGACAAACACAATGCCAAATGTGGTGGCAAGTCTATGACTGATACATTTTGCAAGATGGTCACATTGGGACATGCATGCAATGTGAGGCTCAAATATTTGATTACTCCAACCATTTTTTTTGTTGTACCAACAAATTACACCAAACCTTTGAAAATTAATTCATATTGAAGACCCAACCGATCAACGATTTTCTTTGGCTTTATAGAGCTAATTGCTTCCGATTCAATCATGTAATTATGCACTAGCTTATCTCCAATGATCAATGAGACATAGAAGGGAGGAGGCTTGATTCTTTCCTTTGTGATCTCTATGATTTCCTTTAGGATGAGTTGTATTGCTAAGAACTTTCTCTTGTTGATTGGGTGACCAATTTGATGTTGACTAATTTTTCATAGTAGCTTGCAATAGGTCTCTTTGTCCTAGGATATCCAATGACTCCCACATTAAGATGTATACATTTTTCCTCGTCATCTGCTCAATGGTGTTGAATGGAGATGATCTATCCCACTTTTCCCCTTTTCCTTGCATATTCTTCTCTTGCACTTGGGTTGTTACAAATGGCACTTCAGCTAGTTTAGGTGGTGGCTTGGGCTAACCTTGGACATTGGGAGCTACACTTTGATTTCCAATACCTTATGGAGTAATAAAGGGTTATGGACTACTTGAATTTGATGATTTTCCTCTCTAATATTCCTTTCCTTAGACCGTGTATTGATAGCTACACTTTGATAACGAGCTTGTTAACTCCACAAAAGCATTCTATTTTCCAATTAACCAATATAGTTTCAGTTGGAGGTATATCTTGCTGAGCTTCTTATTGCTGACTTTCCTCTTGACTAGGTTCTTCAAACACACCAATGGTCTGTACCATCAAGTCCTAGTTTAGTGCACCATTGAAACATGTTGATTGATTGTGATTTAGATTGTACGGGTAACACTAGTCCTACTCCCGTGCCACATTTTTTTGTTGGAACCAATGCCCTTAATGTTGAAGCTACATTTGGATCATATGGTCGAAAGGCCTAACAACATGAGGTTGTCCTTAGTTTTGGTTCTGATTTGGAATCTAAGCTATTGGTCTATTTTTCTGATATGGGGTTTATTTTGATATTGAGTTTGAGGTTTGATGACCTAGAACTCGAGCTTTTGTCTCTTGATAGTCACTAACTCTTTTCCTAGGTTCTCGCTTTTTCATAACCTCTTGTAGCTCTTTTTAAGTGCTAGAAGATGAGGTGGAAGCTTTAGCTAAAATCTGATTCCTTGGAGCAGGTATGGAAGCTAATTTGGGTGTTTGACTAGTGCTTAGAGCTCTTAGTTTTGTATAAAGAGGCATAGGTGGCGTAAGTACAAGTTTACCATCAAATTAAGAAATTTTAGGCTCTAATGGCAATGTTATAGGTTGCGGTAAAGTTATACCTCCCATTGATTGAATCATCATGAAAATATCAGAATTTAAAGCTCTAAGGAAGTATAGAAAAACACTTTCATCTATTGGTCTCATGGTCATCTAATCCTATCCCACATCCTCTAAAATCTAAAGTTACATTCTCAATCTGCTCATTAGGATCCCTCTTGATTATTGTCAGTTGTTCCAAAAGGATAGATAATCCACCTTTTCTCCAAATTGATTGTGAATATTTGAGCACAAATGGTCCCAATTCTAAATAGATCCTGTTGTTAGACTCCTGAACCATTGCAAAGTGTTTCCCTTAATTAAAGAGGCTAACAATTTTACTTTGTAATGTCCATCTCAATGATTTCATGAATTGCATGTACATTTACAATGTCTTGAATGTGGTTACTAGGAGTAGTTTGGTTCTCTCTAGTGAAATATGGAATGCTCTTCAATGGTGCAACCGGGCTGGGTTTTGTGCATTGAGAGCAAGTGGGGTGCTTTGCAAGTGAATTTGACATAGGGATTGGGTTGTGGATGTGCCATTATGAAGGGATTGAGAACCCTTGTTGATTAAATGAAAGGCATACCAGGGGGTGTGTTGACAAGGTTCTATTTAGTGGAGATGGAGACCTTTGAGCTCTTCTTACCCTTCTCCCTCTATCTGGGGACAAGTGCGAGATAGAAAAACAATCCTTCTTCCCTATTTCTTGATCTAGTCTAAATTCTTCTCATGAATCTTCCAAGCCTAGGCTGCTGAACCTAGTGGAATTTATCTCTTTTGAGTCGCCATATGTGTAATTTCATATCTAATTACAAGATGAGAACTTACAACAAGTGCACATAAATCTTTTTGCAATAGGAATGAAGACTTCTACTCCCACCGAGCCTTCCAAAACTATTGTTGTAAAATCATAGCACCCCCGAAATCTACAACTTGATGGGTTGAGATTCTCTCGGTGTGACTACACAACATGGAGCATCTCTCAAAGTGTGGGACTTTACAAGCTAAAAGAGATATCCATATGAAATTCGGCTCCTATTCCTCTATTCAAGTGCACACGTTCAAATAGTAGAGGGTCATTCTAGATCCTACTCTAACTTGCTAAGGAGACAAGGTTAAGAAGATGCAAGAAAATAAAACCTAAACTAACAAGGGTGATGCACCAAAGGAATGTTGAAACACCTGCTTTGCAATAAACACAAACCATAAAAATGCAATACAATCACCATGCACAAATAACCAGGAATGCAATGAGAGATCAGAAAGGAGATAATGAATGCTAGAGAGGGTTGAAAATCATCCACAAACTTGTATTATTACTCCAAAGATTGATACAAAATATTATAATGGCCAAGAGGCACAAAATTGCATTACAGTTTGAATGGAAAGGCTTGGACTCCATAAATCCACTTACTAGAAAGAGAAGAAGGGAGGGTGTAGAGCAAAAAGTCCAAACCTTTGAAATTGTCCTTGTTGTACAATAAATTAGAAGAATGAGAAAGAGAAAAGGAGGGAAAAAATACAACCCTATTCCAACCACACCTAAAGGAGCATTGAATTCCCTTGCCAAGATGATGGGTCTCGCCACAACACCCATGCCCCCTTCGCTGTTCCTGGTTAGGAAAGAAGGGAAACCCATTCTTCATCATGGTGGCAGGTGGGAGACTTAATGACCTAAAAAATGGTGAGTCGAGACATTTATGGTGGCAGATGGGTAGTAGGTGCTGAGATATCTCTAAAACCTCCCCTACCACTCAATTTTGAGCTTCTGATCGAAATATATGGCCACTTTAAGGTAATACGAGTCTGGAGTCTATTCACACATATCCATATGGTGGCCCCGCGCATGTCAAGGTTTCACCCCTCCTCTACACCCTTGAAGTTGCACTGAAGAGACATGTGGCATCATCTGCAGACCCGCTCTATTTCCTTTATATTCTACCTAAGCCACCTATTGGTGGAGGCACTATGCATGACCCAAGACATGTGGAGAGCTAGCGCATGTTTTGGAACCGCTTTTGGATTCCTTTTTGAAGTTGCATGGATGAGGCATGTGGAGGCCTCCACTAGTCCTTCTTTACTTTTCAACATCGGTGTTATCTCCTTTTTAGACATGAGACATGTGGAAGCTCCAATTTTGTTTGGGGTCTCCGTTTTGCTGCACCTTTTAGAATTGTGCCGATGAGAAATGTGGAGGCTTCTGTAGGTTTTATTTATCTCTTAGTGTTTTGGCTAATTCCCTTTCATTTGGTGGGGCCATATGTCCGACCCTGACAAGTGGAGGCTTAGCGTACATTTGAGACCTGCCTCGAGATTTTGCCTTTGAAGTTGCATCGAGATGACACGCGGAGGCTTCATTGATACTTCTACACTTAGCCCATTAAATGGCCAGCTTTTCCCCATTTTTGACTCGACCACATGGTGAGCCTGCTCTCATTTGGGAATTCACTTTGTATTCTTCCTTTGAAGTTGTGTCAAATAGTGACACATGGATTTTTCCACTAGCCCTTCTATGCTTAGCCGATTTGGTCCCATTACCCATTTTACTTATGTTGGACCTTTACTATGTGGCAATCCTATGCTTGTTTGAGTCTCCTCTTTAGGTCACACCTTTAAAATTGCGTTGAGCTGAAATGTGGCTCTTTTTGTTGCCTTGAGACTTTTCAACTACCGACTTTGTATCCTTTTCATGTCCTGGGACACATGGAAGCTTCACGCTCATTTAGGGACTATCCCTTGGGTCTCACTTCTGAAGTTGTGTTGATGAGACATGTGGAGGCTTCCGCCAACTCTCTTATACTTAGTCGATTAAACTAGCATCCTGTCCCTTTTCTACCCATTTAGGAATAACTCGTCATACTTTACACAAGGGAAAGCTCTGCGCACTTTTGGAGACCGTGTTTGGACCTGACCTCTTGAGGTGTGCCGTTAAGACACGTGGTGGGATGATGCTTGTTATAAACTACCTTTTGATCTTAAGCTTTGTATTTGTAGATGCACCGATTAGACACATGGAGGCTTTCGTTGTCTCTTCTTTCCTTAACCAATTTGGGCCTGCTCCTCTTTCTCTGTTTTCTTTCCTATTGAGCTTCTGGACTCTTTTAACGTCATTGGCCTCCCATTTTCTAACCTTTCACCTCCATTTTTGAGTCCACCTACCCCTTTGATTTGGGATCGAATATGAGCTCACAGGACTGAACCGACCCTTCGATTTTCTCCTATGTAGGGGCATGTTTGATTAATTTTGCCTAAGGGGAAAAATTGGTCAACAATTGTTCTAGGAGCAAAGGGAATTTTCAATCTTCTTGTAAGTTATGTTAATTATTCTTTTTTTTAAAATAAGTAAGACATGATGTCTGAAATTAAATGTGAATACAAATAAATTATTAAAGTATAAATATCAATAAAGAACCATGAACCTTAATCCTCTTAAACGATATATTTTTTGGTTTGTTCTTACTCTAGTTCCTTTTATGTAATGAAGGTATGACACAAAACCTTGTAAACTTTATCTATTTAAACAAACCATGGGAATAATAAATAATAGCCTCCCGTGTATATAAATGATCCTATTAATAGTTGAGTCACACAAGTTAATTGTAATATGGAATATGAACCAAATTAAGTGAAACATTTTAAAGTTGAATATAAAACGTTAATAAAGAAATTTAGTATAGAAAAGAAAGGAGAATGTATGTTCACATTTTAAGTGCCTTTGAATCCTTAAATTTAATTATTGGAACATAGCTATAACAAATTAGTATAGATGTAAATGTTGTTTCATGAGTAGTACCCCTTTATATGTTTGTATTGTATTGGATAATTTTGGGGTCTTTATAATTTGGGTAATATAGATATGGTGTACATCATGTGCTTCATGTGCTTATGTTATTTTATTATTGGGTAAGGTTTTATTATTGCATATTGGAGGAATAAGGGAAATGTGTGTTTATTCTCTTGGAGGAAACAAAGGGATTTGTGACTAGTATTAGTGGAGGGATAAAATCATTTTATAATAGAGGGATAAGCGGGCATGTTGAAGTTGTTGTGGAGTGTATACTTTGGAGGAACCAAATGCTACTCAAGCTCCCTTCTTGGAGGGATTAGGGGTAGTTGCAACGATGAACTCCCCCCTATGAAATCTTCTTAGGTAGGCTTGGATAAGTATTTTTTCTTTCCTTGCTAATTTAATTGATTATCATCTTGCAATACATGTGGGTACATGTTTGTATAAATGTATTATGTTATGTTGAATTATCATAAGTGTTTCCATGTGGTATCATGTAACAAGTAATTGAAGTTAAAGAAAAAAAATTTAGTATTTCATTGTTGTATTTTTGTTCCTATTTTTGTGGATGCTACATTAGTGAAAAAACTTAAGAAAAGTAATGATATATAATCATGAATTGTTTAACTTAATTTTGAAGGAAATAATTGCAAGAGGAAGATACTATTACAAGGAATTAATATTTTCTATATACCACATCAAAGGACGGTATTTTGGACTAAATTATTCACTTCATAGTTAGATCTATTGTGAATTCCATAACACATATTTTACATTAGGAAAACATCTTTATATCCCACTTTTGTTTTTGGTACTAGGACTAGTGCATCCTAGCTTAAGGGAAACTATTAGAATCAATCACACACATAGTAGAACTACATTGATTCTGAAATGTAGTATGACTCAAGAATATGAATTATTTATTCATATAATGTGTACTTGAAAATTGTGTAAGTATCTAGTTTGTTTATACATACACGTGTGAATGAGAATAATTTTTGAAAATCGCACGCAACCTAAAATAGATAAGAAGTAACTTGAATTTACACACAAAGAACCAAGACCAATGATATGCCACATACACAAGTTTCTAGAATATATACTATCTCCTGGTAGTCATGTCCTCTTCTAGGTCCTTATGTCAATGAGATCATCATGTTCCAATTTATAAATCAAAGATCAAATGGTACAAAATTAACCTTTCTACATTATTTGCTAGCCAAGAATCAATTTAGGAAAACAATTATAAGATTATTCATTAAATAGATATTAGTTATCACTTTTCCTTGTAATTCTTTGGTTGAATATTGCATATCTATTATTATATCTATCTAATAATTAGTTCCCTACATTAGATTTTATTTTTATTAAATCACCTTAGAACCTTAAGAAGTATTACAATATAACTTTAATGTGAGTGTTTCTTTTTCCTTTAAATGACCCATTTTATATAGTTTTGTTTCTTGCATCACTTTGAGATAACATGTATTTAATCGCATCAAAGAGGAAATACTAGAAACCTAAAAATGATTCATTAGAGAATTAAGAAAGTAGAAACCTAAAAATATATTTGGTTAGGCTATACTAACATTATCAGTGAGACTTCCATCTCTTTAACCAATCCGATTGTTGTAATAAATTACCTCATTATTATATCAATCTTCTTATAGGTATCCTAGGTTCTTATGAAAGTGTGAATGAATAACCAACCCCTTGGGGATCTCTTACATCTCTTGGTATTTAGATATCATGATAATTGTACATTATACAATGTAACCAATGTTGTAGTAGTGTGATATAGTGTAAATTAGCTATATGACATAACCCATTGTTCCTTCAAATACTCAACAATCTTGCAGCATATTTTCTCTTGGTATGAAATAGCTCTTCCACCTTTCCATTCATGGAAATGGATGAAAATAGAATCTTTGACCTAGTTAAATGCATCAAGCCTATAATAGGGAGTAATATCACTAGTTTCTAGTTTATTTGAGTGGATTGAGTTACTCTTTTAGTGGTTTAGTAATAATAATTGTAATATGATCTTATACGAGTTCCAAGTGAGTTCTAAAGTGGTAATGACATACATATAACCTTCCATAGGTTAAATATTTAATAAAGTTAACTTTAAGAAGTTGAAATAGCCTAAATAAAATATAGGTAAATAACTTGAAGATACATGATTGTATAGGTTAGCAAAGACCACAACCTACATCCTCATCCATTTTTAAAGTCATGGATAGAGAAACGGAAAAAAATAAAATAGGAATTTTTGACATGAAGCACATATTTTGTTTATTTACTACTTTAATGTAATTCTATTAATAGAATTTATGAAAAAGAATAAAATATAGATAATAAATTCATGGAATACTTATATATGTGAACTAAATGGATTATGAATGTAACCATTTTTGTTAGAAAGGAAGCATATTCAACCTTTGAATTGAAAAGGTAAAGTTACAAAAATTCTCTCTATATTAACCCACTTTTAAGTGTTCCGCTAATAATTACAAGTTTAAAGGGAAACATACTTCACTATGTAAACACAATTTTTATTAACTTGATAGTGGTTCCCATATGTCTTTTTGTTGGCACCATCCATGTTGAAAACCGTGATAAAATCTCTAGTCAATGTCTAAGATAGAAACTAAACTAAAATTAAACATATAGATAATGTTTGTAACTTTGAACTTAAAAAATACACCTATTTATCATTTTAAAATAGTATCTCTCATTTTTATTTTTCTTTAAATAATTGTAATTTTTTAAATATTCCAACATATTATGCCCGATTAATCCCTAATTATTGTGAAAGGAGAAACTATCTTATTGATTGTACCCCAACATCACAGAGAGTTAGAAAATGAACTAATGTTATCCCTTTTTAATATTTTTAGAGAGGAAGGTAAGCCTAACAAGAAATTACCCAATTTTATATCTTCCCTTTTTTGTTTAACTTGGTGAGAGAAGAGGAAGGAAAATCTAAAAAGAACTTAGAAACTTTGACACCTTACACTTAACCCATGGACCACACCATTATAGGTGAACCTAGGTCTATTTTTCATCTTAACTACTTTGTAAAAAAACAATTAAAGTAATATACATTTCCATGCCCTAAAAAGGTGTAACTAAAATTTAACATAGATTCATCAAAATCATAAGGAAGAAGGAGGACCATTTCTAAGACCTTGTTTATACAATTTGTATAAGAATTGTCTAATGAATAAGGAATTAACTACTCATTCTACCTATATCATCCTTTGAAGTGAATCATATGTATCTTGAACTATATCATAATCTTATAAAATTCTTGATAATATACACATTTTCTTGAAATATCCATCATGGTCAAGACAATACTACAATATTGATAATATTTTACAATTTTGAACCTTTTTGTATTTTTTCACATTTAAGTTTATATGATTTTTTTAATGATTTGAACCTTTAAATTATTAATTAATGTAGTATTTCATTTTTATTTAGATGTGGAAAATATCTACATGATTTCTCCCTCTTTTGAGGCACATATGAAGAAACATTTCGGTGTGAGGATCACAAGTATAAATTTTTACCCCTGTTTGATAAGTATAATACTATGCATGTTGGATCAAATAGAATGATGAAATGGTGGCCACCAATGAGAACATATACCTAAAAGGTGTATCAAATGTTGGATACCAAGGCATAAAGAAAAAAAAACATGCAACATGCAACAAGTAATAATATATATATAGAAAAATGGTGAAGGGTAGATACCCTAACCCTAACGATGGATATGGTGGAGGAAAATACAAAAAGATTAAAATGGCGGAGGGCAGATCCACTAACCCTAATGGTGGCTATGGAAGATTTGTGTTTTTCTTGTGCCATGGAGATGGGTAGAAGAGCTCGATAGGTATGGGGGCTCTCGGATGGCCTTGTTTAAGTGCTAATGGTGTCCTTGTTAACACGTGTGAGGAATTTAGGGGCATTCTTGTTAAAATGCACACTAGTTGTTTTTATTATGGTTATAATGACACTTTGGGGCACTCTATGGGAGATGATTTGATGGTATCCCCTATTCGTGTGGTGAATTCTAGAGGTTACGACCATGTTGGATTTTGTTTGATCCCGTCTGTGTGTTTTTTCTACTTCTACAACACTTGATTCCCTAAAACTAGACCGGAAGGAAATCATGATAAGTGCTCATTCTCTCTGTTGTGATGGTCACATCTCATATCCTTATTTCACTCCATTCCATAGGGGTCATGGATGGATGGAAGATTATTGAGGCTAAGGGGAGCATAAAAATGGTTGTGATGTTATTTTAACACAATTCTCTTAGGGACCCTGGGGATGGTAATTTGTGTTAGGTGCATCCTTAGAATGAGGATCCTCTCTCCACATTTGGGCTTAGGTTTCCTCTTCATTCATATATGAAACTACATGGGGCACATGTCCATGTTTATAAGTTGTTACTTTGGGCCAATTTTGGGCTGTGTTGAACAATATCCTTCCCTAGTCTTAGCCAAGTTTGCAGATTGATCAAACACTACTATGATGTCTTTTAAGGATGTGGTGTGGGGGTAGGTAATAGGAATAGGGGTTTGCTAGTTAGTATGAAAAATAAGCCCATCTACCCCATCATTTAGTTTTGGTGAAGAGGTGGTTCAATCTAAAGCTGGATTCAAGAGGAAAGGTTTGACTTATAGATTCAACAAATTTTCACCATGTCTTCAAGTGCTTCATGCATGGATTTCGTGATAATGGGGACCTTTTTTGGAAGCTAGGATCAATATATTTCCTAGTGCTCGTAGTTTTTCATTATTGCATTTGTTAATGCTTAATATAGGGATCTTTTTTTTTTGAAAGTTTGGGAATTTGAATCCCATATTCTATTTATAAAACCTTGGTTCCCTTTTTCTAACTTGGTTTCTTATACTTTCCAAATTAAGCCGTGTGGATTTTCTACCTTACTTACTCTTCCAATTCTGGTAGGATAGTTGTTTAACCACTATTGGTAACACTTTAGGAAAATGTTTAGTTATTGATCCAAAAACTGAATATTTTGAGCACACAATGTATGCTAGAATCTTGGTTGATATGGATACTTATGTTGATTTCCCTACCACTATTGAACTTAAATTTGAGGATAGAACTTGGATTAAAAATCTTGACTATGAAGGGTTTCCCTTTAGGTGCAAAACTTGTTTTTCTCTTGGCCATTTAGCATCAGATTGTCACTTGGTTAGAAAACATGTTAAAGGAATAATGTCTTAGTGGAAGAATTCAAATTCTAGTCATCTAGTTATGAATGATCCACTAAATTTTTAATTAGACTCAAATTCTAAGAGGATGAAGAGGATGAATTGCAACAAGTTAGAAAGAATGATACATATGCCTTATCAAGATCCCACAACCTTGTAGAACATATAGAAGTTTTGATTCCAATAAAAAATATTGAATATTTAAATCCAAATATGGAAGAGGAAAGGAAAATTGTGAGTTGGAAAAGAAAGGGACTATCTCCCCCTAAAAATGCAACTAAGATCTAAAGGGAAGGAACTTCGTTGAGATAGTTTTCTGGTTTTAGTTTTTTAGTTTTTAGTTTTTTTATTGTTATTTTTGGTTTTCGGTGTGGTAGATGTTGGTCTTTTTGATCCTCAATGTCTTATCTTTCTCTCCAAATTTTGTACAAGGTAGGGTACCCTTAACCCTTATTTACTGCTAATTAAAATTAATAATATAAGTCTATAGCAATATAAATAGTAGTGAAAAGTGTCAATCATTTCCTAAACCATAGTACTATGAGTATAAAAAATTATACTTGAACATAATGAATGTCATAAAATAGAGTAGAATAAATAGAGTAGAGAGAAGTAAGGAACAATGTTATAGAATAATATTCATATGTAGGAATAACACAAAAAAGCATGGGACATACACCGTGTTGCAGAAAAATTGTAGTATAAGGTATGATGTGCCAAATTAATAGAAATATGTTCATACATGCAACATAATCATAGAGAAACAAACATGGGAAAAACATAATTTCACAAGTAAACCAAGGAACTCATGTTGTCTAACAAAACAATATTTTAATTGTTACCAAACCATAAAAAGTAATGTAATAAACTAAATAATCAAGGAAGCTATCAATTTAAACAAGCAAAGTAAATTTTATATGAAGTCAAGATAGTATAGAGTAATAGCGAAAATAAACACATGTTAGTCATTTTATCTTAAAAATATATAAATAAGCATTTTCTATATAATCAAGCATGATTCGGAAGGTGTAATGTAAATAATAATGAAACTAAATAACTTTTATAGCTCAAGGTATGTGCCTAAATAAGTAGTGTAATAAACCAATATTACCCCTTTCATCATGTATGTACTTGTCTATTTCCTTCATCAAGATCAATATACCACATGAGAACATATTTGTATACAACGTTTATTCTATCTACCAAATAAAAATGAAAAATACATGTGTATAATGTCCTAACATTGCTATGAACACCATAAAAAGGTCTTGATTTTTATTTTCGCACCTATTTGCATGTTTTTGAATTATTTTATCGTCTCCATATTTTTGATTTTTTTACAATAAAGGGGGTGAAAAAAGTTATGCAATAATATCCTCATATAGAGTCCAATCACACTCAAAGGTTCAAGGAGGTATATACCCTACAAACCTTCATATAGATTAAGGATGCTCATGTATGCTTTTATATCAACAATTATATGCACCACCAAAGTTCTATGGTAGGGAGAATCATGATGAGTAGTATATGAAAATTATTTTTATTCTTCTATGTAAAATAAGGTGTATTGAAATACATAATATGTGTTCTATATGTACAAAAAAATATAACTATAGAAGGTGTCCTATAAGAGGTAGTTGTTGCGAGAGAGGTTTGTGATGATTCTCACTCTCTTTGTTCCAACTCCATGGTTTACTTTACTTATAGATTCAATAAGTATATATCTCATGTTTAAGGTGATTTATGTGCAACGCAATGATTAAAGATGAAATTACTAACCTATCATGTCTTTAAAGTCCTCATATAATAGTTTAATTCTCTCTCAAATCTACAAATACCATGACTTGATTTAATCCAATCTTGAAGTCACTCTAGACCATCACAGACCTATTGTCCTAGAAATTTCACCGCCGACTTATTCTTCTTCAACTAAAAACACTTCAATGAAAACTATTGATGGTGTTTGACACCCTTTATCTTATTTTACCCTCCAAGAAGTCTCATGTTATAAGATTTAATAAAATCTCTCGTTAGTTAATAACGCCCTATTTCTTGAAGGTCTCCTTAATCGACAAAGGAAACTCGTAAAGAGAAGTCTCCTGAAACTGAATGGATGAATCTACTTCCATAAAAATCACCTTCATGACCTCAAGACAATGGTATGTAAATAATTTCAAGGTTTTCATTAGTTCATTTATGAGCTTTACTAGTTTCGACTGATGGAACTATAGTTATAACATTTTCTTCACTATGCAAGATCAAGACTGTTAGATTCAATATTTCTTAAGGATTTTCTTACCTTACTCAATTCTCTCGGGTAGAAAAAGGCCTGTAATAGTCTATAGAAACTCTCCAAAAATTGAATCCTTCTTGCACAACTCTTCACACCGATAAAGAACTCATTTTTGACACCGAACTAAGAATTTTGAATGTTATTTTTCTATCGGGGAATATTATAGGTCCTTTCTTTAGGGTTTATTAAAATTAGAATGATTAAATAATATTATTAAAATGTAATCAAATAGTATACAACTTGCCAAGGTTTAATCCTCTCCATTTTCTCTAGGATCCATCTCACACAAAAGGTTTCTATCCGAATAAGAACGATAATCAGCTACATAGTGCTTAAGCAAATGTGTTCATGATAACAAACTTTATGCACACCAAGATCCAATAAAGACAATATGATTTAATTAAAATTTAGGAATGACCATAAGTATAAGAACAAAATCAATATTTTTAGTTCTCATAATTGAGACATGCAATAAAATTCACTTTTATAATTGTCTTCACCCAAAACAAATATTTCCTCAAGATTCTTAAATTTTTCCCGATATTTCATGTAATAGAATGACCAGAAAATATTTTTAAGAAACTCAAAATACCATACTCAAGACATGTTTCCTTCCAACCATGTCCCTAGACTCTTCCACCATAAACATTTGTTTAAAATTTAATGAATTTGATGGGCCTCTCAAAGGAAAAAACTCCAAACATGTAGTTATAAAACAAAATAATTATACCAAGTCCTTGATAAGACCATTTCAACTTTGTTACATATAAATTGCTATAGGAAATCACACCTAAATGCTAGAACAAGTGAAAAATTCCTGCAAATTCAAGTTTTCTAATTTTGGAGGGAAAAGTGTTAATTCAATTTTTTAGGATTTAAACTAAAATAACAACACAACATGAACCTAGATGACTCCTAGACCTACTTAATACATTATCAAAGAAAACTTTGATGTTGAAAGTGAAAATTGTAAGTTGGGAAGAGATGGTCCCGCATCATACTTCCTAGGAAATAAGAAAATACTTAGGGTTTATTGTTGAGAAGCTCCTCCAAGGTATTTCGATGTTGTATGATGTAATTTTCAGAAATCCATGTGGATTTTTCAAGTGATTTGTTCTTCCATATGATGATGTACTGAAAATATTATTTTCCTCCTATCTTTTAGAGTTCCTTCTTATCTAGAATGAACTCAATCTCTATAATATTGACCTTTGTCAATTGGTGCACCCACTCTTCCTCTACTATATATGCTTCCTATTTCATGTATTTAACTTTTTCACATTCCTTGAATGGATATAGATTTGAAACATTAAAGATTGGATATATCCCCACTCCACTAGGTAACTCCAACTCATAAACATTACTTGCAAATTTACCCAACACCCTGCGAAGGTCCTATATTTTTCATATTCAGTTTGTTATATTTCCCTTTGGAAAACCTATTGTTCCTAATATGATCCATAACTAGATCACAAACCTCAAAATTCACTTCTCTGCTTTTCAAATCTGCATGTGTCTTGTGTTGATCTACACTAGCTTATGTTATCTTAATTTAATACATCCTACATTGCATATGGTTACTCCTTAATCATTCCTACCTTGTGTAACCGTTATGTTGTTTTATATTCTTCTTGTCCGCTATTTTGTATACACATTGAATAAAAATTGAATAAATCTATTTTATCTCCTACTATCATTGGTATTAGAGCTCGTAAGGTCCCTGCTTACGTGCGTGGAGGTTTGTGTGAGCCATGTGGGTAGAATCCTGGTGTGGAGTGTTGGTGAGCCATGAGGAAGCACCACCAATGAATGACATAGTCTACCTTTCTCCTTAAGAGGGATACTCACAACTCATTAGACTAGCAAACACTATCACAACATTTGTAAGTGTAAGCTCTTTCGAGGATCAATTACCTATCATATACTAATCTGTAAACTCCATGTCCTTCTTCCTTCTTGGTTTACGTTACATACATGGCCGCATCAAAGAATCTTGGCACTATTTTACCAAACACCTTTCTATTTATAACCGACACAAGTTTGTCGATGAAAACTAAATAATTTCCATGGTCAGGTTTCCAATGAAGTTGGGTACATGCAATACAGATGGGTGCACTTGTGTCCTATTAAACATTCACACTTGAAATTTTTCCATGTTCTGAATGATGCAGAAAAAGCCCAGCATCGAATACCTAAAGTTGAAGTTTTGTGGAAATGTGGACAATTGATGAATAATCAATTTTGCAATTATTTTGGGCCTGTCATAAATTGGTGCCTTAGGTGTTGTGAACAATATAGTTGTGATGACAGGGATGATGGAAGCTATCATAGATAGCCATCCTGGTTGCCAAGTACTCGTGACATCAGGTTGACATTTTGCAGCATCAATTTATCAACTGAGGTAGTAGAATAAAAAACTTGTGCATTCTCGTGGTTCACTAGAATCCAATAACCCACAATTGATTTATCCCATTATCTGGTTAAGCTTGATACAATGTTGGTTTTGCAGCAAGGGTGACCATAGCCTGCAAAACCAACATTGGTATCAAAATAAGAGGCGAAGTGTGGAACCATGAGGAGGTTGGAGAATATGTGAGACCTGCACCTTGCGTGGAGAAAATAAAAACACGCCCAACCCAGTTTTTTCTTGTCTTCCTGAGTGTGGAAGTGTCTACCTAGTCTATCTAGCGTGAGGAGCCTAGCAATGTCCAAACCTATAGTGTGAAGAGCTTGGTGAGAGAGGCTAAATCTAGTGTGTGGAGGCTAATCCAAATTACCTCACCACGTACATGTCACACATTTTGATGTTGAGAGTGTTGCAAGCAACCCTTCCACCGAAGTTTCCTCTGAGAGCCCAAGAGGACACCACCGACATCTATTTTGCCTTGCTCAATGAATTGCTGAATACTAGAAACTTATTATTTGATGAATTGGTGTGTTAAGGATTGTTCGACTATTTCTGGTTCGACGTGTGTTGTCAAGCGCACCGAATCTGTGAAGAATTAGAGCGCGGCTATGATGAAGATGATGAAGGTGAAGTTAGAACACCCACATGAGCATCTGCGTCTCACTACATGAGCTTATAGAGCCCATCATCATGACAAGCTCCTTCAATAAGAATTTGTAACCATTTTTGAACAATCAATAAATAAAATAAAATTTTGAGTTTTTTTGGAAATGTCTTCACCTCGCATTTTTTGTCAGATGCCCAGTTGTTAAAAGGGCAAAATTTTTCAGCATAGAAAAGCAAGATGCAGACGATTATTTAGTTTAAAGTTCTTTGGGGGATCATTTATAGCATGAACACCCCTCCCACAGATGTTGATTAGTTGGCTAAGTATGAAAAGGCTGATGCAAAAGCATTAATGCTTATCACTCGAGCCTTTCGATGAGGTTCAACTCACATTTGGGAAGCAACCACTTCCTCTACGAGATAGGCCACATTGTGTATCGTCTATTGATGACGATGTTGCATCTTTAGACAAATGGATGAGTATCATGATTGCAATTAGTCGAAGCCTTTGTGGTGTGTGGTGAGTCCATGTAAAACTTTCTCACCTTGTGAAACGCAACAAGTTGTTAGTCCCGCTCACCTTGTGAGCTCTTCCTTCCCGGTTTCAGACACTGATCACCATGTTGACCATCACTCAACAGGAAGTGAGTTTTGTTAAACTGGTGAATTATCTCCAGCAGGAAGAAGCTATTCAAAATGTTCAAGAAGCCTTCAAAGACAATGCTCTCATCATGAGGAAAAGCATAACAATAAGCCCTAGAAATTGCATTCAACCCCCTGAATCGTAGAGTAGCATCCACAGCAGCAACCTTCTCAGTAGCCACCATAGTGACCACCCTAGAAGAAACAACAACAAGGCGATTGATGGTGCCATTTGCTCCATGAATACGTACATGACTGTGAACTATTATTACAATGATCACAAGCATGGAAACTCTAGTGAAGAGAGCACTTCTGGCCAAGGATATTCTAAGAAATCCCAATGGCATGCTTGTAATTAGAGGTAGAAGGGTCATATTACTACTCAAAGAGAATGCCTCCTCCGATGAAGAGGTTTTAGACGCAACTCATCTAGACATTGTCCTAGTCTTGTAGACTTCGCTACCATCAGAAAGTTCCTAGGTTGATTGATTTGGGTGCCAGCAAACACATGACTGGCAATAAGAAGTTGTTCCATACCCTAAGTGACTAGCCCACTGGAGATCGATCACCATCGCAGATAATTAGGAGTATATTACGACGGGATTGGTGATGTCATCATTCCTCTTGGGACACGAAGATGTACACTCACGAAGGTGCTATATGTTCTAGGTTTGACCTCAAATCTCTTGTCTGTGAGTCAACTTCTTAATCATCGAATGCGGGTCAAATTATTTGTTTAGAAAGGGGTCAAGTCCTACATCATTTCCTAGGGAGACTTCATTATTTCTCAATAATTTATGAAGGGCCGTCTATTTACACTTGTATTCGGAACTTCATCTAACATTGCTCTCTCTGCTTCAATGGCGGAGTCCACTGCACTATGGCACTTTCGATATGGTCATCTTTCTATTGGGGCTCTACATCAGCTCAGTGCCAAGGAAATGGTAAGAGGGCTTCCTCCACTCTCCCATTCCTTACCTGTTTGCTTAGGATGTCTTGCAAGTAAACAACATAGAGGTCCACTCAAACTGAGCTCTTATCATTCTATGGAGCATCTTCAGGTTGTACACACCGATGTGTGTGGATCCTGCTAGCTAGCTTCCAAGGTTTTTAATACTTCTAGCTCATAATTGATGATTACTCACAAAAATGTGGGTATATTTCCTCCGGAAGAAGAGTGAGGCATTTGACAATTTCCAAACCTTTTACCAGAAGCCACCAGGTAGTCGAGGAAGCCTCTCCTTCTCCTCTGCTCAGATCAAGGGGGTAATTTGTATCAAAGAAGTTATTAGCATACCTGAAGTAACATGACATTCAACAACATCTGACTGCACCCTACACGCCCCAATAGAATGGGATTTTTGAGCAACACAATAATACTGTCATGGAGATGGCTCATTGTATGCTCTCCACCACTAATTTGGAGGA
The DNA here is from genome assembly GCA_018340775.1 of Taxus wallichiana var. yunnanensis. Classification (NCBI taxonomy): domain Eukaryota; kingdom Viridiplantae; phylum Streptophyta; class Pinopsida; order Cupressales; family Taxaceae; genus Taxus; species Taxus wallichiana. The sequence continues at coordinate 700,861,376 of CM031244.1, forward strand.
TCATTTTTGGGCAAAATCAGTCCAAACAATAGTGTATCTACTCAACCGGGCACCCATGAATATCTTGTAAAACAAGACACCATAAGAGGTATGGACTAGTCATAAACCTTCTATCTATCATTTGAGAGTTTTTGGTTGTACTACATATATGCATGTTCTAGATGAGAAAAGGAAGAAGATCGATCCAAAGACACTGCCATGTCTTTTCTTGGGGTATAGTACTACCTCAAAGGCATATTGTCTCATGGATCCTGAGATGAAGAAAATCTACAAGAGTCGAGATGTTTTGTGTGATGAGTCATCCTTTGACTCCCTACCACATAATGGAGATCCAGTACCGACCTCGTCACATAGATTGCTCACACATCTAGATGATGGGTAAGATGATTCTTCTTAGAGAGAAGAAGAGCTGAGTGGAGAATTATTCATTGATCTAGGCACACTAGAAAACACATCTTCACATCAGCAACAAGTAGCACCAACATCTGAAATGGGTCCAGAATACTATTGGGGATGCACACCTGAACTCACTTCCAAACACTTCTATGAGAGTCAGAACATGAAGTCAAGCTAGACATGAGGTAAATTTTGCACTCATGAGTTTAGTTGTTGATAGCACCAAACCTGACACTATTCATGAGGCATTAGACCAACCACAGAGGGAAATAGGCTATGAATGTTGAATATGATTCCCTACTTTAGAATCAGAAATGGGAACTTGTCGATTTTCCTCTAGGTAAGAAATCCATTGGCTATAAATGGATTTTCAAAACAAAATATAAGGCAGATGGTTCAACCGAAAAACATAAAGCACGACTTGTTGCAAAGGGTTATGCTCAACAAGAAGCAATTGACTACGAAGAGACCTTTGCACCCATAGCAAAGATCAAAACCATCAGAGTTGTTTGTGCATTGGTAGCACAAAATGGATGGAAAATTCAGCAAATGGATGTCAAAAGTCCTTTTCTAAATGGTGGTCTCAAAGAAGAAGTACACATGGCCCAACCTAAAGGGTTTGTAGATGAGCATCAACCACACAAGGTATGTCATCCGATAAAGTCACTTTATGGACTCAAACAAGCACCTAGGGCATGGTATATAAAAATTGATGATCACCTATTGCAGCATGGATTCACTAATAGCCCCTCAGATACAAATTTGTATATCAAGAAGGTATGAATATAATTGTTATTTTGGTTTTGTACGTAGATGATCTTTGATCACAGGATGTTCTCGACAATCTTGTGGATGATGTAAAGAATGATCTCAAGAAATCCTTCGACATGACCGATTTGGGGCTACTTCACTACTCTCTTGGCTACATTCATGAACAGGTCTTGAACCACTAAATTCAGCTCTAGTACTTGCCCTATTGATTTTCAAGTTGCAGATATTCTCACCAAGCCTCTCGGCAAGGTGAAGTTTGATTTGTTTAGGGTGTACATATATAGGAACAATATATTAAGGGGGAATGTTAGCTTATTTTAATACATCCTACACCGCATACGATACGATTACTCCTTAATTGTCCCGCCTTGTGTAACCATTTCATTGTTTTATATTCTTTTTTCCGTTGTTTTGTATACACATTGAATAAATCTATTTTATCTCCTACTATCAACTTGTAAGTTATTTCTAACTCCGTCGATGTTCCTCGTGAATGGCTATAGAAAATTTGTCTCCTTCACCGCTCATTTTATCCATACTTATGATATCCCTTAGCTTAAAATAACCTCTTTGTTTTATTACATACACTACCTAAAAAGGTATTTTACCTATACTTCTATTCACTTAATCATTTTACACAAGATCTTCTTGTGGTAAGAAAAGATCCCACTATTTTGGATGATTTATAGAAAATAACTATAGAGGTTTCCTTAGATATTGTTAACCAAATAATTTTGGCCATTAGTTTGAGGGTTTTATGCTGACCTAAACTAAGTTTAGTTCCTAATTACCACCACAACGGATCTCCAAAATGCCCCAAAACTTTAGAATATTTATCTCAAACAATGCTTACCGGAAGTCCATGTAGTCTAACCACCTCTTTTAAGAACAAATCACAAATGTGAAGTGCATCACTTATATTATTTCAAGGAATTAAGTGTGCCATCTTGTAAAATCTATCTACAACCACATAGATTGAATCATCACCCTTATGTTTCTTTGTAAATCCCATAACAAAATACATACTTTGGGCTCGTAAGGTCTATTGGGTATAGGAAGTGGCCACCGCATAGATCCTTCATTTATGCTCTTACCCTTGTCTCTTTTACATGTAGTATATACCCCCAGAAACTTCCTTACATTAGTTTGTATTCTTATTCAATAGTAGTGTCAAGTGAATTGTTCTAGTATCCTTTCAAGGAAAAAATGGCTAGCCGTAATCCCACTATGATTCTCTTTGATTGGGTTCTCTCTTATAGAAATTTAAGGGACACAAATTTTCACCCCTTTGAAAAAAACCATCTCAAATAATATAATATAACCACAAATATATATTCATCCTTATGGGATTATTGCATTATTCATACACTTCCTTGAAATATTCATCATCTTCATATAAATATTTAAGGAATCAATACCAACATTTTCTAGCTAAAATCAGCACTCTCAAGCATAAATAATCAACTACCTTATTTATTTTTCCCTTCTTCGCTTGATAGTGAAAGTTAATTTTTATAGATATTCCACCCATTTAACATGCTTTTGAATGAATTTTTGTTGATTGGTGATAAATTTAAGAGCATGATTATCCATGTAAATAAAAAAATCCTTAATAAACATGTATTGTCTCTATTGTTTCAATACCTAAACCAAGGCATAAAATTTAAGACCATATGATGAATATTTCATTTCTGGTTCATTAAGTTTCTCACTAAAGTAAGCTATTTGGTTTGTTGTCTTGAATTAGAATAACCACTATGGTAACTCTAGTTACATCAAATTCAACCTAAAATACTTTACTAAAGTGTAACAAGGCTAAGATAGGCTGCTCAGTCACCTTTTTTTTAAGTACTTGAAAATTATTAAATCTTCTTGTGTCCAATTTCTTTTTTCTTATCCCCTCTAAAATTATCAAAAATTGGTGCACAAATATAACTAAAAATTCTAATAAGTTTCTTATAAAATCTTGCAATACCATGAAATATTATTACCTCACTTGTTGTCTTAGGTGTTGGCCATTCTAAGATTGCTTTGACCTTTTCTTATCCATCTAAAACATTCCCTTAGTGATCAAAAACCAATATACAATAACTTTGTTTTTATAAACTCGCACTTTTTGAGATTGATTAGTAATATCTCTAACTTAATCTTCTTAAAAAATAAATTCAAATTATGGATTTGTTCCTCTTTATGATGAAAAAATCTTAGTATATCATCTATTTAAAAAACTATAAATTTACATATAAAATTGTTAATAACCCCATTCATGAGCCTCATAAATTTACTAGGTGCATTAGAAATTCCAAATGGCATTACAAGCCACTCATATAGATCTTCATTTGTTTTAAATGATGTTTTCCATTCATCCCCTTGTCTAATCCTAGTCTAATATATCCACTTTTGATATATATTTTTCAAAAATAACCTGCACCACATAAAAAAATCCATCAAATCTTCCATTCTAGGAAAAAGAAATGTATACCTCATTGTAATCTTAATCATAGCTCTTGAATTAGTGCACATCCTCCAATCACCTTCCCTCTTAGGAACTAATATTATAGGCACTACACATGGGCTTACACTTTCTATTATAAAACACTTTATCAAAAAAATCTTGCACATTTCTCTTTATTTTTTTCATTTTCCTTCGTATCATTTTTTAGGTTACCATGTTTGGAAAAATTTCCATTGTTATGAAGTCTATTTGATGACTAATTTCACTCTAAGGAGTTAAGGTGATAGGAAACTCATCCACCAATATATCAATATATTCCTTCAACATATCCTACACTTTTGAGGAAAATCATCCATCTTTGTTGTTGTTATGACTTTCCTCGGTTTTAAAGACAAATACAAATCCTAATTGTTCCTCCTCCACTATTTGGAAGAACTCTTTATGCCCTATGAGAATCACACTAGAACCAATTTGTTGTTCACCTTCTTCTTCTCTCATGGGTAACAAGGTGTGTCTAACTCCATCCTCCTCTAGAATGTAGACATTCTTCCTCCCAATATGTGTACTCTTATTCTCATACGCCAAGGCCTTCCAAGGAGTACATGGAACACAACCATAATGAATAGCATCACAAAGAACCCTACCTTATACCTCCAAATTTTTAAATCAATCAAATAATTTTCATTCACTAACACTTTTTATCCTTTATTCAACAAAGAGACCTTTTAATGGTGTGGGATGAGGTATATTTTTCAACCCTAATTTATTAACCGTTCCTCAAACCAAAATTTATGTGTTACCTAAATCTATTACAATTTTGCAACACTTACTTTGACTCTTATAAGTAGTCCAAAAATATTATTTACTTTGTACTAGTTATTTGGCCTTAAGTTTCTTGATAAAAATTATTCTCATGAGCAATGAATCTCGCACTTCTTGTTTTTCTACTAGTGAAGGAGAGAAAACACTATCTTCATCTCCACTTACACAAGCTGAGTTTTTCCTTCATTCCTTTTGTTTCTTGGATGCTTCCCATCATGACATTATAATGACATATATCTAGTAAATTTATTACACTTGTAGATCTTACCTGTGAATTCATTTCTTCCTCTTTCCCTTGTTCCATAACCACCTATAACGTATGGTATTCTACCTCTAAAACCTCCTCTCAAACTAGAAGGCTGATCTTGTTTTGTTTTATTGTACTCACCTTGATTCATTTGTGATTTTTATATTCCTACAAGATTTCCTCTACCTCTATAACTCCTTCCTCTTACTCTGATTTGTTGAGTATGCCTTTTATTCATATTTTATTTATCTTTTAAAGAAAATTTTTAGCACTCTTGTAGACCTCTAGGACTAGTCAAGCTAAGTGCATATTATATTTGGTACCTTACACAATTCGATACTTTACTAACTTATCTATGTTATCATCCATATGACCTGAAATGATGTTTAAATTATACAAATATTTAGTATTCTTCAACTCCCTTATCTTTTTCCTCATATTTTGTAATTTTCTATATAAATTTATCATATAATTAGCAATTACGAACTTACCTTTGAGTTTGGCCACCATCCTATGCCATGAGATGATCTTGAATTTATTCTTATTTCTTATCTCTTCCTAAACATCCTCCCACCATAAGGATGCATGACCCTTGATATGTTTTTTCTCGAAAACTTAACTTGTTGGTCTTCAGGAACATTCTCAAAATAAAAGTATTTACCCAACTCTATTATCTACTTAATGAGTTCTTCACAATTCAAGATACCTACATACCCTTAAAATTATAATTTTGGCTTTGATCGTTCATCATTAAATACCTTTAGTAATATTTCAAATCTGAGCTCTTCAAGGTGTCTTTATTCTTCCACCACTTCTTGTTTTATGAGTTCCAGCTTCTTCTTCTTTATCACTAAATATTCTATTTCCAGTCCTCTCTTTTGGTTCTCTTGTATTGCTACAATCTTGACATCATAATTAACTTCACCCATATGTAATGGATCTACTCTCTCCTCTGCTAGATTCCTCCTTCATGACATTCTTTGTTTCTTGATCAATAACTACTTTGAATTTTCATGTACAAAAATTTCTTCTTCTCTCAACTTCCTCGATAACTAGCCATCACTGATACCAATAGAGATGTAGAGCAGATTGTGATGATTCTCACTCTCTAGGTTCTAACTCGAAGGTTTAGGATAATTCATCCGTTAATAAGCCTATATCTCAGGTTTAAGGAAATTAATTTTGAATGAAATGATTCAAGATGAAATTATGAACCTCTCACCTATTTGAAGTCCTCTTAGAAGATTTTAATTCTCCTTCAAATTAACAAAATACCCTAACTTTTTCAATCCAATATTGATGTCACCTACACATGTTACACACCTTTTTGTCCTACAATTTAACTTTGTCATACTTATTCTTTCACTAAAAAGGTTCAAGTAAAACTATTGAGGGTTTCCACAACCATTTATCTTATTTTAACCCTCCAAGAAGGCTCATGTTCTAAGATTTAAAAAAATCTCCACTTAGTAATAAAGTCCTTGTTTTTGAGGCTTCCTCAAATGATAAAGGAAATGGTTATGATAAGTCTCTGAAACTAAATTAATCACTCTAATTCTATCAAAAACACCTTCATGACCTTGGGAAAGAGGTATCTAAAGAATTTCAAGGTTTTTCATTGGTTTTTTTTTTTAGTTATCTAAATTTCCATTGACGAAACCCTAGTTGTAATGTTTTTGACTATCCAAGCTTGAGATGGTTATATTTAATATTTGTTGAGGGTTTTATTACCTTACTCGATCATGTAGGCACAAAAATCCTGTACCATTCTATACGAAATCTCCAAAATCCAAATACTTTTTGAGAAACTCTTCACACCCCTAACAACTTGAGTTTGAAAGTGAACAAAGGTTTTAGGATACTATGTTTGTATCAAGCAATACTCTAGGTCCTTTATTGACGAATTATTTAACTTATAATGATTACATAAGATTATTAAAATGTAATAAAACATTATACAACCTAACAATGCTCATTCCTCACCATTTTCTCAAGAATCCAACCTTTACTGTAAGATTTCTATCCAGTTAAGAGCAATAATCAACTCAGATTTATTAAGCCAATGTCTTCGTGAAAGAAAAATTAATACACACCAAAATTCAATAAAGACAATATGATTTAACTAAATATTAGGATTGACTAGCATTAAACGAACAAAATAACTATATTTCTTTCTCAAAATAAACATATACAATACAATTCACTATTTATAATTGTCTTCACCCAAAACCAATATCATGTGGAGCTTCATGGAGATTTTATTTATATTTGATCGAATAGAATGAATAAAAAAAGTTACAAGAAACTTAAAATACCATACTCAAGATATTTTTCCTTGAACCAAGTCCCATATACTCTTCTACCGATACATTTGTTTAAAATTACATTAATTTGGTGGGCCTCTCAAAGGCTAAAACTCCAAAAGTGTACTTATAAAGCAAAATAATGATCTCAAGTACTTAATTGGACCATTTCAAAATTGTTATATACAAATTTCTCTAGTAAAACACATCTAAATGCTAGAACAATCTTAAAAATGCCTTCACGTTTAGTTTTTCTTTTTTTTGGAGGGAGAAGGGATACTTTAAATTTTTGAATAATTTAAAATAAAATAACATTAAATTATGAACCTATATGACTCCCTAGAGATACCAACACATTACAAAACCAAAATTTAATGTTTAAATACAAAATTGAGAGAATAAGAAAAGATTTCTAGATTGGAAGAGATGTCCCCGCATCAAGTATTATGTGAAAACTTGAAGATATGTCCACGAATGTACCCAATGGGGATGTCATATAAGGAATATTTTAGTAAATAGAAGGATTATATTTGTACATATACTACTTTAAAGTGTATTTATTATATATGTGCGCCAACTCCTAATGATTTAGGATCATCAAATCAAATATGTGTAATTTTAACCACTTGACTATTATGAATTACATTAGAAATTTTATTAAGTATGAAGGGTATAGTTTTGAATTTGTGAAGCTAAGAGAAAACTAGACTCGTGTCATACAAGTGAAGAGAGGCTACCACCAAGAATATAATATCAAAGGTAGAAGATCCAATTATAATAGGGATATCAACACGTCATATATATGTATTAGTTTCGATTATGGCATCCTTCTTAGTATATCCAAGATAAAATGGTAATGTATAAGTACATATATTATGTTGACTATTATGGTAAACAAAATGGTGTGTAGACCATTTATATCAATAGAGGAAAGAATATAGATTCTATTAGAAAAATATCATGTTCCATATAATTATTATCAAAATAAATAATGGTTGAGTAAGGCATCATTATAATAGTGCCAATAATAAAACCAAAACTAAATATCATAAGAAAGTGGAGTGCATATGACCTAGTAATCATTGCGGACATCAAAGGGTAGACATAACAATATAATTTTCTAAAAGGTGCATCACTAAATATTTTTATATTATCACTATCATTCGCAAGTTTAGGTTGACGGGTGATTAAATTTCAATAACATTATCATAAAAACATATATTGGGTAAGTGCACCAAGTTGGGGGCCAAAAAAGGCCGAAAAATGAATTAAAAGTGATCACGTTTTGCAATAACGCGATTGCGTTATGTTTTATTAGGATCAAGAATTCACAAACTTAAAATTTGTACACGTTATAATTTACATACATTATAATGCACATGCATTTTAGGCTATATGAATTTTAAGAGGGCCTGAAGTAGCCAAAAATACTAAAATAAATGTTAAGTATAGGAAATAATAATACTTTAAATTTATTGTAGTAAATATAAGAAGTTAAGGTCACTTTGCACTGAGATGGAAGTGGTCTCATAGCTCTCAAAGTTATAATATAAAGATATTTTTTTCAAAATATAATTTGGTCAAGATTTACTAATTTTCAAAATTTTAGGAATGACCTAAAACTTTCAAGCCATATATTATATTTGTTCTTTGTTTTTCAAAACATATATTCATTTTTAGATGTTTTTGACCTTCCTGGATTGGATTTTTTCCATACCCCTACTTGAATTAGTAATAATTTTGAAATTTGGTAAATAATTCACTTTAGTGACCACTGAATAAGCTCTATGATGCTTTTTTACTTCTTACTAAAATGAGATCCTCAATTTTTAGATAGAGGATTGTTCCCTAAACGAGATACCTGGCATATGGATAAAATGAGGTGATTATAATGTTCCTCCTTCTTAGGGCTCAAGGATCTGGATTGAGGGTTTAGGGGTGAGTGTTTAGGGCTAAGGGTTTAGGGATTATGATTTAGTGTTTAGGGTTTAGGGTTTAGGTTTTTTTCTTAGGATTCGTAGTTGATGGTTTAATGTTTAAGGCTCAAGTTTATGGTTTATGGCTATGGGTTGAGGGTCGAGGGTTTAGGGTTCGTGTTTTAGGGTTTTGGGCTCAATTTTTAGGGTTTCGTGTTTAGGGTTTAACGTTTATGGTTCAAGTTTTATGGTTTGTGATTAGGGATTAGGGATTAGGGACCAGGGTTTAACATTTAGGCTCAAGGTTTAGGGTTTAGGGTTTATGGCTTGTGCTTTAGGTTATCGGGTTTAGGGTTTAATGTTGAGGGTTTAATGTTTAATATTTAGGATTTAGGGCTTAGGTTTTAGGGTTTAGGGATCATGGTTTAGGGTTTAGGGTTTATAGGGTTTATAGTTTGCTGCTAGCCCTAAGGGTGTAGGATTTAGGGCTCATGTTTTATTTTCTAGGGTTTAGGTTTTAGGATTTAGGGCTTAGGTTATAGTATTTAAAGATAATGGTTTAGGGTTTAGGGTTTAGCACTCAAGCTTTCATGTTTGGGGTTGAGGGCTTAGTGCTCCGAGTCATAAAAATAGGGTTTAGGTGGTTAAGGGTTTAGGGTTTTATTTTAGGGTTGAGGGTTTAGGGTTAAGGGTTAAGTGTTTAGGGTTTAGGGATTAGGGATTTTGTTTTATGGATTAGGTTTAGGGATCAAGGTTTGGGGTTGAGGGTTAAGGGTTTAGGTTTTATGGATCGGTGATTAGGGTTTAAGGTTTAAGGGTTAGGGTGTAGGGTTTAGGGCACATATTTTTTGGTTTATGTTTTAGGGGTTAGGTGTTAGGGTTAGGGTTTAGGGTTTAGGTCTAGGTCTTAGGTTTAGGGATCAAGGTTTAAGTTTACCAATTCACTCACCGTAATGTTTTGTGTGTTATCCATTCTTATTAGTATTGACAGAGAGAATTAAATTAAAAATGGTTTATTTGATTCTAGGCAAAATATTCAAAGCGAGAAATCACAATTTTATGTATTTCATCTACTGATATTTTGAAGGAGGGAAATTCTAGATATCCGAGAAAATTTAGTACAAAGAAATGTTACTAAATACACCTATTTTCTATTTTCCATCACATGGGAACTATTTCACTCACTTTAATGTTATGTGTCATACCCATTATTATTATTATTAACAGAGTATTCAATTGAAAAGGGTTCATCTCTTTCTAGGTAGAACATTTAAATAGAGTCATCACACTTTTATGTCTTTCATCTATTTATATTTTGAAGGATGGAAATGCCAAATATCCAAGAACAATTTGGTACAAATAATTTTTTTACGTTGTTTTGAATAATTATTTATGTAGGTAGCTATCGAGAATGAAGGTTTTATTCAAAGGAAAAAGCTTGATATGTCTAGTTCTTGTGTAAGATGGGAATTTGAGAGGATTTTTAGGTTAAATTTTATTTTCAAAGATGTATTACTCTAATGTTTGAAAATATTTCTCAATATGCAACAACATTATGATTCAAACACTCAATGATTCCCGAATGTCGAATCTTGCCACATACCTCAATAGTCCTTGATCCATGGATACATGGATACATGGTTACTTGGATTTCATTTATAACGATAGAGATATTTGTAAAATAATGTTATCACCTCTAAATTTGTATGAATATCAAGTTGTTTAGAAATCACATCACACTCTCAACTAGGCTTGATGACTACCCCTATCTTTTTATGGTGATTTTGAAAGAATCCATGGGTTTATCATAGAAGGAAGTATTAATGAATTGAAGGTTACTAAATTCATATTCCATATGACTCCCATTCAAAACAAAACAAGAAATATTTACTTGGCAATTGATAACTATTATATGTTCTTAGCCATTTCCCTACCGTAATGTAAATTTTGAACACTTCAGAAGTTTTGTAAATTTTCTATCCATTCTATTAGTAGAATAGCTTTCTCTCTTGAGAGAGGAGAGGATATTCACACAATTTAGTTTTTATCATACACCTCTACATTGGTATATTATCTAATTTGCTTTAATTTCCTTTTAGATTAATTTTTTGATTTAGGGTTTAGGGTTTATGTTTTATGGTTTAAGGTTCGGTTTTATGGTTAGGGTTTAAGGCTAAAGGTTAAGGTTTTAAGGTTTAGTGTTTAAGGTTTAGGTTTTATAGTTGAGGATTTAGTGTTTATGGTTTAACATTCTTGGTGTAGTGGTAAAGATTTAGCATTTCGGCTTAAGGTTTAGGGTTTAGGGTTTAGGGCTTAGGATATATGGTTTAGGGTTTAGGGTTTAGGGTTTTGGTTTTAGGGCTTAGGGTTTTGGTTTTAGGGCTTAGGGCTCACGGATCAAGTTGTAGGGTTCAAGGCTTAGGGTTTAGGGTTTAGGGAAAAGGGTTTAGCATTCATAGTTCATGGTTTATGGTTCATCATTTTTGGTTCGAGTTACAGGTTTAAGGTTTAGGGTTTAGAGCTAAGGGATCTAGATTTAGGGTTTACATTTTAGGGATCAGGTCATAGTATTCAAAGTTTGGGATTTGTGGTTTGGGGTTTAGGATTAAGGATTAAGGTTTTAGTGTTTAGGGTTTAGGATTTCGTGTTCAGGGTTTAGGGTACATTATTTTGGTTTTAGGGTTGAGGGTTTATATTTTGGGGTTTAGGGCTTAAGGTCAAGGGTTGAGGGTTTAGGGTTTATGTCATAGAGTTAATGGTTTCAGTTTTAGTGGTTAGGTCTCAAGAGTTATGGTTTAATGTTTTTAGTTCTGTGATTAGGTATGAGGGTCTAGGGTTTATGATTTAGTGTTTAGCGTATAGGGTTTAGGGTTTATGGGTTAGAGATTATGGTTTATGATTTATTTTATAAGGATTAGGGTTTAGGTATTATCATTTAGGGCTCATGTTTCATAGTTTAGTGTTTAGGTTTAGGGTTTTAGGGCTTAGGGATTACGACTTAAGGATTAGGGTTTAGGGTTTAGGGATTAGGGCATAGGGCTTACGGATTATGACTTAAGGCTTAGGGTTTAGGGTTTAGGGCTCATGAGTAAGGTGTTGGTATCCAAATTTATTCTCCTTTTCAAGTCGAGCAACAACACAGATTTGACAGGGAGCTTAGAGGAAGATAGATCATAGTGTGTGTCATTTTGTAGTTGGGGATGAGATCTAACTAGCCCTTTGTTACTCATATTTGTAGAGAGATGGATAACACCTTTAAGAGGATTTGACTGTCCTCACTACTTTAGGTCGTGCCTCTTCAACTAGGGTGAGAGGACCCTTAGTGTAACCTCTTTTTGATGAAGGAGATGGATATATCCTTCTTTTACAAAAATTATATGAAGAGAACCTTGGGAAAATACGGTCAATACTCCATGATTTAACTCTTAAGAGTTGTCACTTTTAAACCATGGAGATACTTTCAACACAAGGCTAAGGTTACTGAAGACATTAAGAAATCTTGATTGTTCTACATATTTTTGCAAGTATATTTTGTTTGTTTGTGATACACAGGGAAAACATGGATAGTTCAGATGGATAAATGGTTTTAAAATGATTTTTGTTGGAGATGAAGTAGGATAAAGTGGATTGTATTAGATCTTATAAGGGAATTCATAACAATGAATAACTTAACAATGGAAAGCTTCAAAATAATTAATACATTCCTTCAACCAAGTATAAGGTGTGCTTCAATGGAGACCCAGATCAACATGTGTTTTCACATGATCTTTGAAACTCTAACACAAAGGCTCTAATTGAAAGACTCAATTAAACTGAAAATATCTAATGAATCATGCTAAGGTACACCCAAGAATTACAGACAATCTTTACCAAAGAAATGACAGTGAATTGATTTTAAATTTTTCTATCTCATCCAAGATGAAGGCTCTTCTTAAAATGAAATTAAAAATACCATTAAACTGTTTATACGGACAAGTTCTTGTGTGATTTCACAAAGATTTAAATATAAGATTGCAATGAGAATGAAATAAACTATTTGCAGACAACTGAGACAAAGAAGACACAAATTGCTAAAGATTAGACACAAATTGACTTTAAAATTACTTAGATACATTAGGGGAAAGCTTCAAGAGAAATCTCAGTTCTTTTCAATGGCTATACATATGTGACCAACTTGAAATGATAGAAAATATAACACATAATAAAATAACAGGTTATCTCGGCTTTGGTCTCTCATGAAGACGACTTTCTTAAAAATTTCTTAGGGATTCAAACTCTGACCTTTTGCAAGAGTATTCTCATTGCATTAATACATTTTACTCACTCAATTTTTCCCCCAAAATAATATAATATTTGAGGGACCTTTACTTGGAGATGAAGCAAGATAAAGTTGATTATATCAAATCTTCAAAGTGACTTCACAACAATGAACAACTAAACAACAAAAAGCTTGAACATTTAATACATTCCTTCAACTAGAAGGTGTGCTTCAATGGAGGCCCGTATCAACACGTTTTCACATAATATTTAAGACTCTAACACAAAGGCTCCAATTGAAAGACTCAATTAAAACCAAAATCTTTGATCAATCACACCTAAGGTACACCTGAAGAATTACAGACAATGTTTATCAACAAATGATAGTGAATAAATTTTAATTTTTTTTAATCTCATCCAAGATGAAAGCTCTTCTTAAAAGGAAATTAAAAATACCATTAAATTTTCACAAGGACAAGATCCTGTGTGATTTCACAAAGATTTAAATATAAGATTGCAATGGGAATGAAATAAACTATTCGCAGACATTATGAGATAGCGAAGACAAAAATCGCTAGAGATTAGACACAAATTAACTTCAAACTTTCTTAGATTCATCAATAGGGGAAAGCTTCTAGAGAAATCTCAGTTCATCAATGGCTATACATATGCAACCAACTTGACATGATAGAAAATCTAACAGAGAAGAAAATAACATGTTATCTCGGCTTTGGTCTCTCACAAATATGGATTTCTCAAATTTTATATTAGGGATTCAAACTCGACAACCTATTGGAAGAGTATTCTCATTGCATTTATAAATTTTTCTCACTCAATTTCCCCCCCAAAAGAGAAGAATATTCGAGGGACCTTGCCTTGTTAACAATTTGTTTCAGATAACAAAGTTTAACAAATTTAGATCCAAAAGTTGCCAGGTGTACCAATTGTGAACTCATCATGTTTCTTGGGCACTTGATTAATGACTAGGATGTTATGCCACAACTTTTGGGCAATCCTTCTAATCATTTAGATTCTTGTCACAAGATAAATGCCTTTTTAAACATTTTCCAGAGACTTTGCACAACTGGATATGACATGTAATCTTTTTTGATTTCAGGTAACACCTTTTTCATCCTTTATGCCTGCAGTTTCATCATTTCATCCCTTTTCCCTCTTTTTCCTCTCGCAATTCTCGCCCACATTAATTTTCTCTCGTAATTCCTATTTTTACAAGTGCCCGAGCAACTCCAAATTCAAAATATCGAACCTTAACAATCCTTTGACTCACAATTTAAGTTTCAAATCCATTCAAAGGCACCTTATAGATAGAGATGACAAATAATTTCATCAAATAACGATGAAAAATAGTGCGTATTCACGTCTCCAAGAGTCTTGGAGAAAAAATGGTAGAAAATAGGTGAAATACACAACAACCATTGATCCTGCCCCTTTTCCACTTTATATCATAGTTGTCCATGTGTTTCCTTGGCACAACTACAAAGGAGAAGCACAGAGACAAGTCCCAAAAAAATGAGCCTTCCACGTACCTTAGGCCCAGAAAATATCTTTTGGCCTTTGAAAATTCTTAGTGAAAAATGAACCTACAAGCCTCTAAGTATCTCAATGGCACATTTTGAGATGGTCACCAAAAGAAGAGACCCCAAATAAGCATGGGCTCAACATGTGTCTCATCCAGGTAGGGTTTATTTAAAAATTTGAAGGTTTAATAGAAGGTGCCATGTGTACAAGTGTCCACGAAATTTTTCCTTGGCCATTGAAATGTCCAAGAAAAGGGTAGAGTGAGCATAAGCCTCCAAGTGTCCTCCTTTTAGTTCTTCCAAATAAAACTTAGTGGCTAGTCCCCAAATAGGTGCAGTCCCTCCATGTGTCTAAGACATTAGAAAATTGCTTTGAAAAGTTTAAGTACAAAGCAGAGCCAACGGAAACCTCCACATGTATCCTTATCACAAATGTTAAGGTGGGACCTTGAGGTGGATCCTCAAATGAGAGCTATCCCTCCATGTGTCCATGGTCCACCAAAATTGTACCGCTATTTAAAAAATTGTCTAAGTTTGAGAAAACTAGCGGAAACCTCCATGTGTCCCCCCGATGCAACTCGAAGGCCAAACTAAAAGTTTAATTTTCAAATGAGCATCATTCCTCCATGTGGACAAATTTTGGGGTAAAGCGAGCCTTAGAGTTTTTAAAATGTCGTGTCGAGTCGCATATAACCAAAAAGGGCCACATTCCCACCGATGTAGAGATGTAAATTTGACAGGAAAACACACCACAAAAACATAAAATGCAGGAAAACCACCATTTGAGCCTTGAAATGAATCTTTCTTTACAGATAGAGAGTTTAGAAATGCTATAAGGCCCAAATGTGATCCTCCAAGTTTCATCCAATCATGTTTCCACATATATTTAGGAAACAATAGACAGGACAAAAACATGATCATGGGAAAATGGAGGAAAGCAAAAGACTATGTTTTATGACCAAGTTACAAATGCTTTCAGATGGATAGAGGAATGAAAATAAAATTTTCTACCTTTAAGTGATCCTCGAACAAGGAAGGGATTGATCATGGAAACCAAATGGAGGACAGATTCTTCAAGCACCAATACGGGAGATAGAAAACATGACAGAGGCCGCAAACTAAGGAATTTCAATGAAAAATAGGGCAAGACTAATTTGAGCACCAACATCGAACTCGACTTGGGGATGGTCACTCCGTATGAGTGCCAAAAGAATAAATAGCAGACCAAGTTCCAAATATAGACCATTGGGTAATGAAGTCAAAGAATAAGCTTGCAGATTAGAACAACCATAACCATTCTCCAAAAACGAATCGAGAAACCAACAAAACCAAGTCACCAAGGATCGTAACGAACAAATACACAAAATTGGAATGAGAAAAAAATAACTATACACCGTGCACAAAAATGGAGTATATCTTGATTCTGAGAAATCAATCAAGAAAATGTTTCAAATACCTACCATTAACAATAAATTCAAGCAGCTCCCCATCTAAGTCTTTTAGGAAGAAATTATTATCAGCAATTAAAATATTAATGGAATAAGCATCCATCCACAATGCATCAAATTTACCATGCTTTCCCTTATCTTCATGCATGTTATCCCATAAAAGCACAAGATCCCCAATGTTGAACGCTCTAGGAGTCACCTTTTTGTCAAATAACATTTTCAACTTTTCTCTAAACTTCACATGCCACTGATGGGATGCCCTTCTTTCTTCATCCCACTCAATAATTTAATTGATTCAAGAATCATATGGACTAACTTCTTGGTCTTCAATTTGTTGAACAAACTAAAATGAAGACAATTGCAAATGGAGGGGCAGGAAATCTTGATTTCCATATACCAACTCAAATGGTCTCTTACCAGTAGCTCTTTTGACAATGATTATGTAATCCTAAACAACAAAATTTAGTTTCTCACCCCACTTTATTTTCTTTTTAACTCCAAGATTCTTCTAATGATCTTCAACAAGTTTTTATTACTAGACTCATCTTGTCCATTTCCTTGGGGATTGTACTTAGAAGAATATGTCAAATTGATCCCATACTCTTTGCATATTACCACCAAAGGTTTGGCTTTGAAACACATGGCATTATCAGCAACAATCTTGACCGGTACTCCAAGTCTACATATGATCGGATTCAACATGAAGTCAATGATAACTTGGTGTGTTACCTTCTTGGTGGGGATTGCTTCCACCCACTTAGTGAAATAATTAGTGGCTACAAGAATCCATTTATGACCAGCACTAGAAGGATCAGAAATTTCCCCAATGAAATCCATTCCCCATTATCTAAATGGGGCTTCAACTGACATAGGATGTAAAGGAAGGGAGCCCAAGCTTTCATTCTTCCAAAAATACGTTGACAAATTTCACATTTTCTAACCAATAGATTTGTATCCTTGAAGAGAGTTTGCCACCAATATCCAACCCTTAAGATTTTATGTGTTGAACTCTTCCATAATAATGTCCCCCACAAACTCCTCCATGGAGATTAGTAATTATTTTGGGGGCCTCATCTTCAAGATAATGCATCTCAAGAGCACTCCCTTGGGATTCTTCCAAGCTTACCCAAAATCAACAATGAAATACTTTTGAGAGGCTAACTTAAGAGCTCTTTTCTTATTTTTACCCAAATATTAAGGGTAGCATAGATGTCTGAGATAAAATATTATATCTTTGTACCATTCAAAACTTACCAAATTTTCAAGGACATCCACCCTTTATCCTTCTACTTCATTCACCTCAATATTTTGCAAGTTACTCTCAGCATTAATAAGCTTAGCTAGGTCCAAACCTCTTACCAATTTTGTGGTTTGGATATCCATGTCATACTCCTACAACTTGTTCACCCATCTACATCTTTTGCTTGAGAACTCCATCTCTGATAAGATGTCTTTCACCATGGTGTGGGGAACATAAGAAACAACTTTAGAACTCAAGATGTAGGGTCTGAAAACCTTTGTCTCTTTCACCAAGGAAAATACTTTCTTCTCCATGATGGTGTATTTTAACTCAGCTCCCTACTATGCCTTACTAAAAAAGGCAATTGGTCTCTCAGCCCCTTCATCATCCTTCTGTAATAAGACAGATGCAATGGTGTTTTCTGAAGTGAAAGAAAATACTTGAGAAGGCTTCTTGTAAATTGGGGTTCCCAAAACAGGGCCATTATTTAGTACTTATTTGATCCCATTGAATTTTGAATATAAACTTCTTCCCATTTGATAACTTGGTCCTTCTTCATCATGCTAGTAATGGGGATGGTCAACTTAGCAAAGTTAGACACAAATCTTCTGATAAAGTTTATTTTTCCAAAAAGGATTGAATTCCCTTCTTATTTCTTGGAATTGGAACCTTTCGATGCCTTCCACTCCCTTTGGATCTATCATGACCCCTTCATTTGATTCAATGTGACCAAAAAATTTACCTTTTGCACTCCAAAGTGGAACTTCTTGGGATTTAATGATATGCCATATTCTCTGCACCTTCTCAACATTTTGTTCAAGTGTTGCAATTGATCATTTCTATTTTTAGAAAACATAGTTACATCATCCTGATAAACAACAATGAAATCATTGATATAACTCGCAAATGCTACATCCATTTCTCTTTGGAAAGTTTCTCCGCATTCATCAAGCCAAAAGGCATCCTAACATAGACATAAGTTCCCAAGGAGTAGTAAAGGAAGTTTTAATTCTTTCTAAATCCTTCACAACAACTTTATTATAGCCAGAGAAACCATCCAGACTAGATAACAATTCAAAACCCATTACCAATTATAACATATTCTCCATTTTTGGCAAAGGGTAATTATCTTTCAATGATGCTTTATTCAAGTTCCCGAAATATGCACATAGCCTTATGTCATCATTCTTTTTCTCGATAGGCACTAGGTTTGCAACCCAATAAGAGTACCTAGTGGGCTGAATGATCCCTCCATCCCTAAACTTCTTCAATTCTTCTTGCATCTTCAAAGAAAGGATCGGATTGACAGCCTCTGTTTTTTCCTAAAAGGGTTGGCATTAGATTCAAGAGGAATCTCATGTAAGAACAAATCTTCCTATATGCCTTCAACTTTAAAGTAAGACCAAGCTAGGTACTATTGATATTTCTTTAGTAGTTGAATATAGGACCGCTTCTCTTCCTTGTTGAGACTACTTCCTAACCAGATTTTTAGTGGCTTTTCCTTTTTGCCCGTGTCGTGCTCTTCCACATATCTTGAAACCATTATACTTCTTTTAATAATTCAATCAACATTATCAAATTTCAATTCCAGTTCCACCAAACCTCTTAAAATCATGTTTTTCTTCATTGGATGATGTCTTTTTCGAATAAAGTTTCCTTTCCTTCAAAGAACACACACCATTAGTTCCCAATCTATGTTTTTTTCAAGAAACTCACCTTGGTTCTACAAAAACCATTTCACCTAGGCATCATCATCAAACACTTTCCAATTGTTAACGTTATGAGGGACAAATAGCCTTGTCAAGTATTTCAACATCATACTCACAAAATGGAGACATCAGTACAACTCTCATTTTTATCCTAGAATTGCTAACTGTCTGCAACAAAATTGAACTCTATCCTCGGTGCACAATATTAAAAGAGTCAAACATTTTAATCAAATCCCAAACCGCATGCTTGTATTGTTTCATCCTCTCCGATTTTTAGTAGCATACAATTTTCTAATTTTCTTGACAATAAATTCTAAATCCCCTTTGAAAATGACATCCTTCAGACCATATTTCCATGCAATTCTCAAGCCTAATAACAATGCTTCATATTCAACAATGTTCTTAGTGCATTCAAAGTTAAGTTTGAAAGAAAAGACAAACTCTTCTTGGCTTGGGAAATTAGAACAATGCCAACACCATTTCAAAACTTAGAACAAGCTCCAAAGAAATAACAAGGTCCAAGGTAGACCTACTTGTTCAAGACATTTTCAATGATCAATCTTGTGCTCCTTGGCATCAACAAACCCCAAAAAGTTATCTACATATACATCAACATATAACACTTCATAAGAAGCATTATTTGGATCTTCAATGAGGTGCAACATTTTTTTCTCTCCATACAACTTTACAAGGATGCCTTCAATTAGAATGGTGGTAAAAGACATATCCATCTAACACTTCTACCAACACTTGCAACCCATTTTCTTGATAACAACATGCCCCATTTGACATGGAAATCAAAATGACAACATCAAGTTTCAGGTTCTTACCCGGATAAGCTGCAAGTAGTACCACCAAACCTTTCACACACCCTACAATTGGGACCTCTCTAGAATCCATTGCACTACACTTCCCATATGTTATTGTCACTTTAATTTTCAATTAATTCATGAATTCTAGAGGCATAACATTACATGATGCTCCGGAGTCAAACATACAATTGTGCAGTAGTCTATCTTTAATAATTAGTGTTGTAAAAAATGGATCAACATTTAACTAAGACTCAACTAAATATGTCCCCAAGTAGACTTCAGGTGGTTCACATATCTCCTCTAATGCTGGTGGTTTTTCTAGGTCTATAATGGTTGGAGGAGGAGTATTTACATTATTTATATTTCTACCTTGGGAACTCCTATCTTCCTCTAATCCCAAATACTCAAAAACCCTCTTTTATGCTCAGAATCCTAAGAAGTTCCACAATTGGGACAAAAATCTTGATTTGAATCAAAACTTAGGCAAGCCAACATTTGGAGAAAGATTGACAAACTCATTAGATGGCACAAGTTTTTTAACATTTTGGGCATGGATGGGAACACCAATTCTACATGAGACAATAGGGCCTTTGCTAGATGTATCTTTCTTTGGAGTCTCTTTTGGGACATTGGTGAGAACTAGGGTCTTTGGTTAGGATTGAGGCCCGCCCCTTTAACAACTTTACTTCTTATGTTATACTCATTTTCTTAGGCCACAACAAAATTCATTAAGATCTATCTATCCTCTCTCGATGGGATTCCTCCATCGTACTTCATAATCATTAGAGATATTAGGTACTCAAAATCATTATTAGGAAGTTCAAATGCTTGTACCATATCTATTTCTAAAGCATGAGAGGTAGGACGAAGAGGTACTCGGTGAATACAGTCCAAAAACTTGCAACAGTTATTGTACTTATTACCTTAGTTGAAGTTGCTCCTTGCTACGAGCTTGTAGAGCGAGTCCACCATGCATGCATCATCATCATCGTGTTGTCATCATCATCAACTTCTTCAAATTGATGATCTATTTCACATGGTGAGTGGGGTAAGAAGCATTTGTCACACCAATCCATTTCATTTGTCTCTTCAAAAAGAACAACTCGGCATTTAGAGGATCATGCACTACTCTATTCTCCCTAGCTGGGGTTTCAAGCTCCCATGGGTCCTTTACCTTTCATCCGACCTATGATCATTTCTAGGATGATTTGCAAGTCTTTCTTTTCCTTATTGCCTATGCTGACCCTAAGACCCTTGTCCAATTCCTTTCTACCCTAGCTAGTTTGTAAGAGATTTCTTTGACAACCCTAACCAAAGTCCTTACAACTTCTTCAAGATCCACAACCTTACTTGATTGAGCCTTTAAAGGGTTTATCAGTTTTAACACCCTCCCTCTTAGGAGTTTTTCCAACTACTTTAATATTGGTCTCAATTTGCAGAGCCATGGTAAAGGTCTCGCTCAAAGTCCTAGGGTTCATCCCTCAAATAGTAAGGAGCTTTCTTATCAAATGAATCTAAATACTTTATCAGACATGATTCATCACATTACCTCAAATCAACAAACAATTTTCTCAATGTTTTGTTAAATCTAGTGTTGAAATCATGCACTAATTCATTAGGATTCTTTTTCTATTTTCAAACTTTGATAAAAGAAACCTAGGGTCTATTTTATCACCAGAAAACATTCTAAAATCATTTTTCATCTCTGTCTAGAGTCAATTGAATTATCTAGTAGAGATTTATACTAGTCCTCAGCATCTTCTTCTAGAGTATGAATAAATAATTTTATGTATATATCCTCAAACTCTATTTCAAAATCCTCCATCATATTGAAAAATAATTACAAGTGCTAATCACTGCTTATTGCATTATTTCCTTTAAACTTAGGAAATATATTTCTTACATCCTATGACACAACATTTGGATAGCCATCCATGCCTCTAAAACTGATGGGACCAAAATTATTAATGATAAATGGAGGTTTGGGTGGAGGCTAAGCCATATTATTCTAAGGAGGTGATCTTACAGAGAGAAACAAAATGATGAGGAGTGAGGGTTCTGTGTGGTACAAGTATATAATTTTCAGAATGACTGCCTCTAAAGGCTTCGCCTCTTAGACAACTAATATTAGATTTTGAAAATACAAGGTGATTTGAGAAGAAAATATTTCAAATATAGATGATGGACCCTCTCCAGATGGATAATTCAATTCAACAAAGAGACTACCTAATTTAGAAGCACTTGAGGAAGTACTACAATCTTCAATCACAAGCTGATCAGTTTCACCAATGGAGATCTCTTTTCTTGATGCTTGATCTCCAATAGCCTTCCAAATTCTTCTTCCTTCTGAATTAGACTTTCCTAGCTCTTGAAACAACCTTCTACTAGGGTCCTTGGTGAAGAAAGATCTTCTTCCTTCCATCTTTACAGATATTAGTGACAAATCTTACTTGATATATGTTAAGACACTGGTATTTATAAAGAATTTAAACAACATGGAGTCACCACTAAGGATTTTCACCTTAGTTTGTGTAAATGCACTATGAAATACCTATCAAATGTCTGTCAATACTAGATTCATGCAAATATTACAAGATATGCTCTTCTTTTACCAAAATTTATCAATGATGATACAAATCTTAGTGCAATAACTGTATAAGCTGGAAATATTGCACTCAAAACTCACAAATTTGAACAATTCTTACAAATCTGAACAAATAATGATGTTTTAGCAATGTATTTGCACTTTAAAATATGTAAAAAGCATTACTAGGGTCTGTACACGTACACCTTTATTCAAATACTTCAAAAGTTTCGATGATCATGCCATGAGTGTTGTTGCAAAGCCAAATGGACTCAAACGGCAACATATCAACAAACTCCGTCTTGGAAACGTAACTCGCCTCCTAAGAAACAAAAATCAGTTCCTCGACAACGGCACTATGAGTGTTGGTATCAAAATTCATTCTCCTCTTCGAGCTAAGGAACAACATAGATTTGATAGGGAGCTTAGAGGAAAATAGATCATAATGTGTGTTGTTTTGTAGCTGGGGATTAGATCTAACTCGCCCTTTGTTACTTATATTTGTGTAGAGATGGATAGAACCTTTAAGAGGATTTGACCTGTCCTCACTACTTTAGGGCGTGCCTCTTTTACTATGGTTAGAGGACCATTATCAGAATAACCTTTGTTTGAAGAAGGAGATGGAGATATCCTTCTTTTGTAAAAATTCTATGAAGAGAAACTTGGGAAAATAAGGTCAATACTCCATGATTTAACTCATAAGAGTTGTCACTTCTAAACCATTGAGATAATATCAACACAAGGCTAAGGTTATTAAAGACATTAAGAAATCCTCCTGACTTGTTTTGCATATTTTTACAAGTATATTTTGTTCCTTTGTTGATACACAGGAAAATAGGGGTAGTTCAAGATGGATAAATGGTTTTCAAATGATATTGGTTAGAGATGAAGCAAGATAAAGTTGATTATACCAGATCTTCAAAGGGACTTCACAACAATGAACAACTCAACAACATAAAGCTTCAGAATGGTTAACATGTTCCTTCAACCAGAAGGTGTGCTTTAATGGAGGCCTAGATCAACATGTTTTACATAATATTTAAGACTCTAACACAAGGCTCCAATTGAAAGACTCAATTACACACCAAAATCTCTAATCAATCATGCCTAAGGTACACCCGAATAATTAAAGATAATATTTATCAACAAATGACAGTGAATTGATTTTAAATTTTTTTATCTCATTCAAGATGAAGGCTCTTCTAAAACCAAAATTTAAAATACCATTAAATTGTCATAGGGACGAGATCCTATGTGATTTCACAAAGATTTCAACATAATATTGCATTGGGAATGAAATAAACTATTTGTAGACATTCCGAGATAGAGAAGACACAAATTTCTATAGATTAGACACAAATTAACTTCAAAATTTATTGGATTCATCAAGAGGGAAAAGCTTCTAGAGCAATCTCAAAGTGCTCTTCAATGGCTATACATATGCAACCAACTTGACACGATAGAAAATCTAACATAGAAGAAAATAATAGGTTATCTCGGCTTTGGTCCCTCATGAAGATGGATTTTTCAAATTTTATCTTAGGGATTCTGTAATGAACCGTTACACCAAAACCTCGAGGTGTTAGTGAAATCCACACATGAAGATCATAACATCCCACCATGCTTCCGTAGAGCCCGACTCAGGCTGGGTTTGTGCCCGCACTCCCATACGTACGAGCCCTGCTTCACCGACGTTTAGGCACCCCACGGGCCCCGACTACACGACATAACCAACCGAGTGGGATTCGAACATGGGTGGTCACTCTGATACCACTTGTAATGAAATTACTTGTATAATTTAGATTAAGAGCAATAATAGAACACCAAATAACACAATATTTCAGGATAATGGTCTCAATATGCAATTAGAATAGCTTCGCCACTTTGAGGGGGCAACCTCCAAACCATATAATAAGACTCAAATGATCAAATGGTAATGAAATACTACCTATAATCCCCTATATATACTATTCATATGTTATGGCCATCACCAAGGCCGACCTATTAAGCATGAGAAAATATAAATGATATAATAAAATGATATGGTAAGCCACAAGTCTAAGCTACTCATATCCTAATACAAGCAATAGGTTAAGGGCGTAGCATGCTCTTCCCCTTCAAACCAATGTTGTCCTCAACACTTGAATAATCTTGGATGTTTCGTAGAAAACCTTCATCCTCCCGTGTGGCATTTTCTATGCGCAGATTCTTCCACTTGATCATATATTCATTAATGTCTCTAGTTCTCAGCCTCTTAAGTACGTGTTTACATAATCTTCTCTAGCTCCAAAATGATTCTTCCTTCCTCGTCAAGTTCTAGTAACTCTATTTAGGCTTCATATTTTTGTCCAATAACCTTCTTTAGGCATGAAACATGGAATACTGGGTGTATGTGTGAAGATGGAGGAAACTCTAGTTTATAAGCAACACTACCAATTTTTATAGAACTTGATAAGGGCCATGATATTTAGGAGCAAATTTTTTTCCTTTTTCTATTGCTTTAGGGACATCTGTTTATAAGGCTGGAGACGTACAAAAACCTAGTCACCAATTTCAAAATTTCTTTCACTACGGTGTTGATCTACTTGTTGTTTCATCCTGTTTTGTGCTAATGCTAAATTCTCCTTCAAACTAGCCAAAACCTATTATTGATGTTGAATGTGTTCCTCAACATCTCTAACCTTAGTTTGCACCCTCAAGGAGGAAGTGATAGAAGGTGAATGGTAACCATATAATGCTAAAAATGGGGTCATTTGAGAAGAGGTATGAAAAGATGTGTTATACCACCATTCTACTAGCGGTAGAAATTTAATCCACCTTTCTTGCTTATCTCGATACAAAACAACGTAAATACCCCTTTAAGCATTTTTTGACCACTTCTATTTGCCCATCGGTTTGAGGATGATAAGATGAACTCTTAGCTAACAAAGTACCCAAACATGAAAATAATTCCATCCGTAGAAATTGCTTGTGAAAATAGGATCATGATCACTTACAATTATCTTTGGGGTTCCATGTAGCCTTTGAACTGTCTCCAAAAAAATAGTTGCGATTGTACTGGCTGCAAATGGATGTGATAGGGCACAAAAATGGGCATATTTTGTGAGCCTATCCACAATCACGAAAATAACATTCTTACCCTCTGAACAAGGCAATCCGGTGATGAAATCCATGGAGACCTCCTCCCATCTCTGGATAGGAATTGGTAAGGGTTGCAACAGACCTAGTGTCTTAATTGTTTCCCCTTTGTTCTATTGCACACTAAACACTCTGATACAAACTTTTGTACATCCCCTTGAGTCCTTCCCAAAATAATTCTCTTTTTATTCCATGATATGTCTTCAAAACCCGCAGTGTCGTCCAACAGTGAGGCATGTAGCTCTGCAAGAATATTATGCTCCAACTCACAATCTTTACTCAAGTATAACCTATCCTTGTACCATAGGGCATTACGTTTCCACTCAAATTTGTTAGATGTCATAGATCCTTGCTTGATATTCTCAGTATTAGAGATTGTGTATCCTTATCTTGATTCCATTCCAATCTTGCTTCATCCACCCAATCGGCCGTCAACATGGACATTCCACATGGTAAGGCATCTCATGGATACACATCCCTTCTAGATAACACATCAGCCTAATACATTTTCTTTATCCTTTTTGTATATGATTTCAAAATCATAACCCATCATTTTTATTACCCACTTTTGTTGTTCCTCGGATGATAACCTTTGCTCCAAAAAGTATTTGAGACTATCGTGATCATTTTTACCTTGAGTGTCTACCCATGAGATAGGGCCACCATTGCTTGACCGCATGAAGAAAAGCCATCATTTCTTTCTCATAAACAGTTTGAGAAGATATTTTCCTTTGAATTGGTGACTCTCAAATGTAATTGGTCTTCCTTCCTGCATTAGAACTGCTCCCAATCCTGATCCTAAAGCGTCACATTCAACAATGAAGGTTTTTGAGAAGTTGGGAGTAGCCAAAACTGGGGTGCTGCACATGGCTTCCTTTAGCTGCTCAAAGGATTTAGTGGCTATGTCTATCCAATGGAAGGCATCCTTCTTTAGCAATGCAGTGAGTGGGGTTTCTATCCTACCATATCCCCGCACAAATCTTCTGTAGTACCTGTTAGTCCTAGGAACCCACGAAGATTTTTGAGATTTTTGGGTCTTGGCCATTCCACCATAGCTTTGATCTTCTGAGGATCAACTTTGACGCCTTCATGGGATACAATATGACCCAAATACTCTACCTCTTGTACACCAAAAGAACATTTGGATGGCTTTGCATACAAAGTATGTTTCTCCAAAACTTCCAACACGTTATTTACATGTTGTAAGTGTTCTTCCCATGTCTTACTGTAAATCAATATGTCATCAAAGAAAACTAATACAAATTTCCTTTAAAAAGGCCTAAAAATAGTGTTCATCAAGCTTTGAAAGGTTGAGGGTGCATTTGTAAGACCAAAAGGCATTACCAAAAACTCATAATGGCCCTCATGAGTCCTGAAAGCCATTTTATGAACATCTTCCTCTTTTATCCTAATTTGATGGTACCCCGAACGAAGATCTAATTTTGTGAAATAAACAACACCATGTAATTCATCAAGTAAATCATCAATTACTGGAATAGGAAACTTATCTTTGATGGTGTACTTGTTGAGTTCTCGTAATCTGGACACATCCTCCATGTTTCATCCTTCTTACGTACCATGACCACTAGTGAAGAATATGCACTCTGGCTATGCCTGATGATACCTGCCTTCAACATTTCCTCCACCATTTTCTCGATCTCACTTTTCTGGGAATATGGGTATCTGTATGGTCTGATGTTAGGTGTTTGGCTCCCTAGAATCAACTGAATGACATGATCATGATCCCTAACTGGTGGTAGTCCCTTTGGAATTGCATCAAAAATAGATGAGTGAGCATCCACAATCTTCTGAAGATCGGGTGGCATCGAAGACTCGTATTTTGTACTTCTATGGAAAATAGCTTTGCTATAAAGCCATCCACTCCTTTTTTGCAAACTTTATGCATCTAATGAGAGCTAATAATGTGGGAGACTTAGCTACCATCCCATTCAATTGTATTGTCCTTCCATCTCGAATGAAATCGCATGAACAATTCTTGGAAGTTCATCTCAATAGTACCTAAGGTTGTGAGCCATTGGACCCCAAAACAATATCTACCCCTCCCATAGAAATAGCAAATATACGTGAGTCTAACGTGTAGTCTCCCATGGAAATCTTGATACTATGGCACTTTCTTATGCACTTGACCTCGTCCCACCATCCGCAATCATAACTTGCATTTCTCGAGTTGGGTAAATAAAACAATTGAGGCGGGCAGCTAAATTACTATTTATGAAGTTATGAGTACTCCCAAGTCAATCAACACCGTCACCTTCTCGTTGTTTGAGATAGCCAATAACCTTGAGTGTTTGAGGAGTACTAATACCTGACAATGCATGGCAAGAAATTGTAGGTTGGTGATCCTCTACTTCATCTTCTACTGGTTCCTCAACCTCTCCTATAATTTTAGCTTCCTCATCATCCTCATTACCTCTATCAATATAGAACAACTTCTTCTCAAGTACATTTATGTCCCGGTCCATATTTACTATCATAGTTAAAAAATAATCCTTTTTCTCTCTTTTCTTCCGTTTGTTGAGGATTCAGTTTAATTGGCCTAAGCAAATGAAGGGGAAGAGATACTACGGTCTCTAGAGTTAATGAAAGGTGGCCTCCTACTATAAAGAATTTTTCCTCTACATGATGTGCCATGATAATAGAATCGAAAGCTTGATTGGATTAAACATCCGTACCTCATGCTTGATGTGGTCCTTAAGACCCCAAGAAACAAGTCATTCGATTCTCTTCTAGAATATTCTCCACCCTTAAGGATAGGTTTTGGAATTGATGCACATAATCTTTGACTGATCCTGTTTGTCATAAATTTGCTAATTGAATAAAGTAGTTCTCTCAAAACAATGGAACTATAGTGTAATTGCAACTCCTCGGTAAAAGCCATCCAAGTGACACCTAGACCATTCTTCTACCTCCTCCGAGCACATAACCATCGATACCAAACAAATTGGTTGGGTTCAAGATATAGGGATGCCAATGTCACCTTTTGTCCTGATGGTGTTTGATGTAACTCAAATAAGTTCTCCATTTTATTTATCCAATTTAGGGATCCTTACCATAAAATTTGGACATATCCACTTTCAAAGCATCATGTTCCATGGTTATGAATATGTTCGATTCTCGATGGGACCGGAAAAGTGATCCAATATGGTTAGTTTGTCCATGATTTTGAACTAAAGATCCTCCTTGGTTGATATGGGCTAGATTTGGGCCATACTAGTTACCCTTTACATGTTGCATGATATCATCCAACTAATGATTGATTTGGGCTATGTCTCCTTTAGAGGCCATCTCAGATTGTACATTTCACAACTCATAGTCAAGTTGGCTCACCTTATGATCAACTGAGGTAAACCCTAGTGTTAAGGAATATTTAGTTACCTCTTCTCGACTCCATCTCTTCAATCACTACGCCATCTTTATCTCGGGGTTTTACCCGGTAACTTGATTCTTTTTTATCTTGTGGAAGGCCCCGTCATGATGTCAAATATTAGGGTTTATGGTTTCAATACACTTTCATCCAATATACTAATACTAATACTAATAAAAAACACACAGAGAATATACTAATACTATTTTTTTGAGAGCTTTCTGAAAATGTAAAGAACTTGAAAATTTTCCACAATTTGCACCCTAGGGAGCAATTTTATGAAAAAAACCTAAATTTGTAATAAGTTTTGTAAAATAAATCAAAAAAGTCTGAAATTTTTAGGAACCTTACTTGAAATGATTTGCAACTCGGTAAAAATATCTCCCACCAATTCACTCTGGTTCGCAATATGTGTGGAAACAAAAACAAATAGGGTTTTTACCCTAATTTCGCCCAAATCGCAGCTTCTCGATACCACTTGTAGAATCTAAATGTTACACCAAAACCTCAAGGCATTAGTGAAATCTACACATGAAGATCATAACAAATTCAAACTCCAACCTTTTGCAAGAGTATTCTCATTTCTTGTTAACATTTTCCCCAAAAGAGAAGAATATTTGAGGTACTTTTGCTTGTTAACATTTTTTTCAAACAATGACGTTTAACAAATTTAGATCCAAAATCTACCAGTGGACCAATTATGTACTCGATCATGTTTCTTGGGCCCTCGACTAATGACTAGGATGTCATACCACAACTTTTTGGAAATCCTTCTAATTATTATGATTCTATCATGCGAGAAATCCCCCTTTTAATCATTTTCCGGAGACTCTTCATAGCTAGATATGATATGTATTTTTTTACTTTTGAGGCAACACATTTTTCATCTTCTACTCCTACACTTTCATCATTTCATCCCTTTTTCCTCTTTTCCTCCTGCAATTCTACCCTCGCATCTGCTTTCCTCTTGTGATTCCTGTTTTTACAAGTGCCTAAGTAACTCCATCTTCAAAATATTGACCCTAACAATCCTTGGACTCAAAATTTAAGTTTCAAAGACACCTTACGATAGAGATGACAAATATGTTCATCAAATAACGATAATAAAAATGCATATTCACATATCCAGGAGTCTTTGAGAAAAAATGGTAGAAAAATAGGTGAAATGCACAACAACCATCTGATCTTGCCCTTTTTCCATTTTATATCATAGCCTTCCATGTGTTTCCTTGCACAACTGCAAAGGAGAAGCATAGAGGAAAGTACCAAACAAATGCGAGCCTTCCACATACCCCGGCCTAAGAAAATGCCTTTTGGCCTTTGAAAAGTATTGGTGAAAAAAGGAGCCAGCGGTAGCCTCCACGTGTCTCAATGGCACATTTCGAGAAGGTCCCAAAAAGTAGAGACCCCAAACAAGTGGGGGCTCAACACATGTCTCGATTCGGTAAAGTCTATTTGAAAAATTGAAGGTTTAGAGAAGGCGTCATGTGTCCAGTGGTCACCGAGTCTATTTAAAAAGTCCAAGCAAAGGGCAGAGTGAGTGGAAGCCTCTAAGTGTCCTCCTAGAGCTTCTTCAAAATAAAACTTAGGGGCCCATCCCCAAACAAGCGTGATCCCTCCACATGTCCTGCACCTTTGAAAAATTCTATGAAAAGTTTAAGTACAAAGCGGAGCCGATGGAAACCTCCACATGTCTCCCTGTCATAGTTGTCAAGGTGGGACCCTTTGGTGGATCCTCAAATGAGTGCTAGCCCTCCACATGTCTGTGGTCCACCAAAACTTTATTGGATGCATAAAAAAATTGTCTAAGTTTGGGAAAAAGAGTAGAAACCTCCACGTGTCCTCTCGGCGCACCTCCAAGGCCAAACCAAAAGTTGAATTTTCAAATTAGCATCGTTCCTCCACGTGGAAAAATTTTGGGTTGAGGTGAGCCTTAGAGTTTTTAAAACGCACTTATGAGCCACATCCAACCAAAAAGGGCCATGTTCCCACTGATGCAGAGATGTAAATTTGACGGGGAAAAACACACCCGTCAAAATGTAAAAATGCAGGAAAACCACCATTTGAACCCGAAATGAATCTTTATTTACGGATAGAGAGTTTGGAAATGATATTAGGCCCAAATGTGATCCTCCAAGCCGTATCCAATCACGTTTCCACAGATATTTGGGACACAAAAGACAGGGACGAAAAAACGTGACTGTGGAAAACAAAGGGAAAAGAAAATCCCGAGTTTTACGACCAAGTTATAGACTCTTTCGATGGATAGAGGAATGGAAAAAAATTCTTAATGTTTAAGTGATCCTCGACCAAGGAAGGGATTGATAATGGCAACCAAATGGAGGACAAAGTCATCAAGAACCAATACAAGGAGATAGAAAACATGACAAGGGCCACAAACTGAGGAATCTCAATGAAAATGGGGCGAGACTAATTTGAGCACAAACATAAGGGTTGAATGTTTAATTTTTAGGGTTTAGGGCTTAGGGTTTAGGGTTACAAGCTCAATTTTTAGGGTTTATCATTTAGTTTTAGGGCATATGGTTTAGGGTTTCGATTTTACAGTTTAAACACTAAAATATTTATCCTAAATCCTAAAATCCTTAAAATTTCCTATGTATTGACTAGATTATACTATAAAAATTATCTCTTGAATCGTGACTCATGGAGTTGTGAGACTAGTTTCATAAGGTATAGAGTGACCCTAATTTCTTATATTTACCAAAATAAATTTAAACTATAAGTTTTTCATTTAATAAAATATTATTATTTTAAATGAAAATCTTATACTTAAACATTTTATTTAATAAAAGCATGCCAAAAGAAAATATAATGTTTATACTATGTGGAATAGGTATGTGTTATAATGTATACACATTTCATTTATTGTGCCCCAAACCAAGAATTTACATGTTGTGAATTACCCCGATTTCCCAAAACTACTCCTTCGACCAAACAATATATCAACCTATGTGTTTTTGATAAAATATGCCAAAATACACTTCCATCATGCTAAATCCTACAAAAACATTCTCTTCCTTAAAAATTTTCCTACAACATCAAGAAAACTATCCTCTTTCTAAATATGTGATGTTTATATTTCTCTCGACTATTCTAAGGTTTCTATTTATATTTATTTCAAGTTGTCTTTTATACCTCTATTTTTAATGATTATAAATTCATATCTTTTCTTGTGTATCTTTTTTGACTCAACGAAATTGAAGAGAAACTTTTAGGCACAAACTAGGAGTATTTCTATACATATTAAAAAAATTCTAATTTTCATTATTTTTTGAGGTAGTAATGAGGGGCATGGTCGAGAGCTCTATTATTTTTCAAAATTTAAAATTTATGTACTACAAAAATCATTAAAAAAATACTTTCTAAAAAAATATTTAAAAATTCTAGCAAAAACTAGATGCTCCTATCTATTTTTCTACCAAAGTGTTTTTCAAAAATACTAAATGGTTTTAAAAATGGTGGGGTATAAAAGTCACTCTATTATGTTTTTGAACAAAAAAACAAGGATCACCTGTTGGTATTTTAGTTATTTGACCAACTTAAACTTATCTATTTTCAATAAAATTTAAAAGCTTAAAAACTAGACTAAAATTTCTACGATTCATGTTTATACAACATCTTCCAATTTTGAGTGTTACTATTTAAAAACTCATACAAGTTGAATTTTTTTATTTTTCAAAAAATGCGTCCACTTAAGATGCCCTTTTTGCCCCCGACTTGGTACACTTACCCTATTGGATGACATTAAAAAAATAAAAATAACTTTTAACAGAGTTTTCAACACATACATAATAGTCATAATTGGTATTAGAATCAAATATCATATTGTGAGTGCGCTTGTCTCAACTTCAAGTTGTGAAGAGAGATACAAGACTAAACTCAAATAATTTTTTGAGAATGTTTCTTATTGTGAATCATAAATCAATGAACTTCCATGTAAATGTGGTTTTTAGGTTTATATTAAATAGTGAAAGTGGTTTTGAAATGATATTTTTTTCAATTTTTATTAAAATGTAGTCTTTATTTAAAAATCATGATAATGTGTATGCGAATAATTAACAACATACTTGAGTTCAATTTCCATGATAATGAGCTTTGATTCACATTATTTTAGAGTTTTGCGTAAACTATTTTACAGTTTGGCATAAATTATCAAGGAATTTAACTTGTTAAAAATAAATGACAGATTGTAAATGGATAAGAATACTTTATTTTAAATGATCTTGTTGTTCACTACTTAATAATAACATATTTCTCATATTATAAAGTATGGTAATGTAACATAATCCATAATCAATTATAGTCTCATTGGAAACTTATTTGATTTTAACCATTTCACCATAAGATATCTTGATTCAAGTTTAATGGAAAATTGTGCAAGTAATTGATTTTCTAAAAGACATAAATTCCGAATAGAATGCATGTGTATATTGTAAAACAATTGTATTGTAAATGTAATCGACTCAAAGGGATTATATTTGTGAGAAATATATCATATGAAGAATAATACAAGTAAGCAACATAGGTGGTCTTTTAGGATAATCATTTCCATCATAGATAGGAATCCTAGTAGTAAGAAAACTAGGTGGTCTTTTACGATAATCATTTCTATCATAGATAGGAATCCTAGTATGTAAGAAAATAGATAGGAAAAGGGTAAGAGGTGACCTTAGATTCCATGGGGTTATGAAGAAGCTGAATAGAATTCATAACATGATAATAAGTAGATACACCATATTTTTCTAACATTTGAGATTTAAAATTGTAAATAAGGGATTCTAATCTTGTTTGTTAGAAGAAAATCTCATGAGGAACTATCAAGATAGATATGATGGGTATGTGTATGGAAATGGGGGACCAAATGGATTCAAAAGATGCCACTTTTCCAAAAATCAAAAAATCTAAAATTTAACAAGGAATTTGACATGTGTATGCTCAACATTTCGAATTTGATATAAACAAGAATCATAGTTCTCATAATGTAGTTTATAAAAAAACTATCTTTAAATTGGTGGAGATTAAGAGGGTGAAATGTGGTACACACAAATTTTTTTGTGCCTTTTTATTATGTAAATTAGTTTACAAAGCCCTTGAATAAAATGTTGACCTACTATTTTTTCCTAATATTTTCAATTAGTGTATTACTTTTTACCATTTTTCAAAAAGGACACATTCTAAAAGGAAACAATAATGTGTACATCCCATCATTTTGATAAAAATAATAACAAATAAATATATGTTTTTTGTAATGTGTGTATAATGCAACGTAGATCATGTTGATGTAACTTTTTTGATATTTAGATGAGAAAATCATATGTTATGTAATAAAAATACATGTGTTTTGGTGAAAAACAAGACACTACTAAAAGAAATTAATGATAAGAACCTTAAACTATTCATATTTTAGAAAGATATACATAAAAATGAATCTAAGATAGAGCTTGACATCATAGTTGTTTTTTTTTCTAGAATATTGTATTAAAATGTTAGAAAATGGGGCATACAATTAATATTCTTATGTTTTTTTATAAAAGAGATTTATCCAGTGAATAGATTGTTCAACCCTTAGGCTTAGATATCCAATCTAAAGGGTGGGTGGTTTCAAATCCAAATAAAACATTATGTATTTATGTTATTTTCTTAGTGAAAATTTTAATTTGTGAAGTAAAAATATGTTAATATTATAAATGTTATAACATGGTAATTTTATAGTGAATTCATTTCATAGTAAAACCATGTTATAATGTGAACAAACCATAATAGGCTCGTGTTATGTGAATAATGGAACATAAGTGGATTTTGGCTAGTTTTTTAGTCTCCCATCTCCATGCACATTCCCAAATACATAGCAATAATATTCCTCACAATAATACTCATTACAATTCTATGAACCGGAGGATTATATTCCCTCAAATAAATAGGTACTTCCGCATATGGATGGTTAATGTATGTATAATAAAATATGAGTGGAAGATAAAAAAAATTCATATATTGATCCCATGTACTATAAAAGTGAATTCTAATATTATAAGTATTTTCAATCAAAACATGTGTTAAATGTTGTGCCTCGTCATCCGAGAGGAGATGGTTTCTATATCGAAACTTACATGGTTTTTATGCCGAAGGCGTTTCTTACAATTGGAATAGCCCGGGCCTCTCTGACAAGATCTAATGGTTCACAAATTCTGCATCAACGTCCATCTTGACGGTCAAAAATCACTACGTACATGTGACAGAAATTGAGGAGGGCCTGGGGGGTTCTGACATCCGTCAGAATTTGGAGGGCAGAGATTGAGTTTCAAAATGTGCGTTGAAATCTGATGGTGGTTAATTCGTGACTGTTAGCAGTTTTTTGTGCCATTTTTTGTGCCTTGGATGTCTATCTCTTGTGCCCTTGGATTTGCATACTAGACAAACTGTGTAATAACGTTTTTCTTTCACCGTTAGTGTTTTTAATTCAGATAAAATAGATTTCATATCAAGGCTTCAAACGCTGAATATCTCCCATCGTTCATCCAGAAAGGCGACCCCTCCGATACAGTTCTGCAGCTCATATTTCACCAATTCAAATTACTGGACGGCGATTGGATTTTGGGGAACACCGTTTATGAAATGGAAACCGAGGCAACTTATTTCAGTGGGTTCTTTGCTTCCGTCTGCTTATTTTAATGACGAAAAGGATGGCATAGTAATGTACAACTTGTTTGAGGAGTCCAAAAGTTGCATTCCATGGCTGGATTCGAAGCCCAAATGCTCAGTTCTGTATGCCTCTTTTGGAAGCCTCATTCACATGCCAAAAGCCCAGTTCGAGGAAATCGTCATGGGTTTCTTACAGAGCGGGAAATACGTTCTGTGGGTAGTCCGGATGGATATTGTCCACTCTAAATCCTCAAATGTTTTGCTCCATGATTTCATTTCCGCAGTGGTCTGAGCAGTACACAAACACAAAGGTGTTAGTAGAACAGTGGAAGGTGGGATTGAGCCTCAAATGCGCATCTGAAGATGGAATTGTCGACAGATAAGAAATAGCAAAAGCTGCGATGACAGTAATACAAGGTGAGGAAGGAATAGCAATGAGAGAGTGTTGAGTGTGTTTCCCGAGGTGGCAAGTGGAGTGGGATCGAAGGGCCTGGTCGAGAGTCAATACATGGATTTTGCGGCAGCGGTGAATCCACACGTCCCTGCTGGAGGACATTCATCTGCACAAATCGGCATTGATGGACTAGAGGCTGAGGGGCTACGGGAAGGTCGTGGGGTTGTATCAAATTGTGGAGGACATGCTCCACGTGGATGCGGGGACCATTAATACCACTTATCCTAAAGTTCATGGGATGGAAAAATCCAGGCTTATAGTGAACGAGCTCAATGTCAAGGAAAAGAAATTTCTCTCAGCATTTTGACTCAAAATGACCACCCCCTCTTCTTAGTTTTGGTGACTATGCTGCCACTAGGTCCTCATAAATGTAGACACCATATAATTTGTGCAAGTCATTTGTTATGTCAAAGGTGTGTTCTCAAATAGATTGTATATGGATGAAACCTACCTTGCTCTAACACTAAGCTAAGTCGGTGTTGAAGACATGTAATTTTGAATTGTGCTCTTCCAATCAATTTGTTCGAATTCAGATGCATCTTTCTCGTCCATTCTCAAATTTTTAACCTTTTCAATGTTGTAGAACAGTCACTAGGAAGAGCCCGGAAACACCAAAAATATATCGGTTTCAATGAGTCTTCTGATATTGTAATCACTTCCTTGGCTCATACAAAACCTGCACATTCTAACCCACGAGCACCATAATATAAAAACTACATTTTTCCTCAGTCTTCAGAGTTTTTTACTCTCCTTTCATGAATTCAACAGTAGCGAGTTCAAACTGTAGCACCATTAAAAATAATATTTTTTGTTACGTGTTTTTTATTTATTTTGACGCATGCAAGCTCATATTGCACTCATGCAAATAATGCAAGTGAGATTGCGACTATAAAGTGGACCACATGTAACAAATATTTTTTTGGTGGGGGAACTCTAAGATGTGGTAAAGGTGTACGACATGCATGTATTTTAATTCCAACATTTTAATCATGTGTTCGTCTTATCTAAAAAAATAAACTTCAAATCAATAAACTTGATGTCAAATAAAATAGAATAAAATAATAGAAAAACCTTGTTCTATGTCGGTGGTTGTGATGTCACCAATAGATAACCCTTGCGCATGATGAGAATGATTGTCCTCCTTGAAAATCAAATTACAGATAGAACCCATGCATGGAGGACATAAGAGTCATTTCTTCTGAAGACACGAACAACATTTTATGTTAATGGTTATTGATCGAAAACTCTATCAAGATTGTTGACGAGTGAGTCCCTTACATTTCCTTAATTGTCAGGAAGATTCCTTAATCGTAAATGTGCATAGAAATGTGTTAAATGTGTACAACATGCAATATGTATTTTATTTCAAACATTTTAATCATTTGTTCACCTTATCTAACAAATTAAACTTCAAATTGATAAACTTGATGCCAACAAAATAAAATAAAATAATAGCAAAACCTTTTTCTATGTCGGTGGTTGTGATGTCACCATTAGATAACCCTTGGCACATGCTGAGAACTATTGTCCTCCTTGACAATCAAATTACAGATAGAACCCATGCATGGAGGACACAAGAGCCATTTCTTCCGAAGACACGAACAACATTTTATGTTAATGGTTATTGATCAAAAACTCTATCAAGACTGTTGACGAGGGAATCCCTTACATTGCCCTAATTGTCAAGAAGATTCCTTAATCGTAAAGGTGCATAGAAATGTGGTAAAGGTGTACAACATGCATGTATTTTATTTCCAACATTTTAATCATGTGTTCGTCTTATCTAACAAATTAAACTTCGAATCGATAAACTTGATGCCAAAAAAATAAAATAAAATAATAGAAAAACCCTTTTCTATGTTGTTGGTTGTGATGTCACCATTACATAACCCTTGGCACATGTTGAGAATGGTTTTCCTCCTTGAAAATCAAAGTACAAATACAACCCATGCATGGAGTACATAAGAGCCATTTCTTCCGAAGACACAAACAAAGAACATGGTATGTTGTATTCCCTTTACACTTACATGTGTTCTAACTAACATAAAAACATAAGGACTGAAATTAGAAGCACCTATTGACATTAGTAGTATTAATCAACCCCTCATTTCCTTCTAAGATATCCCAAAAAATATGTTTCCTTGATATCTTGAACACCGCAACCATTTTATCCTTCTAACAATTGAAAAATAATGACATGTGGTTGTAGGAAAGAAACATTTGGCATGAGTCCCCCGCAAAACTTTCCATATCCTTGGACTTCTCATCCATCTACCCCTTCTTTATCTCCCTCTTCATCTTCTATTATTCCAGTCCCTCCATTTTCAAGTATTCAATGTATTCCCTCTCAGAGACCATTGAACCCACTCTAGATACAGATATAGATACAAATACAAAGCCAAATCAATCAATTTGTATATAGTAAAATGAGGAAATATTACGGTTACAAATTTATCTCTGTTTGCAGGTCTATTTTAACCCATAATGGTGTTGATTTTAGGATGGCTATTAGAGAGAGCTCTATTTAGCGCAATCCCCCTACCGTTCTGTTTATTTATTTGATTTAATTTTCACTGCAACTATCCAATTGATGCTAAATTTACAACATTAACTTGGGTTTTCATGGTTAACGCCTTCAGATCTCAAATAAAGTGATTTTATTATTATGTAAGGAAAATGAAAGGTCTAAAAGGGTGTTTAGGATGTGTCACTCTCTATGTTACACTTCTGGTTTACAAGAGCGCTTGACGTGGTTGGTGGATTTTTTTGATATGGGTATATTTTTCCCCTGAACTTTTATTTTTCTATTAAATAAATGGAGAAACAAACAACATTTACGATACTTTTGAGGCTATATGATTCATATCATATATTTTCAACTGCAATCTTATCAATCTAAGGAATAACTATATTGAATGCCCTTTAAAAACAAAGTTAAAATCTGTCCTACCTCTCCAAACCTTAAATTTCCTACATTAAACTTGTCTTATTAAGAAAAATTGATAATAGCGTTTAGTATGCCGATAAATTTAAAATATCTATAACCTGCAAACCCTAAAATTTCATTTCTATACTTGTCATATCAAGGAATTATTGATGAAAAGGCATAAAAGGTGTCTGCGACGTTTTATTGTTGTGAAATCTCCCAACACCAATAAAATGTGTGCAATCAACTTGCCTAATACGCTAATTTTATTTCTATTATTGGAAAATGAAAGAGTGCTCTATTTGTATATATGCTTGATAGATGGATGGGAGATCCGGACGTACTTGAATATGTAGGTACCAAGAGGTGTATATACATAAATATTTTATTATAAAATGATATGTAGGTAAAAGACAAGTAGATTGAAGATTGTCAAAAGAGGACACACATTTAATATGTAGTGTAAGAGTGTTTATTAACAAATATTCCACCTACCATATAACAATAAGATCAATAATACATATGAAATCCATGAGGGGGAGTAGTATTGTTTTGTTTTGTTTTATCTTTTAGGGGGCATGCCTTTTTCAGTTTTTATTGCATTTTCACTTCCGCGATACTTTTCTTCCTCTCCTTACATTCACATATATAAATTTTTTTTTCCACAACGTCTTGAACAACTCCCCTATTCTCCTTCGAAGGATTTCCAAATGCTTCGTCAAGTTCTTCTACATTTGAGTTTCGCATTGTTTCTACTCTCTTTCACTACACATGCACTTTTTCATCATCTAACCCTTCATCTTCACCCCTCTTTCTCTCCCAATATTTCTCTACTTCCAATATGAATCCTTCAAAATATCCCCTTCGGCGTTCCCATCATACATTTCACATATGATTGCTAAGATAAGCCGCAACCATTGTTCCTTCCTCCAAAAGGATATCCACACACATACCTCGCACATTTAAACAATTGTCAAGCTCCACACGAAGAAGCGAGCCATAATATTAACTCCGTGATGATTAGATTGAAATGATGAAAATGGAATGGATGAAGTGGTAACGATTCTGTTTCTAGAATAATACCAAGTGAAAAGAAAATAACGTAGAAATCCAGTTCCTTTATTTGAACAAAAAGATGAAGAACAACTTAATATCGCAAGAGAGCTCGGCCATGATGAAAACTACAACAAAAATAACAAGGTGATTTCTACAAGTTTGATGTGTGGGATTGAATTTACAAGTTAATAGGAGGTTTAATGGACCATCCCTCATTAAATTCCAGTTTAGAATCACACACTATCATAGAATTTTTATCTTTGTGCAGATTAAATTTATATTTAGATAAGAGGAGGTTCAACACATTAAGAAATTGTTTATTTTGGAGATGTTGGTAATTTTTATACTCCAAATAATATCAATGTCACTACGCCAAAAACGTTCCCTATTAGAATCGGGGGTGGCTAATTTTGACACCACTCAAAATGTGGATGGCAAAGACTGTAGTTTGAGGGGATGCATTGAACACATATTGCACTCAATTTTTTAGTTCGTCCCCTTTGAGCATATATTGCACTCAAATAAAATATGCGGCCAAGATAAAGAACATTCAGTGGAACACAATGCACTGATCCTCCCTCCTACCCCATCTTCTTTGCCTCCCATCCTCTCCCTCTTATTCGATTCCTTAAGTTTTAATTCTTCGCTCTATCCCCTTCGGCGTTCTCATCGTACATTTCATGTACGATTGCTAGTATTTAAAATAATGAACGTAAAATTAATAAAGTGAGAAGCTATAGTATAGGCATGCTTTTGAGAACTAAATAATGTATCTTTATAAATATGATGGATAATGATAGTTAGAGACTTGAGAGTCAACACATGTGGAATAAGATAATGTTTCATCACCGACACATAAAATAAAAGTGTTTAGCTAATTATAACGATAATACATTTTAGTTGAGAAAGGAGGGAACAATATTATTTAAGCTACATATTACAATAACAATCCATGATACTTGAAGCCATAATATAACAAAACAACTATCCGGACAAACTATAATGAATAGGGTTTGAGTAATAATTTTGACTCTTGTTTTTGGTTCATCAATATTTTTCACCCCAATTAAATATAATGTTATGGAAATGTACAACACTAATTTTATCAATTAATTTCAAACATTTTCCGTCACATTCAAAGTAATACTTCAATTATTTTAATGATTTTCAAATGATAAGTAATTTTTCCAACATGAAAGAGGATAAATAAAATTAGTTGCACATGTCAAAAAAGAAAAGATCTAGGTGAGTACAATAGTGGGGCATGTAGAAAAACCTTAGGACATTATTTTAGACATGTTTTTGGAACTAGAAACAGGGAAGGTGATCAATCGAATAGTTATTGTATGGTCGTTAGTTGAAATTTATGGTATTCACCTATATCGACATGGTGATGGAATGTTAATAATTTTATGCATGCAACATTATCTCAGTGATTTACATTTCATGAAATGGCCTTTTTATATGTTATTATGGCTTGCATAACTTTCGGATGACCTATAATCACATACAATAAATTGGAAACCCTAAATACATATTTAAATATTCATTAAACAATTATTAAGTAAAAAAGAGAAAACGTATCAGTAACATGAGGCTAGACTACCCACAAGGTTCAAAATTCTAGTTACTAAACCAATTGATGTGCTTCATTGTATTCCCTTATTAGGTTTAAATCATCGTATAGTTATTCTAGATTCACTTCCAACTATGATTAACTCCAAAACCCCATAAGGGTTCCCTTATGTGTTTTGATACCAATATAGTGAGATTAATGTATAATATAAAATAAACTAGACATGGAAGTAATATGATGTCTTGTTCCTGCAACTACATGACCTAACCCTTTATACCTTGAAAATATTTTGAAATTGTTGGAGATAATTTTCTCTTGTGAAGATATAGCTCTATGACCATCGTATTATTTGAAATTAAGGAACATAGACTCTTTAGTATAGTTGAGTACTTCATCTATATATATTGGGGAATTCTCAAATTGATGTTCATTTAAGTTGATAAGATTTAGTGAACCCTTCCGAATGATATTTTCAGTAGGATATTTTAAGAGTGCCATATGAGTTATATAGGGGTAATGAATTACTTATGTATCCTTTAGTTTTTGTATAATTATCATATGACCGGTCATATGAAGATAAAATGACCTAAGAAGAAATAAGATTTGTAAATTAAAGTGATAGAACTTAAGGATATAAGTGTTTATAGCCAATATATATTTGATTAAGTTATTATATAAATAACTAATAAGGATGTAAAGATTAGCAATATATGGATTATTTTGATCTAATTAACTTGAAACATCAAATTTATTTTACCAAAAGAACACACTAAACATAAATGAGTTGAACAATTGATAAATGATAACATTTTTTTCTAGATATGAAAGTAGATATATATTCGATATTTGGGATGACTCAATAGTGATTTGTGTGTGCAGGGGAAGTGAAAAGGATGATATAGAATTGTGGATTACTAACTTAAAATATATAATTAAATAGTAAATATTTTTACGACCATATGCATTATTTATAATAATTGTAGGTGTAGACACCAACTTTTTGTATCCCTTTTCCTTTACCCCGAATTCACTCCCATTCATCTTCATTTCTCACATGCATACCTCTCTCCCCATTCAAATCCCCAGCTCCTCCTAAATTTCATTTATCTCTATAGTTGTTATTTTTCATCTTTAATCCCATCATAATCATATCATTAATTTGTCTTCGTTAAACATCTCTAATTTAATTATACCTAAACCTATACATTAATCCTTTTATTATCCATAAATACATCGTTTATCATCCCTAGGTCAAATCTTATCCTCATTCATTGAATTCATAAATACTAACAACCTTCTATCCTCCCAAGACAACGTTAACACACATTAACCACCTAAACCCTAATTTCACCTAAAATTTTTGGAAGGAGAATGGAATGAAAGGGGGAAATAATTCCTACAAAACTTTAAGTTAACTTACCATCACATACGTTCATCAATTCACTCATCCATTCAATATACATAACCATATGTGTACATTAGGTGTGTATTAAGCGTTCAAAAAAATGAAACAATGATGAAGACACATAAACACTATATATAAGTGAGAAACTCTCAAATGTGCAAAAACCCTTCGAAATGTAATCTTTATTTATCCATGCTTCAATTTTAGTGAGGGACCAACCCTACAAGGAGCACCAACCACTAGTTTAGTAGAGCACCAACCCAACAAGGAGCACTAACCCCTAATTTAGTGAACCACCCAATGGACAAGGAGTATACTACCCCATAATATGACTAATAAAAAAATAACAACCCAAGATGATTATCACTAATTGTTTTGCCACCAAAACTAATGGATATCACAATTTTAGCTCACATAAACACCATCAAACCATCATTATTATAACTCATTCTTTCTTAATCTTCCACATCTTTTCAAGTATTCAAAACAAGTTCACACATTCTCTCTATCACTCCTCAACCTCTAACATAATTCATCGACTTAAAATAATGCATTCATTAATGTTACATTCTTACATATGGGTTGCACTTTTCCCTCCAAGAGAACTAGTTGAAAAATGAACTCAAAATTCACTTTTATACACTTATCAAATCACTAAAATAAGGGATGTCAGTCCTATATCATAATCTAAAACTAAAAAAAAGACATTCATAAAAATATTCACATTAAAAATTTCCAAAGACATTCATAAAAATATTCATCATGATAGTTATTATCATTACCGTGAGTTATCCTATGTGTCCTCTCATGTTGGAGGGTCATCTCACATGGGTTAGGTTTAGGGTTTCATATGTGTCATGCACTAGGGTTACTCAAAGACCCTATATGTACCCTTTTCTATTCATTTATGAGCATGCCAAGACACTCCGCTATCTTTCCTCTATGCGCAACCTTTGTTTCGTTGAGCAAGTTCTTCCATTATTGATTAATTTTTTTCC
The DNA here is from genome assembly GCA_018340775.1 of Taxus wallichiana var. yunnanensis. NCBI lineage: Eukaryota > Viridiplantae > Streptophyta > Pinopsida > Cupressales > Taxaceae > Taxus > Taxus wallichiana. Next base: position 700,905,472 of record CM031244.1, read on the forward strand.
TTGCTATCACCGGAGCTTACACGATTCCTTTGGAGTGCAACTACTTCGTGGTGCATCGTTTTTCGATTCGATTCTCGCAAACTTTTTTTATAGTATCGAGCTAAGATCGGGTAAACGTGCACTCGATTTGTTTTTTTGCTATTACTCTTACTTGGTTTCATTATTTTACTCTGCATGCAAGTTTTTTTATCACTATTTTCTAGAAATTATCTTGCTAATATCTCTAACAAGCTTTCTCGGAAAGTTTTTGTGTTTTTTCTTGTGCATGTGTAGGTTTTTTCAAAATACCTTGAGAAATCAGGTTTTTTTAACTGCTTTTTTTTGGATGTATCAAAATCCAAAATAGAGATTCCTTTCATTTATTAAAATGGAAGTGAATTTTTTTAATCTCTAGTTTTTGCAGGATATTTGTCTATGCATGTTGTCTGTGGTTGCAAGATCTTTGAGTTCTTCAGTCGTGGTTGCTCATCAACGAACTGTTGTCCCTCTGACCATTTTTGGACTATTTTCACGCGTGCCTGCACTTTTTTCATTCATTCCTAGGCATTTTTAACCTCTGCCACGTTTTTTTGCTTGAAGGGGTTGTAAACTCTTATGTACAGGCTGTTAACTATCATGCGTGGACTGTAAGATCATTCCTAGGCATTTTTCAACACACAGCCACGTTTTTTTGCTTGCCAGGGTGTTTTTCAACAACACAACCACATTTTTTTTGCTTGCAAGGGCATTTTTAACAACCCAGCCACATTTTTTTTTTTTGCAAGGGCATTTTCAACAACCCAACCACATTTTTTTGCTTGAAAGGGCATTTTTTTGGTGCAATAAAAAAAACACGATCCGTACACTCTGTACGCGCTTTGTACACTTAAACCAGTTCGGTTTGGTAAGTTTAAATTCATTTCTTTCTTTTAATCTTACTCAAACAACAAAAAAATCTGCTTTTTCACAAAAACGAGCCGTGTTTTTTTATCCATGCTCAGTTTTTTGTCTGGTAACACAAATCAAATCTTTTCGTAAGTTTTTAAAAACATTTCTGACTTTAGAGTGTTTTTATATATATCAAGTTTCTAACCGAATTAGAAATTTATTTTTTCCTAATTTTAACTATATGCGTGGTAAGTTTCAATTAGAAGTTTCTAGATATTTAAAAGATCTTATCTAAAAATCTAATTCCTTTTTTAACTTTTTCGATCTATTATTTCTTGAAATTAATTAGATTTAATTTAATTAAATCTATCTTTTATTAATTTCACATTATCTAAACACTAAATTTCTTTGGCATTATAAAATTTGGTCTATTGGCTTTGTGTATTTTTAACCTTCCGTCGAGTGCCGAAGATGAAGGGTGAGGTCCAGGATAGGCAGGTGGCTAATCCCCCCTCGTAATACAAACAAACCCTATCTCAAATTCTGTGTCATTTCCAACGAGCATACATACGACACCCTTTGCATGTGTTTAGGGCACTTTTTTAATCCATTTGCAGGCTTATTGGCTTTTTCTCATCAATTACGGGAATTGGTTTTTGCTATAACTTTTGACTCGTTCCCGCTTTTGAACACTTCTTTAGTCAAAGTTGCATGTTTTTTCACACTCTAGATGATGGGATCATTAGCTTTGTAAACGCACTAATTTTATAAAGTGCCACATTCTCGGGGGTGTCTTTGTATTGCTTATTTCAACTCATTCTTTTGAGCTTTGTTCTATTCCTTTTTTTTTCGTGGACTTGTGAGTGCGTGCTCACCTTGCATCTTACGACAAAGGGATTCTTTCGTGCGACATGATATATTTTTTCTCACCACTAGGTTTGGCTTTCGCCTCCTTCTATTTTTGGCTTGTGCTTGTTTATGGTGTTGCTTTTTTTTGTTGCGCTCCACGAAACACTGTTGTGGTCTCCTCTCTTGCGTGTTATTATCCTAATTGCAAGATGAGTTACCAAGTGTTTCAAACCACACGCATGGACCTGATTGTAATCAACGCACTAAACTATAAAGTGCCGAAAGCAGGGGGGTTGTTATTATCCTGGGTGGTTGTGTTTCTTTTCTACATTTCTCTCTCTCTCACACACTATGGATGCACTTTCAATTCCTTTGCTTACGCCTTCAAATTTTTTGAATAGAGATGGAAAATAAGAATGAAACTAAGGGGTAAAGGGTTATTCCGCATCACCATGGGAACCGAGACCGAACCGATGATAAACCCGAAAATCTAAGTGGTTAAACGTGATGAAGCTTTAGGTCTTGTTTGCATGTCCATTTCTCCCGACTTGCTCTTCCACATGGAGGCGTCCGAAACACCTACATCTACGTGGAAAACGCTGGATGCGATGTTTGGACAACTAAATGACATGAGAGCGCATGAGTTGGAAAACAAACTATTAGGATTAAATCCTAATGACTTTGAAAACCTACAAGCCTTCTTCTCAAAATTTGTCCACATTAGATTATTGTTAAAAGGATGTCAAGTAGAAAAGAAAGATTCTCAATTGATCTTGTTGATTCTCTCTAAGCTAGGTCCCGAATATTTTGTCTTTGTGTCAACTTTCTACGCTACAAAAGTTGCTTTGGGTGATACTTGGATGATGCCCTCCTTTGACTTTTTTCATCCCAACTCATTCGAGAATAGGACAAACTCATTCAAATGGGGTCTCTCAAGTCCAAGTCACATGCCCTTGTAGCAAGTACTAGCAAAGGAAAGAAGACTAAAAGAAGAAAGAAACAAAGGATCAACCTAAGAAAGAAACCAAGATCAAACCTAAAAATGACACAAACACTTCGACTTCTACACAGAAAAGCAAGTATTTATGTTCCTATTGCAAGAAGATCGGTCATGATGAGCAAAATTGTTTTAAGAAAAAAATTGAGGAAAATAAAATAAGTGATCCTAAATCCATAAAACAAAGTGCTCTGAAGGCTGAGTCTTCTACTAGAAAAGTGCTAAAAATGATATGAAGAAAGGAAAGGCCCTTGTAGCCAAAGTTGCTCCTTCATCGACAAGGATTATAGATCCTGGTGCCTCGCACCACAAGGGTTATTCACATGTTGATTTTTCCAACATCGAACCTTTTGGAATGTCCCAAATCACGATGGGTAATGACACGATAGTGTCGATTTGTAGTAGTGGATCGGTAGAGATGGATGGGGGACATTTAACCAAATGTTGAGTGTTCCTAATCTCTCTACCAATCTCCTATCAGTTTACCAAATTACTCATCTTGGTGAAGGAATGCGAGTGGAATTTTGTCCTAACTCGGTGATTATTCGTGAGCTTAACAATGACACTACAGTGGATAAGGGAAAGGTAGATCACCATTCACAGTTGTACACCTTCTCCCACTTTACTTTTGATTTTATGCCCACTACCTTGTTCACTCATGCAAATGAGGGTAGTAAGCTATATCATGAGCAATTCAGACATCTAAATTATCATTATCTTGAACAATTGAGTCAAACGAAATGGTCAACAGTTGCCTTGCATAAGTTTCCTAAGGGTCTTTGTGAGGATTATACCCTTGGAAAGCATCCTGAAAGGAAATTTGACAAAGGAAAAGCCTAGAGAGCCATTCATCCTTTGGATCTTGTTCATAGCGATGTTTCAAGTCCATTTCCTTCTCCTTCATTTACTAGAGCTCTTTATATGCTAACCTTTATTGATGACTATTGGTGATATACTTGGGTATATTTTCTTAAGCTTAAGTCTCAAGTCTTTAAACATTTTCAGGACTTTAAGGCTCTTGCTGGAAAAAGGCAGAAAGGTCTATCAAAGGTTCTTCGAACTGACAATAGAGGTGAATATATAAACAATAGGTTCATGGATTTTTGTACTTCTGAAGGGATCTCTTTGCAGCATACAGTTTCATATAGCCCTTCACAGAATGGAGTCGCAGAAAGAAAGAACTATACTCTGAAGGAGATGGCCACTTGTATGATTCACTCAAAGTCTCTTCCTTCGCAGTATTGGGCCGAAGTAGTGAATTGTGCAAATTACATTCAGAACCGTGTTCCACACAAGGTAGTAAGAGGGATGACACCCTTTGAAGCCTGGTTTGGACACAAGCCTGATGTTGAGCACTTTCGAGTCTTCGGATCCAAGGCTATGGCTCGGATTCCCAAGAAGAAATGTAAGGCCTTGGAACCACAATCCAAACCTTATATCTTTGTAGGGTATCTTGATGGCATGAAGGGATATCGATTGATGAATTCTACTTGTCATGAGTTATATATTGAGAGAAGTTTTAGGTTTGACGAGTCTTCTTTGACTTCTACTTCACCTATTAAGGTTCATCACCACCGATTCGGATTCTGACTCATCAGATGATGATAATGTTGAGCGTGCTCCTCTTCAAGATCCTCCTGACCATCACACCTTTGAGTCTTCTGATTTTGATAGTAGTGATGATGAGGGCTATGTCCCTTATCACTCAAGTGAAGAATCTTCTGACTCTGAGCCTGATCCTCCTAGTCTCCTTTAGGCCAGGAAAACTTTACAAAGTGCTAGAGATTTAGTTGGAGATACTTTGGATATGAGACGTACTCGCTCAAATTTCATTGGACCCCACTCTTTCTTCACCTCTACTTCTGATCCACAGCCTTTCCAGAGGCTTTTGGTATTCTGAGTGGGATTCTTCCATAGACGAGGAGTATTCCTCTCTCATGAAGAATGATACTTGGGACCTCACCACTCTTCCGAAAGGAAGAAAACTCATTCGGTGTAAATGGGTGTTCCAAAAAAAGTATGGAGTAGATGGAGATGTCAAAAATTTTAAAGCATGATTAGTAGGTAAGGGTTTCTCCCGTATAGTCAGGGTTGATTATACGAAACCTTTGCTCTGGTTACGAAGATGACTTCGATTCTATCGACCCTAGCCATCGCTTGCAGCAAATAGATGGAAAGTCCATCAAATAGACGTTAAGAGTGCCTTCCTTCATGGTGACCTAGAGGAAGAGATCTATATGGAACAACGTTTGGGTTATGTCTAAGATTCCTCCCTCGTTTGTAAGTTAAAGAAGTCTCTTTATGGCCTTAAACAAGCACCTCGGGCTTGGTATGCCAAGATGGACTCCTTACTTACGTCGTGGTTTACTAGGTGTCACTGTGATCCAAATGTTTATATTCTACGACAAGATGACTCCATACTCATTCTTGTTTTATATGTTCGATGACTTTTTGATCACAGGCAGCTCTTCCTCTATTATTGATTCTGTGAAGATTGCCTTAGCCAATAAGTTCTCCATGACTAACTTAGGTTTGCTTCATTACTTCCTTGGGATCCATATTTCACAATCGACTCAGAATCTTGATTTCGCAACCTAAGTATGCTCTTGATTTGCTAGCTCGGCCTTCAAATGTCCAATTTCAAGTCTTCTCCTACTCCTTTTCTTTATGGGGTTAAGTTGGTTTCAGATTGCGCTACTCCCTTGGTTGATGTTACTCTTTACTGACAGTTAGTGGGGAGCTTGATCTACTTGACTCACACTCGACTAGATTTATCATATATTGTTGGGATCATGTCTAGATTCATGCAGGAGCCACATGAGCTGCATTGGAAAGTAGCTAAATAGATCCTTCATTATATTCGTGGCACTTATGTTGATGGCATACACTATCATGGAGGGGTTGATATTGACTTGATTGGATTCATAGATTCTTATTGGGCCGGTGACTTAGATCATCGGAAATCTACTTCTAGCTATAGTTTCTCTCTTGGTTCAGGTCCTATTAGTTGGTCTAGCAAGAACCAAAATGTAATTGCGATATCATCTACAGAGGCAGAATACAGAGGAGCATTTAATGCTACCACAAAATCTATTGGCTACAGGGTATTCTGACAGAGTTTGGCATCCACTTTCAGTGGCCTACCATTATCTACTGTGATAACATGAGCACTATCTCTATTTACAAAAATCCAGTTTAGCATCAATGGACGAAGCACATTGAGATCCATATGCACTTCATACGGGAGCTTATTCATGATGGTATCATCAACATTCAGTACATTCAGATAGCTAATCAAATTGTAGATTTATTCACCAAGCCTTTCACTAAGATGAAGTTTCTTCACTTACGGTCTCTTCTTAGGGTGAGGTCTTCTGCAGCTTCCCATCTTCTTAGGGCTATGTAGTCCTTCTTTTCTTCTTCTTCTTCTAGGAAGATTGTGTTTGTATATGGGCACCTTATCAAGCTTTTAGTTGTTGGGCCCCATTGACACATCTTTCTTAGTTGTTTAGGAGTGTCTTCCTCTTCCGTCTGACTCATCACAACCACTACCCCAGCTTTGATGAAGGGGGGGTGTTAGTGTGAGTTATCATATGTGTCCTCCTCTCATGTTGGATGGTCATCTCACATGGGTTAGGTTTAGGGTTAGGTTTAGGGTTTCATATGTGTCATGCACTAGGGTTACTCAACACCCTATATGTATGCCTTTTCTATTCATTTATGAGCATGCCAAGACACTCCACTGTCTTTCCTCTATGTAAGCTTTGTTTCTGTTGAGCAAGTTCTTCCATTACTGATCAATTTTTTTCCTTACTATCGCTTGGAGCTTTCAGATTCCTTTGGAGTACAACTATTTCATGGTGCCTCGTTTCGATTCGATTCTCGCAAACTCTTTTCATTATCTTGCACTAACAAAATATTTCAACACACAAGTAAAAATCCTCATATCCTTCACAAAATAATCAAGTACAAGAACCTGTCTTCACCTTTTAACCTCAAGAAAACCCAAGATAAAACTAACCTATGTCATGTAACAACTCAATATAATCCTCAGAATTATATATCACATCTATGAATGTTAGAGATTATGATACATCTATATATGCCAACCCCAAAAATTCATATTTACCAAATCAAGCTACCAAGAAAAGAAGCATTTCCAACTCAACTTGGTTTGCACCCTTTCTACCACTTATAACACATCCACATCACTTCCATAAGAATTGAAGTAATCCATTTTAATTTTCCAACTTATAGAAAGAATCAAATAATCCATCTCATGCGTCATTCACTTCATTCTTTCAACAAGAATAATCATGTCCTCAAAACCAAACAACATTCTTCCTCAAAAATGAGCTTTTGACAAACCATCAAATCAAATCACCATGACATAACCCATATACCACTAGAAATCCCTCTAAATTATCTTTTAAGAACATATTAAAATTTCTCTTGTAGAAGGCTTTCAACAAAGGCCATCTATGAAAACTTCTTCTTAAGACTTCTAGGACTCAAGAACCAAGCATGAGCTCATCTTGCTCCATCACCTCAAAACTCACTTCAATACTTTACCAATGAATGAAATAACCATATACATTATTTCTAAGCACTCATAAACATTAAAAATCATAAAAACTCAAAAGAATCACTTTATGTTAGGAATCCACTAAACACCCTCTTAGAACAAAAATCCTCGAGATTTTAACCTAGAAGAAACGGTCATAAAATATTCATACCATATCAAAAATAAAATTTTATACACATGGAAATATCTCTAAAAAATTATCTCAAAACAACTTTATTGGAGTCCTAACTCTTCATGTAGCTCCTATAATTCAAGTTTTACCACAAGCTTCGCTCCAAACTCCACTAAAAACAAGTCTTCATAAATAGGGCACACTTTTCCCTTATCTCTGCTCAACCATGATATGAAACTATTATAAAAATATATAATAACTCCATGGATAAAAATAATGTGAATCTATTTTTTTACTCCTTTGGATATTCTTTCCTTTAACTTAACTTCTTCAAAACCTAGCATTTTTGAGGAGGGACCCAAATACAGTCATATCTACTATCTTACATTTATTTAAAAATGGAAGAATCATTTAAAAAATTCAATCATAAATTTTGAAAACACAATCAAATTTGGGCTGGTACAAGCCATCTTCTCAAATTCAACTTTGTGTTAGGGTTTAGATAGGGTTTTAGAGAAACCAATTTTCTAAATGAGTGTTCTTAAAAAACGTGACAATTCAAAAACCTCATTATTTTTATAAAACCTTATTAGTTCCATTGAAACACATCCCTAAAAGTATATTTCTACCATTCAAACCATACAATTAACAACTTTCAACAATATTTCTATTTTTGTCTCAAAAACACTATCTAAATCACTTAGTTTTCCAAAAATTGAAGTATCTTGCAAATCTAAATTAAATTTGACCTAAAACTTGTCATGAATCATCATGATAGCATCATATAAATTTAAATTCTCACCATATAGCCCAAATATATCTCATAATATCCATCCATAACACTTACTTATGATTACATGCATGTTCTCACCTACTTGCTTCCTAGGGACCTCATACATGCATCGACTTCCGAGTTGTTACATGAAACTCACCATACATTCCCTATACTATAGCCATTATTTTATCATCCTCCAAGATGACCCATTGGCTAAAAATATTATACTTCCTTCTCATTAATTGTGCTTCATTTCTAGAAATAGGCCTAGAATGACCCAACTCAAGCACGAAAAACCATGAACTAACCTCATACAAACTCACCTACACCCATGAAAAATTATACCAACCATGTTTTACCTCATTAGCATACTCAAATAAATTAGGAATACTCATTCCATGACTCATCTAACTAAACCATGCATTAGGACCTCGAAGAACATCGCCAAACTCAAGCATTAGCAATCAAATTTCATGCTTGACATCAAACTAACACCTCATAGAGACTCATATGTAACAAGATGAATCCATTTTCATAAATTTAGTTGACATTAATGAAAACACAAACACACAATGGACAATAATATTCCCCTTTTTCATTCATGGCAATAACTTTAAGAAACATTGATGGAAACCAACAAGACCAAAACCTATATGACCTATTTTCCTTTTATATGATTTTTATATTCCCTTTTGACATATATAAAAAGAGTAAAATGACTAAACTATATGGAAAAATAAAACACACAATGATAAAAATAACCAAAAAAACTTACTTGACTTAAATAGCTCCCCCTAAGACTATACTTGGTCTTTTAACTCCTTCAACAACATATGATGATCGTATGGACAAGTTATGAACCTCATTGAAGCTCCCCAAAGTTTATTCTCTCCAAATATGCCTTTATCTCTGCCACACATCACTTTTCTAGGTCTTTATCAAACTCAAAAACACCATTTTGCCTTTAAATATTACAAGTTACAAAACTAACTTTAGGATTAGTTATCCCTAATCAACAAATTTAGTGCATTCTTGAAACAATTCTCAAAGATATTTACTAAATTCAACCACAAACACAACCTCCAAAATATTTCCCCGGGATAATAATGTCTATATCTAGCAAACAACATAAAGAAAATGATCTTATACCTTTATTTTATGCCTTGTAGATACTCTAATCTCTTACCATAGTCCCTGAGACATTTTTCAATTATTTCAACCTTTTTTGTGGTATGTGACTCAATTTAATTACCACCGAGCATGTAAACATTCATTATTTTTCATATTAAGGTCTTCTAAACCCTAGAGCTCCTAGTGCATGATTCAAATAATATTACAGTGGGTTGATTGCACCTTATAGACATGTGTCGACTAAATTCATGTATTCTCGATCATTGAAACAAAAATTTCTCACGATCATCTCTCAACATTATTATGGTGTTTTCCATCTCATTTGTAAATGACCTAGTCAACCACCTCATCCCAAGTATTCTTATAAATAAAAAGTTAATTTCATGCTTAATTAGTTACCATATGTTCTTATGACCCTTGGTCTAGTTAAATTACCAAACTCATTAGAAAAAATAACATAATTAGTTTCCTTCGACATTGTTTCTTTCAAAGACAATATTCACTTATCATTCAAATAATATGATACCTTGATTTCAAAGTGCATACCCATATTCCACATATATTTCTTCAAAATGAGAGATATCACATGTCAAATCAACTTCTAACATCATCCTATTCTATATACTCAAACTAAAATTCAATTAAGTACATTATTTTCTTCATAAACCTTCTTTGATTTTAAATAGACTTGATACTTTCATAACTTAGACCCAACTTTCATAACATTTAAGTCCGGATATATATTCTCATATCAATAACACTTCATGGAGTAATAGTTTCACCCCTACTATGGAACATTATGTACTTCTCATGAGTTTGCTATAACACTTTTAGTTATAGGAGCTCATTATAAAATCTTAAACAACATTATGACTCATATTTTGTACTTGAGAATCTAAAAATAATCTTACATTTCCTGTAAATACTACATTTGATACAAAGAAATCACATACATGTATCTTTACAATCAAGGCATTTGACCTATAACCGCTTGCTTATTTTCCTTGATATAACATTCTCATCAATACTATTCATTGTAATGCTTTGATCATGAAGCACATATAAACCTTTAATCCTTTATGTTATCAATACTAAGTTACACATTTTTCTTTCAATACCACTTCACCTATTTTTATTCCAACAACCTCTAATCTTTTTCTTAGGATTTATTAATCTTTCATAGATTTCCAACATGATCTGGAGAAACTCTACCACAATGCACCAGAATGATGTCAAACTCATTCTCAACTTACTTTAAGACCTGTAATGAATCACTTTAGTCCATTGAACCCTTAAATTTAATTGGCACTTGAAAATTTATCTAACGAACTCAAAATCTTAGAAACAACATGTTCACTATCTCTAATTGACTGTCAACAATATTTATACTTTCTAGACTTCAAATATTTACATTTCCCAGTGAAAGGGAGTTAGAAGTCGAGTTCAAACCTTCGTGACCTTATTTTGGAAGAAAAACATGGTCTGAAACACAAGATGCAAACCCTAAGCGTACTCAAATAACCTTTTCATGTCTTGATGACCATCATGGTGTTGAATAATTCTTACACATATTTAATGTCATTATTGTTAAATATTAAGTCAAAGAAAACAAACTCATACCTTAATAATTCTCGGATCAATTGTTTCAATATTTAAAATAATCTTCTTTGCTTCTTCATGGCTTCATCATAATATTTACTCAAATGATTCCATATTTCTCATAATTTTAGAGGTTCATGTAATTCTAGCTCTATTTTTCAACAACTTAAGCCTTAATTTTTTCAATTATCGATCTTGAAGGTTCGGATGACCACAAACTAATACACATTTGACAAGACTCATACTTTTATGACATAAGATATACACAAAATTAATGAGAAATGGGCACAATATTAAAATATTCACACATTTTATAGACTATTTATTGATAGGTATAGGCCTTTGAAAGAGGACATACATACTTCTCTTGAAGGCATCATATTCAAACTCAACTTGACAAAACATGACTCGGATCACAAACCACTGATAGAAGGCATGCTCTTTAAAAAAATTCACAACTTTTTCAAGACCTTTAAGACATAGAAATGTGATTAAGATTTATATCAAACCACTACCTGATACTAAGATATTAGAAAACAACTTTAATGATGACAAAACCACTTTAATATATATACAAAAACAATATACCCTAATTGTAAACATCAACTCTTAGGGATCCTAATGATGTATACAAACTCCTCAAATGCTCATGATGCATTAACACATGTGCTACATTATTTTAGTCCATACTTCTATGACATGTGATATATGAGCTTTAATACATCAACTACCCTTTTGAAAACCATATAATCAAAAACATACTTAACAGAACTATATGAAAGAGGAATTTTTCTTTTTCAATGAAAAACGTGATGATACTATTAAAGACAAAAATTACAAAACACGTATGATGGAGTACTATAGACAACATCGTTTAACAACCTAAAGAACTCATAAATGATCATGAATAACCTCTCATGAATTTTCAAAATTAAACTCATAATTTTGACTTTCTATGATAATATAGACTTCCTCATTGCACTAGCTTAGAACACAAGGAATAACAATAGTTTGAGACCTAACATATATGAACCCTATCAATAACAAGAGATTTAAAACACATAGAAAAGTCTCATATCATACCTTATCACCCTTGAAGTTTCCCACACACCTAGCTTCTTCAACTTCTCATGCACTGAAGCATTGAGGCACATATGATCTTCTTCAACCAATGAAAACATACTTCCTTGACCTGACTTGGGATTGAGAAACTTATCTTCCATATTGATTGAGATAGAATATTATTTGGAAATGTTCATATGATCAATCTTCATACTTATAACCTCATATTTTATAGCATCCTTATTGGCACTACATACATGATTAGGTCCTTTGACTATTTGTTTAGAATCATACCTTTTAATGAACCTCTTCTTGTTTTCACATAGTCTTGTTATATGACCTAGTATTTGACTCATTGAAACAAACAAAACTCATATTTCCTCATTGCTTGTATACAATTAGATTCCAACCATAGTCCATAGCTCTATACCCATACTTAGGACAAGAATGGGATTCACATTTTATGAGACCTACATCATTCTTAGAAGACCCTCTTTGGAAATATCTATCCCTATGAACAAAATCATTACAACTATAGTAATAGACATTAAATTAAGAAACATAACGCATAGCATTAGGTTATATAATGAAGTTAGACCTTATTGTTAGGAAATAAGGGATATAATATGGGGAACATTCCCGCACATAATTAAATAAGAGAAACTAACATGAAGAAAATATTATAGATTTGAAATAAAAGTGCAGAATAAAAATAACACAACACAAAGAGACAATATTTAATGTGGTTCAACCAATATGGGCTAATCCACAAAGAATCACTTGCTCATATTTTATTACAATTTAGTGCTCTCTCAATACAATACCCATATCTAGTTGGAGTTATTCTCAACAAACTCTATAGAATTCAAACCCAAATTAATACACATCTTCAATGTTACATACATACTACCATATGCACAAAACCACATAAGTAAACAATTATTTAAGTAGTTTTAAAAACTGTGGGTATTAAAACCATGGGCCAAAACCACCCCATAAACCTATGGGTAAAAAATACCTCCCATATGAGAAAAGCATGTTTCACAAAGATATTGGGCACGTCTCAAGGCCAATCAAATTTTTCTCAGGGCCGTGTGCCTCCAAACCTGCGAGACAATCAGTAGAAAGTGTGCGGTATTCAAAAGTTTCTCACATGAAAATAGGCTCCAAACCTAACAATATCTAACTTGGATACTAATTTTCCTCTGAGAAAGCTTCTCAACCCTTCACTAGTTTGTGAAGACCAACAAAAGTTGAACACAACTTCGCTTTTCCTTGTGACCACCTTGATCATCATGTCTATAGGATTCTAACTGGTATGAATCTTCTCCACCTTCAACTATTCTTCCTCCCAAGTTGTTCTAAAGAAATGGTACCTTAACTATATATGCTTCATCCTAGAGTGGAAAGAAAATTTCTTAGCTAGGTGTATAACACTCTGACTATCACTATAAAAATTTCCTTCCTCCTGCTTATACCAAGACTCCTCAAGCAATTGTTGTAATCAAATCATTTATTTTCTTTTCTCTACGGTAGCAACATACTCAGCCTCCGTGGTTGACCAAGCCACCAACTAGTCATGAAATCCACTCACTATTTTCCCACCTACATTGTAAACATAACTTGTCATGCTCCTCTTGTTGTCTACATCTCCAACCATATCTAAATGTACATAGCCACACAAAATGGTTTCTGATCCACTGTAGCACAAAACTATCCCCATGGTCCCTCTCAAATACCAACAGCTTCCACTTTACTTTCCTACTAGTGATCTCTACCTAGATCACTCATAAATCTACTCACCACTACCACTTTGCATGGGCAATATAAGGCCTGGTGCACACCATGGCATACATCAAACTACCAACCACTAATGAGTAACATACCTTGGACATCTAGTTTCTCTCGTGCTCGTCTTGGGATCTGCTCCTTTGATAACTTGAAATGGCTTGCCAAATGAGTCCCAAACAGTTTAGCATCATGTATATTAAATCTCTCAAGACATTCTTAATGTACTCATCCTAAGATAAAGTTATCTTTCGTTCCTTCATATCCCAAGATATCCTCATACCAAGGATTTTTTTGGCTACCCCCAAATCCTTCATAGCAAAGGATTCACTTACTTGTTTCTTGAGTACTTTTATTTCCTACATGTTTTTACCTACAACCAACATGTCATCCACATACAAACACAGGATAATATAACTTCCATCATCAAATTTCTTTGTATACAGGAAATGGTCAGAATGGCATCTAATATAACCTTGCTCCATCATGAAGCAATAAAATTTCTTATACCATTGACGTGGAGCTTATTTCAATCCATACAATTTCTTCCTCGGTTTGCACACCATCTCCACTTTACCTTTGACCTCATAGCCCTCTCGTTGTTGTATATATAGATCCTCCTCCAAATCAAAATAGAAAAATGTAGTCTTTACATCAATCTTATCTAAGTGCAAGTCTTTTGCTGAAACTATTCCAAGAACAGTTCTAATTGAAGTCATTTTTACTACGGAGAAAAAATCTCATCAAAATCTATACATTTTTTCTATTCAAACCCATTTACCACCAACCGGGCCTTGTATCTTTTCTTGGCTCCTTCTTACCTTTTGAATTTGTACACCCACTTGTTATGTAATTCTCTTTTTTCTTAGGGTAGCTTCACCATATCTAATGCCCGGTTCTCCATGAGAGCCTCGATGCTCCTCATCCATGACTTGCTCCCACTTCTTCCTGGCATCTACCTACATTTCTTCATCAAATCCCTCTAACTCTCCATTGTTAGTGAGTAATAAATAATAAAGAGAAGGAGAAAAAGTTCAAGTTCTCTTCTTACCCTAAAATACCTCCTCGATATAGGAGTTTGGCATTCATATTGAGGAGGTTCTTGAACATATTCATGTGTTACTTTCCCATCCGGAAGATCCTCTATTGTTGCATATTCTTTCTTGAATTCTTCCTAGTTTCCTATAACCACTTCTTATACATGTATTTCTTAATAAATACCACATCCCTAGATCAAATAATTTTCTTTTCCTTAATACTCCAACATTTATATCCAAAATAATCACTACCATATCCAATGAAAGTACATTTTTCTAATTTAGCCTCTAGCTTGGTCCTATCATCCTTGTCTATATGGACAAACACCTCACATCCAAAGACTCTAAGAAATGAATAATCAAATTTCTTTCCATACCACACCTCCTCGGGTATTCCTCCATCCAAGACACTTGAGAGTCTTCGCTTTATCAAGTACATAACTATGCTCACCGCTTCTTCCCAAAAAGAAATAGATAATCCTGCATGTAACCTCATGCTCGTAGCGCATTCCATTATTTTTCTGTTCATCCTTTCTAATACCCCATTCTACTGTGGAGTTCCCAGAACCATCTTTTGCTTGTGGATTCCATTCTTAGAATAGTAATCATCAAATTTATTGCTGCAATACTCCCCTCTATTATCTGACCTGATATATTTTAGCTTAAGACATGTTTCATTCTCTACCAACATTTTCCATTCAAAAAAGTGTCAAATACATCATATTTGTTTCTAATACAATAAACCCAAATTTCCTTGTTCCATCATCAATAAAAGTAACATAATAACTTGAACCCCCAAGACATGATACCCGAGACGAACCCACACATCAAAATGCAACAACTCTAACTTACTCTCTTTTTCTTTATAGGTCCAACCTTGAGAAACCTTACTCATTTCTATTTCCCATATATGTAGTCCTCATATAACTCCAAACATGTTTCTCAGTATATCCAGAAAATCCTTCTTTATGATCTCCATGCCCTTATGGCTCATATGATCGTGCCTATAGTGCCACAATGATGTATCTACTTCTAAAGCCACAAGATTATAAACATTAGTGCTATAAGTGGTTAAATATAAGATTCCAACCTTCTTACCTCTTTGCACCGCAAGAGTACCCTTGTAACCTTCAAAGATTCTCGCTATAAATATCACGGTAGAAACCATCACTTCCCAACTACCCTGTTGATATCAAATTTCTTCTTAATGTAGGCACACATATGACATCCTTCAATAGCCAAGTATTCTCATTCTGCATCTTAACCTAGAAAGAACCTTTTCTAACTATGTTGCAAGGCTCATCAACACTTTGAGAAAAACATGACCAAAATCTCCTTGAACATAATCAACAAAATAATTCTCATGTGGAGTAGCATGGAAAGAAGCCCCGAATCTAAAACCCTAGATTTAGTAATATTATGTGTAAAGAAAGAATCAAATCATCCATACATACATTACTCATTGCCACATTTGCCTCCTTCTTTTCTTCCTATTGTTTCTTCTTGTCCCGAAGCTCCCAACGGTCCTTCTTTGCATGCCCATATTTTTCATAGTGCCAATATACTATCTTGCTTCTAGATTTTGACCTTGCCCGATCCTTTAATTTTCCATAGCTTCCTCTATTGTTATGTCTCCCTCTAGTTTTCACTGTCAAAGGATTCCATGAAGTAAAATATTCCCTTGATTTTTTTCTTTGCATTTCTTTTCTTAGAAACACCCCTACAACATCCTCAAACTTCAACTTTGAGTTAGCTAGAACTGAGTTGTTTACCTCCATTACTAGGCTATTCCAACTCTCATATAAAGAGCACAGAATTAATAAAGCCCTAAATTCTTCATAAAATTATATTGTAATCAAAGGTAGCATTTTTACAAACATATTAAAATCATTTAAGTGATCTTCTACTAAACCATTCTCGGACATTTTTAAATTAAATAACTTTTTCATTAAAAATATCTTATTAGAGGCAAAGGTTTTTTCATATAACTTCCTAATGCATCCATAAATTCTTTTGTAGTCTTTTCCTTAATATTAAATAATACCGAATATGCAAGACACATCCGGATTGTCCCAAGTGCCTTCCTATCCAACAAATCCAATTCTACATCTGTCATGCTCGAGGTTTTTTTACCTTCTCGTAAAGCGAGAATATAAAGATCCTTCGATAAAGGTAATCTTTGATTTACATCTTCCAAAGACTAAAATTCTACCCATTGAATTTATCAACCATTGATCTTCCATCATCTCCCATAGCTCCCACTCAAGTTAAAACTTTCTCTATGATTCAACACTTCAGAAAACCAAACCAAGAACTGATACCAATTGGTAGGAAATAAGGGATAAAATATGTAGAATGGTCCCTCACAAAATCCTAACATGCAAAAAAATATTACAAATTTGAAATAAAAGTGCAAAATAAAAATAATACAATAGAAAAAGGTAGTATTTAATGTGGCACCCAATTTGGGATACGTCCACCAAGAATCACTTTCTCATATTTTATTACAAGCCACCACTATCTCAATAAAATACCCATATCTATTTGGAGCTATCCCCAACAAAATCTAAAGAATTCACACCCGAATTGATACACATATGGAATGTTACATACATACTATCATATGCACAAAACCATATAAGTAGACAAATACTTAAGTAGTTTTACAAAACCATGGGTATCAAAAACATTGGCCAAAACCATCCCATAAACTTATGGGTAAAAAATATGACCCATATGAGAAAATCATGTTTCCCGATATATCGGGCATTTTTCAAGGCCAAAATATATTTTCCCAGGGATACGCATCCAAACCCCCGGAGATACAACTATGGAAAGTGTATAGTAATCTTAGTGTACAATATTCAACACTTTCTCACATGAAAACATGCTCCACAACCTAACACTTCTCTATTCAGCCCTCTTGGTCACTTTCTCTTCATATTTAGTACATGGTCTAACTACACAATAATTCTTTACATGTTCTCCTGAAAACCCTATTATTGCTTTTATAATAGTGATTCTTTAGCTCTATGAGATCCCCTCAAGAGTTTCAAGACTCTTCTCTAACTTCCCATACATCTTCAACTTCATGGAAGAATCTTCTAAATAAGATTTTAAAGAATTCAACCTCTCTTCATACCTAGAAAATGTGTTTTATTTGTCCTTTAGGGATTTAGACACACTTTCAAAATGTGACTCCAAATCCTTGATGGCTTGATCTCTTTCTCCATATCACTAATTCTATCTTATATGATAAAAATACTAAAGACTCACAAATATCATACTTTCTCCTCCAAATATCAGCTGAATTACTAATTTAATATTCTAAGATCTCCTTTGAGGTGTTAAACTTACTTTTCATGGACATGCTCTATACCAATTTTTTGAAGCACAAGGGTATAAGAGGGAGCCCGAATCATTCCTTAAAAATTCCATTTCATTTACCATCACATACATTCATCATTTCATTCACCCATGTAACATCCATAACCATATGTGTACATTAGGTGTGTATTATACATTCACAATAGAATGAAATAAAAAAGAAAACACTTGAACAACATCTATAACTAGTAACCTTTTATCCCAATTTTTCCCCCCAAAATTGATCAAAAATGACCCACACACAAAAGAAAATCGAAGGGTCAATTAGATCTTGTGAGCTCACATTTGATCCCAAATCAGTGGGGTAGGTGGGATAAAAAATGGAGGATAAAACAATGTCAAAGGAGTCCAGAGCTCAACAGGAGAAAATTAGAGAAAGGGCTTGAATTTTTCATACTTTTTCGCATACAGTCAACTCTCGGGCTGAACATTAGACTCCCAGAAGGCACTATGTGTCATCTTGGCACAATTCCAAACACCACATCAAAAAGGCAGGTCCCAAATGTGCACAAGCCCTCATTGTGGTCAGAGCCTCAAAAAGTTGAATCAGCCATTGAAAATTCTAAGAAAGTGGTAAGAACCATGTGTTAGCTCAGCATAACTTTAAAGGTGCAACTGAAAGTGGAGACTCAAATGAGCGCTAGCTCCCCATGTGTCTAGGGTCCAAAAAAAGTCAAATGGGAAGTAGGCCCGAATCGGATAAGTATAGAAGGACCGCGGAAGGTGCCACGTGTATCTTCAACACACTTTTGGTATGGTGCACAAAAGAGGAGACGGAAAACATGCGTCGGCCCTCCACATGGTTAGAGTCCAAAAAGACAAAGCCATTCGTTGAATTGAATTAGTAAAAGAAGCAATGGAAGTCTCCACTTGTCTCATTGGTGCACCTTCAAGGGTTGAAGCAAAAGGTGGTCCTGCTGCACAAGTGCCGATTTCCACGTGTCCTAGGTCCAAAAAGCAAATAGAGAAAGAAATTGAATAGTCTCGGGCTATTGAACAACGTCATGTGTATCATCAACACATCTTCAAAGGCTTGGCCTAAAGAGATACCATGAACTAGTGCTAGCCCTCCACATGTCCCAGGTATGAAAAGGGGACACCAGGCCACTAAAATTCCAAGCTTTAGATAGACCAAAAAAAGCGTCCATACATTACTCAGAGCATCTTCAAGGTTAAAATCCAGAGGTGGTCCCCAAACAAGCATAGGCTCACCATGTGGTTAGACTCAAAAAGAAGGTAGAGTAGGACCAAATTAGTTAATTCAAAGGAATAGTGGAAGCCTCCATGTGTCATCTCAGTGTAACTTCAAAGAAAGAATCAAGAGTGGGTCCCCAAATGAGTTCCATCCCCTCACATGGTCAAAGTCAAAAATGGGGTAGATCCGGTGTTGAAAAGTCCAAAAGCCTCGACATCCTCCATGTGTCTCATCTATGCAAATTGAAAGGAAAACTCCGAAGTAGTCCCAAACATGTGCCACTCTCAACATATCCACAGTCAAACATATGGCCCCACCCAATAAAAGGGACTTAGCCAAAACATAAAGAAACATAGCAAAGCCACCAAGGAACCACTTGTCCCTTCGATTGCTCTTTCAGGGGTGAATCCAGTAGGTCCAAAATGTGTGCTAGGCCTCCACGTATCTTGGGTTTGGTAGAACATCTTCACCAACGGGAAGGACTTAGGAATAATACAAAGGAAACAAATTAGGCCCGCGGAATCCTCCACATGTTAGTTCAAGCACAACTTTGAGAGTGAAAGGAATGGGTGAGACCGCAAGATGCATGGGGCCGCCATGTGGATCTGAGTGAATAGATTCCATGCCCAAAGCACTTTCAAATGGCCATATCTTTTGATTGGGGATCGAGAATTGAGTGGGAAAGGACTTTTCGGAGAGCTCCGGACACCTACTACCCACCTTCCATAATTAATGATTTGACCCATAATTTTAGAGGCTATCGAGTCTCCCCACCTTCCACCATGATGAAGAATGGGCCTCCTTTCTTTCTCGAAAAAGGAACAACACATGGAGGAATGTGTCTTATAGTAAAGCCCATCATTATTGTAGGTGGATTTTAATGCTCTTCCGGAGGTTAAAGTAGAGTTCAAATTCTACCTTCTCTCCTTCTCTCATTCTTCTATATATTGTAAAGGAGGGGCATATTTCAAAAGGTTCGTCATATTTTCTCTCTTTCCCCCTCTCTCTTTCTTCCTTAGGGTACAATGTGGAGTCTAAGTCTCCTCTCTTAGCTTTGTAATGGCATTTTCTTGGTTCTTACCCACCGAAGATGTACTGTGTGAACTCATGGAGTAATATAATATGTTTTGTCATGAATTTTGTCCATCCTTCCTTATTTTATTGTCTCTTCTTGCCTCTCATCATTGCGAGGTGTAATTTCCATACTTCATGTCTATTGTAGGTTATAGGAGATTTGTTTAATGGGTTTAAAGTGGTGTTCTATATGAACTCTATCTTTGGTCTATGATGCATCTGTTTATCCTCTCCATTTCTCACCTCTCTCCACTTCAGAAGATGATATTGTGACCAATAACCTCCTTCTCTAGTGTATCATCATTTTAGTGTAAGCTTTGTTTTCATGCAGCTCTCTCTCTCTATGTATCCTTGGAAGGTTAGATTAGGATTAGATATTTTTCCTGCATTATAATAGCTTATGGTAGGTAGTTTAAGAGTAGGAACTAGCCTTTTTGGAGGTCCATCTCATGTTCGTAAGTCCCTCGGCTTGAGAGATGGTCCAATGTTATGAAGTCACATTTGGATGCCCCACTCGGATATGAGGCCATTCCGGGGTGCTATGATTTTGCATCAACATTTTTGGCATGCCTGTAGGATAGACTAAAGAGATTTACATCTTCATCTCAATAGGTTTCATGTGTTATTGCTGAGATCCATCCTTTGGAGGCATGTTTCATCACGTCACAGGTGACTCCATCTCGGTCAACAACCCATCTCTCGAGGTTGTAGATCTTCTTCCCATCATTTTCCACCCATTATTTCTTCCACATATTCCATCTTCTTCCATCCCATGAAATTTCTCAATCATGACTTAATTCCCATCTTGAATCCACACTTGCAAAGGACAACAAATATCCACCTCCAATGTATTTCCCAACTCCTCCAGGATCAACATTATGATCATATCAAAAACCATTACGCTTACCCATATGAGCGAGCAGTGTCAAAACCATTTTTTCCATGTAGATTATCAAGAGAAAGGGTATGCATACGATGGTGACGATTATGTGGAGAATGTTGGTCTGCTGGAAAAGATCCAAAGAATGGAGGCTAGCATGGTGGAGTAAAAGGCTACAACACAAATGAAAGCATTCATGATTGGTTATAGGGTGCCTTATCCATGGGTTGGCCCTTTTCCAAGACATTATATCCCACAAAAGAATCTTGACTTCATGGTTGAGATGTTGCCCCCTAGTGTATAATGGACCAAGGAGATAGAGGCCTACGAACTTGGTGTCAAGGATCCTTGTCAATGGGTAAGTCTTACACCATCCTATGGTAATTTTCTCTTCACTCACTAAGAAGAACCATCTTAACCTGAGCTTCAATTTCCAAGCTTCCCATCTATTGCCCCTAGTGTTGAATTCCCTTCTCCATCCCTTATTCTTCCATCTAATCTCATTTACTGTTCCTTTTTCCCTTCCACATCTCAATCCCCTCCAAAAACAGCCAAAAGCAATGCCTTCCCTACACCACAAACAAGGAAAAAACTAGTGGAGACCCCAACCTCCACTCCTCCTACTCTCTCAAGTCCATGTCAAGAAGAGACTCAGAAAACCAAAAAAGAGGAAGAGCCAACAAAAGAAGAAATGATGAAAAGCTTAGTGAGCTTGGCTCTTAAATTGAAAATTGAAAAGATTCCCTTGCTACTTAAGCCCATGGAGGAGGTGTGTCAGACCACAAGTGTGGAAGTTGAGTTTGCGAGAAGAAAAACAAGAGGAAGAGGAAGAAGATAAGTAATTTTTATGCTTTGAATGTAGTGTCCATAATGGCACTGTGTCTCGAAGAAGAAGGTAATTTAATCTAAGTTACACAACCAGTTAAGGAGGAAGAACAACCATCTCTAAGTCCCATTGAAGAGGAGAAGTTGGAAGAGATCAAATCAGAGTTGAGGTCACTTGATGAAGAAAGCATTATTGAAGATTTTTTACTTTCATTTGAAGGGCTTGATTTGATTGATGAATCCACAATGGAGGAGAGTTTTCCGAAGACCTTGCGACCCAAATAGTCCTCTAAAGTAGTGGATCAAAGATTTTGATTTGAAAAATTTCATGCTAGAGGAAGAGGCTATCCAAGAGCAAGTAAATCTTTAGGAAACAATGGGGAAGGAAAAGAGCACGAGGATTCCATCTCTTCCACACCATTTACCTAGGAAGTTTCATAGAAAGACTCTAATCTTAGAGTTGAAATTTAGAACAATGGGCACATTTAAAGGACTAGATTGTGCCCAAGTACTTGGCTTCATTGGAGCCAAGGGAGAAGCCAAAACTAGTCATGCCTACTTCAGGGCATGAGGATGAGTATAAAAGCACCAAAGGTCACCATCAAAACCTCCAGGAGTCCAATGCGAATCAGCTTGTGGAGGTATTTTTGATTGATGTTGATACCTTGATGATTTGGGTGGAAGATCAGCCTCTTGTTGGTTTCTCAATCATAATAAGATCCATGTTCAACTCCAAATAATATACAAGGCTGCATTTTTTAAAGAAGGGAAGCTATTTCTCCCTACTTGTAGTAGGGTTTGTTTGGGGTTAGTGTATGAGTAGGAATAGATTTTATTTTAGTAGAACAAGTGCGTTTACACACTCTGCATGTCTTATTTGAGACATGTATGATTTAATATTTGTACATAAGATTTATATTTATTACTCTGGAGGTATAATACACTAGGCCATTTAGTATTTATGGTGGGGAGACCCGAGTTACCTATAAAAGTTACTGGTTTCAAAATGAAGAAAATACAAAGCAACTAAAATCAGGTCACCAAGCACAAGCAATCGGGATAACGGTTTCGGGATAATATCAATACCAGGATATCATTCATGACTCCATGCCTAATGGATACTTCAAGGCCATTGATCACTTCATCTATCGTGAATATTTCCCGTGAGTTGCACAAATGTTATCCCAATTTTACCCCATCGGCAAAATTAATCAAACATGACCTGCACACGAGAAGAAAATCGAAAGGGTCGGTTTGATCCTGCGAGGTCACATTTGATACCAATTTAGTGGGGAAGGTGGGAACAAAATGGAGGATAAAACAATGTCAAAGGATTCCATAGATCGACAGGGAGAAAATAAGAAAAAGGGCTCAAGTTTTGGACTTCACCACATAGGATTTGACTTGAGGTTGAACAACGGACTCAAGCGGAGGCGCCATGTGTCAACTCAGCACAATTCCAAAAGGCACATAAAAAAGAAAGGTACAAAATGTGCGCCACCTTCCACATACTCGAGATCCTCAAAAGTTTAATCGGCCATATAAAATTATAAGGCAAAGGAAAGAACCACGTGTCACTCGGTGGAAATTTAAAGGTGCGAGTGGAGACTCAAATGAGTGCCAACTCTCCACGTGTCTAAGGTCCAACAAGTCAAATGGGTAGCATGCTTGAATTGTCTAAGTATAGAAGGACCGTGGAAGGTGCCACGTGTCTCTTCAAAGACACTTTTTTATGGTGCACAAAAGTGAAGACCCCAAATGTGCACAAGCCCTCCACATGGTCGAGTCAAAAGAGAACTATTGAATTAGCTAAGTATAAAGAAGCTGGTGGAAGTCTCCACATGTCTCATAGGTGCACCTTCAAGGGTCGAAGGAAAAGGAGATCCCCGAGATAAGCACCATATTTCTATGTGTCTCGAGTTTGAAAAGGAAATAGAGATGACAGCTTGAAAATTCTCAGCTAAGCTAGTAAATTGTGCCACGTGTCTCATTAGTGCATCTTCAAAGGATTGGCCCAAAGAAAGACCCCGAACTAGCACTAGACCTCCATGTGTCCAAGGCCCGAAAAGGGGACAAGGTCCACTAAAAATTCCAAGCTTGAGATAGACCAATGGAATCCTCCACGCATCATCTCTGGTGCATCTTCAAGATTAAAATCCGGAGGCGGTCCTCAAAGAAGCATAGGATTGCCACATTATCGGTAAAAAAAAGAAGGCAAAGCAAGCCTGAATCGGTTAAGTCAATGGAAGAGTGCAATCCTCCAAGTGTCACCTCAGGGAAACTTCAAAGAAAGAATCAAGAGTGGGTCCCCAAACAAGTGCCATACTACTATGAGGTCAGAATAAAAAAGGGGGCAGAATCGGCTGTTGAAAAGTCCAAAGGCCTGCGGAGGCCTCCACGTGCCTCGTCCTCACAAATTTAAAGAAAATATCTAGAAGTGGTTCCCAAACATGTTCCATCTCTCCACGTATCCGTGGTCGGACATATGGCCCCACCCAACAAAAGGGACTTATCAAAAACAAAAATAAAAAGATCAAAGCCATGGAAGGAGCCATGTGTCCCTTCGGTGCTCTTTTAGGGATAAATCTAGAATCGGTCAAAAATGTGTGCTAGCCCTCCACGTATCTTGGGTCGGGTAGAATTTCCTAGCTAATGGGAAGGACTTACGTAGAATACAAAGGAAACAGAGGAGGCCCGTGGAAGCCACCATGCATCGATTCGACGTAACTTCAAGAGTGAAAGGAAGGGTCTCGAGACCTCAAGATGCGCAGGGCCGCCATGTGGATCTAAGTGAATAGACTCCAAGCCCAAAGCACCTTCATATGGCCATATCTTTTGACCTGGAATCTCGAGAATTGAGCGGAAATGACTTTTCGAGAGCTCCCAACACCTACTACCAACCTTCCACCATTAATGTTTTGACCCACCATTTTCAAGGCTATCAAGTCTCCCACCTTTTTCCATGATGAAGAATGGGCCTCCTTTCTTTCCCAGTAAGGAACAACACATGGAGGCATGGGTCTTGCAGTAAAGCCCATCATTGTTGCAAGTGGATTTTAATGCTCTTCTAGGGGTGGTTGAAGCAGAGTTTGAATTCTTCCCTCTCTCCTTCTCTCATTCTTCTATATATTGTAAATGAGGGGCATATTTTTAAACATTTGTCATCTTTTCTCTCCTGCCCCCTCTCTCTTTCTTCCTTAGGGTAGAATGTGGAGTCTAAGCCTCCTCTCATGGCTCTATAATGAAATTTTCTTGCCTCTTTCCCACTAATGATGTATTGTGTGAACTTATGGAGTAATAAAATCTGTTTTGTGATGCATTTTGTCCATCCTTCCTTATTTTATTGTCTCTTCTTTCCTCTCATCATTACAGGGTATATTGTGTATACTTTTGATGTCTATTACAGGTTTTGGGAGCTATGTTTAATGGGTTTGAAGTGGTGTTTTGTGTGAACTCTATCTTTGGTCTGTGATGCATCTGTCCATCCTCTCCATTGCTCACCTCTCTCCACTTTAGGTAGCTAAGATTGTGACCAATAACCTCCTTCTCTGGTGTATCATCGTTTTAGTGTAGGCTTTGTTTTCATCCACTTTCTCCCTCTTCCTATCTCCTTGGAAGGTTAGATTAGGATTAGATAATTTTCCTACATTATAATAGCTTATGAGAGGTACTTTAGGAGTAGGAACCAACCTTTTTGGAGGTCCATCTCAAGTTTGCATGTCCCAAAACTTGAGAGACGGTCCCAATGTTACGTAGTCACACCGGATTCTGCACTCAGTTTGAGGCCATTCGGGGTGTTGTGAGTTTACATCAATAAAACCTCAAGGGAATAAATCCCATTGAAACATTAAACTTATTTATTCATGCTTCAAATTTATTGAGGCATTAACCCCATATGGAGAACCAACCCTTTGTTTGGGGACAAGGAGCACCAACCCCTACTATTATGAAGTAATAACTTCAAAAGGAAGATACAAATCACTAATATTATTTAGAAACAAATCATCCACCTGACCATTATGATATATGAATTATTTTTCTACCACAATTGATGGATTCGTAATTTCAGCTCACACAAACACCATCAAACCCTCATTCCTTTAAATTGGTCTTTACATTATTATCTCAAACCTTGTCTTGAACCCTTTCTCATATGCACTTTATCACTCCTCCAATTTTAAGACACTTCCTCATCCTTAAAATCATGTATTCATACCTATTACATTCTCACATATGGGCCATACTTTTCTCTCTAAGAGAACTAGTTCAAAAATGAACTCAAACTTCAATTTTATAACTTGCTCAACTCACTAACATAAGGGCGGTAAATCATACACCATAATTTATACTAAAAAATAAAAAATATTTCTATACATTCATAAAAAACAATTTTGTTGGACCCATATAGGTCGATCAGGCCCAAAACCATTCAATTGGCTCAACACTAGTTCAAAAACCAATCTCCTTGATAAGCAAAATCTCAAAATCCAAAACCATTTTTATTAAAGACCCAAAATTCATCAAACATGTGTAATATGACATTAAAACATCATCCGTGGTCATTAACTATGTTTCACCAATCAAATAATTCATAACACAACTCAAAAAGCCTCATATTCTTCACATAAAAGTTGAGCGAACACCTACTTAACCTTTGGGCCTCAAGATCACCTAAGATAAAATAAACTATAGAATGATACAACTCAATGGAATCCACAAGGCCTTAATATCATATCCATTAATTTTACATCTCATGACACATCCATATGTGTAAATGACAATTACATTCATCTTAACCAAATCAAGCTGCCAAGAAACCAAATTTGTAAACTCAACTAGTTCACACCATTTCTTCCACTTCCAAGACCTAACAATGCCTTCAGTAGGAACAAATATCATTACTCTTAACCATAAAAACTATATAGAGCATTAACCAATCCATCTCATTCCTCATTTACTTAATCCTTTCAATAAGAACAATCTTGTTCTAGAAAACAAATAACCTTCTTCCTCACAAACTGACCTAGATCACCCATAAAGTAAAATAAGAAAGACATTAACAATATAAAACATTAAATCCCTATGAATAATATTTATATAAAATATTATATTTCCTTCCAAATTCAAGTGGAATGCCTTCAACCAAGAGCATCTTTAAAACCTTCTTCTTGAGCCATCTAGAACTCAAGAACCAAACATGACCTCAACTTGCTCCATAACTTTGAAAAATCACTTCCGGACTTGAAAAAGCATGAAAAACTCTTATAAATGATTTCTAACCACTCAAAAACATCCCAAAACCATGAATAAATATTAACAATCACTTTACCTTATAAAGACACTCAACACCCTACTAGAACAAACATCCTCCACATTTGACACTCAAATTACATGTCATAAATTATTTATACCATATCAAAAACAATAGTTTGATACTAAAATTGAAATCTCTATGAATCAAATTCAAAATAGATCTTAAATGGAGTCCTAACACTTCTTGTAGCTCCTATAATTCAACGTTTACTTGACAAGCTTCTCGAAGCGCCTCCCAAAACCATTCTTCACAAATAGGGAACACTTTTCCCTTTTTCACTTCAACCATTATCTAAAACTATTATGTACATCTACATAAAATCTAGGTCTAAAAACAATGTTACTTTATTTTTGAACTCCTTTGGACAATCTTTCCTTAAACTGAACTTCTTCATAAAATAACATTTTCAGGTTGGGGCCCAATAATATCTACCTTTCTAGAAATATGGAAGATTCATCTGGAACATCCTATCATAAATTTTGAAAAAAAAAAATCCAAACTAGTCTTGTAAAAGTAATCTTCTCCAAGTCACTTTGAGGTAGGGTTTAGCTAGGGTTTGAAAGCAACTTTTTTCTTAACGATCATTCATAAAAATGTGACGATAAAAACACCTCATTATTTTTGTGAAACCTTTTTAGTTAAATGGAAAGAAAACCCTGAAAATACCTAGATCCCATGCGAATAATTCAATTCACAACATGCAAAAAAAGGTCCACTTTTGTCTCAAAAACACACTCTAAATCACCCGATTTTTCCAAAACTGAAGTATCTTTAAAATCCTTCTTCACTTTTACCTAAAACATTTCAGGAATCATCATGGAAACATACTATAACTTTTTATTCTCCTCATCTATCCCAAATAGCTATCAAAATCTCCAACCATTAAGACTTACATGTGCTTACATGTCTGCATTCTCACTTGTTTTCTTCCCAAAGATGACATACATGAATGATACCTCTACATTCGACCTAAAATTCACAATACATGTCATGTATACTATCAACATGCTTCTGACAATGCTCCACCATGACTCATTGGCTCCAAATCCCATACCTCCATCTCATTTTTATGCTCTAAGGATAGGAATAATCCCGGAATACATGACTCAACCATGAAAAATGATGAACTTACCTTCCTAACCTTAAATGCAGACTCATGTACACCCATAACACATCATACCAACCATGTTCTACCTAATGACCACATTCAATGAACTCAAGAAGACTCATACCATCATTCAAATCTCTAGACCATGCATCAAGACCTCAAATAACATCACAAAACTTGAAGACTTAAAATCAAAATTCATCAAATTAACAAATCATGGAGAATCATGCAACACTATGACACCCTTTTTGTTAAATGTAATTATCAATCAAGGATAACACAAAAACACAAGGAGGAAACAATAAAGTCTCCTTGCATTGAGCTAATCACATCTTCCATTTAAAAAAAAAAACTAACTACCACGGTTGACGTGATGATCTAGATTGTTGTTAACCCTATAAATAATCACATGCCCCTATTCTCTTGTAGATGAAATTTTTAGATGTCGATATTTATTGTGAAATTTTCTAGGTTTATTTGTCTTCTTTGGAGCCGCTACTACTATCTTGAAGTTATTTTAAAGATCTTTCATGTCATCTTAAGGATATTGGATGTTTTATCTAGCTTGTAGTCCCCTTTTCCATCCCATTCTTCTTATGCATCAATCCTTGTAGGTTTATATGTCACTTTTGAGATCTTCCTTCATTTTTGTGTCATAAAACTCTCTCATTAGTTCTCCTTTTATTCCATTTTATTCATGAAACCCTAGATCTCGTCTCTGTCTCCATCCAATTTGCACATTTGTCATCAATCCCATTTATATCTATTCTATTGTTTGTCATCCACCCTTTCATTTATCTTCTCTCTAACTAACCAAAAATGTTTCCATTCTACACATCTACAACATATGATCTCACCTTCATAATATATAATTGATGTTGATCCAACACATCGACCATCGAACATGTCTTAAGTTTTCATATTTTTAGGTTATTTGTTTCATCTATGACATGTCTTTCTTTTTCTTTGGTATCCTAAATTTTTTTGTCTCCCTAATTCAACCGTCCAAGTAAGCCTAGATACGCCCTATATGCTCTAATTATTATTGATCCAACTTAGTCACCATCGACTAAATCAATAGTTGTCACCTTCATCGTCAGATCTAGAAATTTTCTTACATCCTTTCTGTCCTAGATCAGATCAAGATATTCTGCATCGTCCTAGCATTGTCATAGCATCTTCATCATTCCCAGATCAGCCTCATGTTCCTTTAAATCTACAATTTTATTTTTGTTGTTTGGATCACTTTGATGAAGTCATTATTGAGTGTACCCATCAATCTTAGGTCTTCGTCCACCCACTCAGGTTTGATTTAGTTTAACATTTATTATAATTTGTACTACATCTTATCGTATTTGACACATCTCATCTTTATGTTTCAGTTCATATTTCCCTACATTTTATTTATCACCACTTCATTTATCCTTTATTAAAAAGTTGGTTGACATCCATGTTAGGAATTGTTCACTTCTTAGATGACACTTGTTAGGAAACCCAACCTCGTATCTACTAATCATTTTATTTGTTGGGTTTCTCTTTGTTGTGTAGGTAATCAAGCTAATCTGTAGGGAGGATATTTATTTTTCTCCCGTATCCATCATCAAATCATCTAGAGGTAGCCATAACCTCTTATTATTGTATTTTCTTACTATTATTTATTACCATTTCTCTAATCTAAAATAGTATCGAGAAAATTCAGTTCTAATTTTGGCACGCCTTGTGGGACTCACCCTTCTTCGACAAGTTATTTCATTGTTTCCATTTCCATTTTTACATTCTATTTCTCTCTTTCTACTAACCTTGTAGGTAGAATCCGTGTTTACTTACATACATGGTAGGTTGATTTCTTAGATCAATAATGCACTTTCTTACAAATACAAATAAAAATGAAAATAGTGATATCCAAATTATCTTTAATTTCCCTTGTTCACTCTTTTTGTACTTCTTCCTTATCTATCTCTTTGATTTCATTTAACTCCACATTTTGATTTCGTACTTAAAAATAACCTCTTCATACTTTCCTTACACAATAGTTTAATTATGAGGTTAATATTATTTACATTGACTTCTTCCACAAACATCCAAAATGCACCAATGAATTTAGACATCTTAAACATCTTCTAGGTGGAGCTATTGGGATTTTTTACCCATTAGAAAATCAGTCGTGGTGTTCTGGTCGTATTATAATTTTTTGACTATTGGTATACGACTAATCTCCGACACAATTATCACTTCCATGGGTGAAGTGCGGGGTAGGCTCCACTATCAATCCCACGTCTTGGTAGTCGTCACATATTTGTATATCAAGGATAGAATCCGAAAGAGCCTAAAACCATCCATATTTTTTCTATTACCTAGGTTCCCTTTCAACCTATTCTATTTTATTTTACATTCTTCTAATAAGGGTAAGTGCACCAAGTTGGGGGACAATTAAGTGGACATCAAATCCTGAATTTTACATTAAAAACAGCAAAACATCAAATTTAGTCTTCCGCGGACTTGAACCATGCCAAAAATTAAAAACTATGTCATAAAAATGGTACCATTGCGTAGGGGAGACTATTATCTTTGTAGAAATACTGATTTTAAAGTGAATAGAAGAGGATAAATATCATTTTATAATTTTTTACTAATAGTAGGTCTTTAAGACACTTTTTCCCGTGAATGTTTATGTCTACGTTTAAGACTGCAAAATTTGTTTCACTTATCAGAATGTGATAAAACTTATACCATCCCAACCATGGTGAAATTATATACATGTTAAAAAAAAAAATTATTTGATTTCAATATTTTTTGATGAAGTTATGGCGGAAAACGGAAAGTGCTCTGTTTTCTTTATGTTTTCATACCACTTTCACGGAAAAAATCATAAAAAATAAAATATTACTCAAAAAAATACAAAATAAAATCCATCCCAAGATAGATAGTGGCATATAACTTCTCACCAAAGGAAAAATATATATATCAATTTTTGGTCATCCAAATTGTGGGCAAACGGACTATAATCTTATCGGCGTTTTTAAAAAAATACCAAGTCATTGAATTTTGAGTGTTTAATATAGCTAATCTTGTCCATTTTTTACAAAAATTAGTATTTTAGAAACTAGATTCCAGATGATACGATTCATATTAATATAATTTTGTCTAATTTTGAGTGTATGTATTGCTAATAATCCCTACAAGTTGATATTATGTTGTTATTTGCAATATGATGTCCACGGATGACCCTATATTTGTCCATCAACTTCCTGCACTTACCCATAACAAAGATAATTAAAAAAATCTGCTACGTGACTTGTTTGAAATATTAAAACTTGGCATAATTTATTGTTTATTGTTTATTTAATTCCATTTATTACACGTTATTAACAAAGAAAATGGAATAACCCATGTCATCTAACAATGTCCCTTATTCCAACATTTCCTCTTTAAAAACTTCATCCCTTTCCATTATCTCTTCCACCCCCTTGGCCAATTCTTCTACATTTACCCAAGCTATTGTTTCCATTGATATTCTTCATTAGTATAAAGATATAAAATCCAACACCCATAATGAAGCCAACCCTTTTTTATTACCATTGTATTCCTTTTAGACCAGATATACCCCCATTTGTTACTTCCTTAAAGATATTTTGGCCTCCCTTAATCCCCCGTGGACCCTCAGTACTTCAAGGAACTCCTAGACACTAACCCTATTGCTCTTCACAACTACCTTATCCTTAAATCCACCAACCTTCCCATCAAAGGACCCCCTCTTCAAAAAATCTATGATTATAACTCTCACTCTAAATCCACTCAAGTCCTTACCTCTCAACTCGTTGTGTTCCTCTATAGAGATATGAAAAATCTTTCCATGGTAGAATTAAAACTTAGATCCCATCAATCCTCCACCACAATACCTCAAACTCATTAATGCACTCAATTGGTGGGTCACATTCCTCCTAATCTTCCCCGCATCAACACCACACCAAAATCTTCCATCCCTATCACTTCCTCATCCAAGTGTTGTCATTAATTCCCCTACCCAAGCTTTGCAAGATTCTTATCTACTTATTCCTCCACCCAAAGAAGAAGACCAATATTTGGTCCCTATATCTACATCCCAATCCCACATTAAATTTATCACCTCACAACAACACCTGTGTTAGAGTCTACCAACACTCACCAACCTCCACTCCAGAGTTCTTTTTTCCACATATTCCCCAATAAATCTATACAATTGTATCAACCACCCCACACTTAAATTCCCACACAACTTATGAAAAATCAATCTAACATCCCCATCTATCAACTACCAACACAATCTCATCCATATTATTATGTCCATATTTCCCAACAACAATCTATATCCCAACATATACAATCTCAACCATCAACTACCTCCCCTATCAACCACTTGCACAAACACCTACTCATCCTCAATCGTATCAATCTCATCCATAACCTAACCCATCCACTTCTTATATCCCGCAATCTCATCCTTCAATATCTCATCCCCATACATCTAATGACCCTATTCATTACTTACTAAGTAAAATGGTCAATCTTGAAGCCGTTACTTTTGGGTGTAAAATAAAATTTTCTTATGAACATATTTTCAACAAACCTATCAACCCATCAATTCCCATTAAGCCTTATCCTCCTCATTGATATCTCCAAAATTCTCCAAGTTTAATAAATAGTATAACCCTCAATAACACCTTTGCACCTTTAGGCACATGGGTTATCTCATTACTTATGACCAATACCTCATGCTTCTCACCTCTCTATGTCATTGGTTGGGATTGCTTTGGACTAGTACAATGACATCCCCCAACATTCTCTATTCTCCTTCACCCAACTCATGTAACTCTTCCTAAAAATCCTTTCTATAAAAATCACACATAAAATTCCTGTTACAAACCTATATGCCATCAAATAATTTGATGATGAATATATTACAATTTTTGTTACTATATGGTCTGCGGCATAATTAATAAGTTCACATTATATCTTCCTCAAACCATGAAAATTTAACTATTTACATGGTTTTGTGTGAAACATATTTCCTTTATGATTCAAATAAAATTATTTAAGACCTTTGAAAAGGAATTCACCATGGCTAGTAAAGTTTAAATTCGCACCCTTGAGCAAGACGATCTCAAACTTCGGTCCAACAAACCCAAACCAGAATTCACCAAGTAATCCACCCATATTGAGAAGTATAAGAACATAGCCAATGCTAATGTAGCAAATTTCTTATCTGCATCTACATCCCATATAGAGCCTCCCCAAAGTGGTTCACGACTAACACCCAAATAGACTCCCCTTGGATAATCCTATAACTCTATCTTCGATAAATGAATGGTTGTGCATTTCATCTAGCTTCCCCTATCCAACCTATTGACAGCATAGGACCCAAACCTATATGGTATCATGAGGATCTCATTATTGTAAATATTACCAAGTATGTGGTCATGACATTAACAAGTGTCTCACAATTAAATTCCTTCTATAATGTATCATATATTGTGGTGACCTTCAATTGGATAATCCTATCTCCACTCTCCATCAACCCTAGATATCTTCAAAAAAATATTTCCTAACCATACAAAAATAATAAAACTACTCCCCTACATCTCAAGAAGTATAGTCACAAAATATTGCATTTTAAACAAGTATTTAGTCCTAGACTCATACTACTATTTACAATGTTTTTAAGTGAGAAAGTACTACTTAACACCCATCTTTTAACCATCTTACTTTATTTAATTTCATCATTATTGACCTCTTACACCTGCATGCTGAGTTATATTATTTGATGTTTTGTTAATTTATCCTTGATTGGGGTGCTCGAGCTAGTAATCTTGTGGTGCCCATTGGCACCCTAGTCCCACTAGGGGCACCCAAATCCTTTTGAACTTTCCCACAACTTTTTGGGAACTTTCTAGCCATTTTAGATTTGTATCCTTTTTGTGGTCATCCATTTTGGGGTTAATTACAAAATTAGATCAAGAGAACCCTATAAATATAAAGTTATGAGACCATAATGAGGGACCAAGTACTAGTCCCAACTATCATCCACCTTGAGTTACATCCATTTGGATATCATTTGCATCGATTAGCTCCATTCCAAGGAAAATGTTGGTTCAATCTACATCACACAAACATAGGGGGATGGATTATATTCTATTCCATGCACTATTCTACTACATTACATCTAGTTATTTCTCGCTACTTCACAAAGACTCATTAACACAAGAATACCTAGGGCGCATGATAAACACACACCAAGTACATTTGGGTTTGAAATGTAGGGAAATGCTTAGTTAAAAGCCCACTCTAATGGCACATGAGGTCATTTTGACCCATTCATTTTCATTCTACTTTATTTTTGGTTTTGATACTTCTTGTGGTCTTCAGCAGGTCTCTTGTTTTCACCTTGTTTAATCAAAGGACACTAGTCACAATGCGTAAAACTTGATGCGAAACACAATGAGGGATTTAGAAAACCTTTCAAAGCTATAAAACTTAGTTACAAACCTTTTACAAATACCAAAGCTCCCATTGTTAATACCTTAGCACCCGAAAGTGTCACAATGCCACCTCCAGGGCCTTCTATTCTCGCTAAATTGCTTGAATCCATACTTTTCGGGCCTTTGTACAAATCCTTCCTACTTTGAGATTATTTTGTTTATTCTCAAACATAGTCCAATGGTTTTCTCAAATGATCTAGGTCACTTCCATACTTTTTTTACATATTAGTGTTTCTTATTTCATTAGATTAGTTTCTTGGGACATTTTTCATTGTCATTTACTGCATTTATTTACCGTACTTACATGTCATTCTAGATTAGATTAACTAATTTTACAGGACATATTTCCACATTTTAGTTAATAATTTTTATCAACCCAACTCGATCATTCATGCTTCTCATTTCTTCATTTGTTACTTTTCATCCTAGGGTTTTCTCATCATGAGTATTTCAATCAATGATTTTTGTTTGAACATCTTAATTTACTACATAGAGTCCAACATTATCTTGCTACTACTCACATTCGTGCGGACATACATCAAGACTTAGATTATCAAGCATTTAATGATACATTCTATTCACACATAGTATTACAATCTAACCTTCCCACAGATATTCATACTTTTGATTTATAACCCGACTCTTTATATCATATGTTGTATTCATAATGTTGGTGTTAAGAGAACTTTGATTGATACTAGATCTAAACTAAACTTTTTCCTATTTCATTCCATGATGTTTTCGGTCTTTCCGCTTGTGATTTCATTCCATCTAGCATTTCACTATGTGCTTATGATGGTTTTGTCCATCCCTTTCTTTGTCATGTTACATTGCCTATCATATTTTCTCCAAAGACTATCCACACTATCTTTTTCATTGTTAATTTATGAGTCTCCTACAACTATCTCCTTGGTAGGCCATGGCTTCATCAAATGCAAGATGTCTCCTCTACTATATATAATTGAGTTAAATTCTTACATGAATGCATTGAGTACACATTTTTTCATGACCGTGATCCATTCTAGTATTGAGACTCGGATCGTAACACTAGTCTTCATATTCTATACACATATATTACAAATGAGCCCCAACTTATCAAAGAACAACCCCAATTACAACCACTTGATGCTGTCATTTGTGTGATAGATGTACTTT
This sequence comes from Taxus wallichiana var. yunnanensis, assembly GCA_018340775.1. Classification (NCBI taxonomy): domain Eukaryota; kingdom Viridiplantae; phylum Streptophyta; class Pinopsida; order Cupressales; family Taxaceae; genus Taxus; species Taxus wallichiana. Next base: position 700,941,727 of record CM031244.1, read on the forward strand.
CTTCTATGCCACCTGATACTACTACTATTATTATTCCTTATAAGGGGCATGTCTAGTTTATGGATGTCCCTCTATGACCTACACCTTCACATCTACAACCTATGTTACTACAACCACCATTCACTTGCACACTCTTCATGAATGAATCATATTGGGAACATATTCCATTTGATCCTACTTGTGATGACACCTTTTTCTCACATGATGGTCTATCCTAACTTGGTATCACTTTTGAGGATCTTTATCCTCCTAATCGTGCTCCCCACCTATACTATGAATTTGTCACTATTGCTACTTCGTATGGCTTGTGTTTCTTTAATCATAAAATATTTCTATCATGCAGTCCTCAATCTTCTCCACTCCCTTTAGGAAATCATGGCTTAATTATATTGGGGGCACTCTAGATCCATATTAACTAGACATTTCATTTCTTATGCCTTTTGGATGTGTCTTCATCTACAACAACTTTTTCCTAGGATACACACAAAATATAACTCATTGGTATGCACACATTTTTCCACCTATTCTATTCACCAATGACGAGTATGTTATGGGCATGTACAACATACGCCTTCATGGCTCATTATTCTATCAAGCGAACCTATTTCTTATCGGTATCTATTGTTCATCCATATGATTTTGACTTTGAAAATGATGATCTCTTAGATGACATTACATCATCAATCATTCATCTTATATACTTGGGGGTATAGCATCTCATACATTTCCCCATCACATTAGCATTCACACATATCTCATCTTTGCATTATCATTGATTCAAATCCTTACATAGTACTACATCACACTCTTAGCATTCACGCATACCTCATCTTAGCATCATCTCATTTTTCATAGTCATACATATGTTATAGCATCATTATTACCCAATGAAACACTCTCATGTTGTGGTTAACAATTGAATGTTGAGGGATTACTACAATAAACCCAAAACACATTGCACTATAAACACCACAGATTACATTTCATATGCTCTGTGTCATACTTACTTCATTTATCCTACATCGGGACATATATAAATTTTACGCATTTTACATATCATCTGCACATCTCGCATTATATGCCATTCATACTACACCACACATCTTACACTTATCAATCTACATCGTATATTACATCGATATTACTGATTCCACTCATTACATGGTTGGTTATCATCTTTATTACATATACCACATCATCTTCTATGCACTGCACTCACTACCCTATAATGCACTTTAGTTCCTCGGTCCATACATGATGTCAATGGTTTACAAATCAAATGGAACTTACATTCATCACACATTTATCATCGACATTTCATCATGTGACATTTCTAGGATAGTGACACATGCTATAGGGTAAATCCTCACTTATTATATCATATTCTAGTGGTATATTCTTTAGGTTACATCACCACTCCCCTGTCATTCATCTTGTGGTGACATGCACTATAGGCTAGATGGTCACCTACTCTAACATCTTGTAGTGGTATATACTTTAGGCTACATCACCACTCCTTTTTATCCATCTAGTAGTGATATACTCTTATGGATAAATCATAACTCATTTCTTCATATTTTGTGATATACCCTTAGGCTATAGGGATCATGCACACATCATCTTCTATATGTCACATATCATCAAAATTGCACATACATACTCATCACAATGTGTTAAACACAATACACACTTTGACCATATCCTAATGAGACACTCTCATTTATAGTTCATTCTTGAATTTTGAGGGGGAAACCAAAATTAACCTCAATTCATACATATCTATTCACTCAATGGGCACACAACTCCTATCACTCAATTTTGCATTGCATTATATCCATCTTGAAAGTACTCGCATATTATGGTTAATTTTACTCTTCGTTACTTTAATTTTATTCATGGTGGCTTTATTACACATGCTAGTTAGATTACATGTATATATCATCCACACATGCATGTTTCTATCTTTTTTGAGTTATGATCGAGATACATGTCTCTTACATGCCACATGGATGCTCTCCAACTACCCTTCCGACATTGGTCATTAGGGCTTTGAAATTCATCTCGCACAAGTGCTATCGTTCCATTTTGTAATTATTACTTTCATCACTTGGTCATGCATTCTTATGACATACTATTTATCTTTCTAACATGCTAACGGGTACTTCATGTCACACATTTGCTATGTAGGGATATTTTCTTCCATACTTGTTTCTATTGCTTCTTTTTCTCAAAGGGCCCTTTCCCTTTATTTAGTATGTACACTTTTTTTTTTATGTGGCCATGATGGCCTTATGTGTCTTGCGACATCGTGAGTGATGTCCCATGTTTTCATCTCACTTTGTGTGGCTACCTTGTCTTCTTATGTGTTATCATTAATTTGTTTGGTAGCTTCTACACTATCTGCATAACTTATACATTGTTTTCTATATGCATGCTTGTTTGTAACAATGCTTGTCTTTGGCTAGCCTTCTTGTTTGTGCATGCCTTGGTTTCTACCAAGTGCATTCCTTTCCCCCTGCAGGGAAGAGTTTTAGAGTACATGAATTGGATCTTCTTTTGGGGTTGTATTCTCATATTAGCGACATTACATGCACCATCAAAGGGGGGCATCATTTTTGGTTTTCCATACGACACAATGCATTTACATTTGGTCTAGTTCAACCCACTTTCCACCCTTGGCATTGTGGGTTACATATAATGAGTGGATTTAGACAAGTTTATGGACCCCATACACAACATATTTTAGAGGAAATGATTGTCCTTAACATTCTAGGAAGTAGTTATAGGTTGGAGGATACAATGGAATTCCTTTATATTCTTATTTTTTCGGTGGTGTCGGATCTCCCAAAAACTAGGACATACAGAGATCTCTTCACACACATTTAGGGAAGTAGTTAAAGGCTAGAGGATATAGTGGAATCCCTCATTATATTTATTCATCCTATAGTGTCGGATCACCCAAAAACCCCAAGAAGAGTACAGATATTCTTCTACACTCTCTTTCTTGAAATAGATTAGGTGTAAATGTTCCATTTACATTCTTCATTTTTGTATTTTACAGTTAAATACTTTTACATGCATCTTTTACATTGCATTTTTAAACATACATATATATTTGACTATTTAATTATTTTATCCTTGCAAGTTTGGCAATATGAGAAATAAGTAGTCAAATGGGAGCTACAACAATGACAACATCAACAATACCACTTCATGACAACACAATCTATACTAACCGTGCATTTACATCACACACATAAACAACTACACATGTGTTATCACCTTAGGTTCACTCTCATCACTATTTTTTGTGATTTTTCATCTTTAGTTTCTATGCTCCATCATATTTTTATCATTCCACATTTTTTCTAGTCATTAGGTGTGTTTTCTACTACAATCTTCATGAACATCATCTACTCATGTCTATCTACTTTATGTTATTGAGATTTCAACACACCAACATAAAGTGAAGGAAAATTCAATCACAAAATCATGCACTTTAGACATTATTTAGTCCCAATCTGATAATACCATTTAGAAGTTTTTGAGTGAATAAAGTACTAATAAACCCCCATATTTTTTCCATCTTTATTGGTTTTCTTTAGTTATTCCTGACCTCTTACACCCACATTCCCATCAGCTTCTATCATTTCACATTATTTTATCCTTGACTAGGGCACCCACACTAGTACTAGGGCACCATGGGTTCCTTGGTTCCACCATGGATATCCCGATCCTTTTCAACTTTCCCGCCACTTTTTGGCACTCTCTAGCCATTTTAGATTCTTATGTTTTTGGTGGTCAGCGATTTCGGGGTTAATTTTGAAATTATACCAAGAGAACCATATAGATATAAAGTTATAAGACTGTAATGAGGGACCAAGCACTAGTCACTATGATCATTCACCTAGAGCTGCACCTATTTAGAGATCATTTGCATCCACTAACTCCATCAAAAGGAAAAGGTTGTTTCAATCTGCATCACACAAACATAGGGGGATTCTATATTATTCCATGAACCATTTTACTACATTCTAAATCTTGTTATTTATCACTACTTCACATAGTGTGACTGGAAAAAAAGCACCTAGGGAACATGATGCACACACACACCAAAATTACATTTGGGTCTGAAATGTAGTGCAATGCTCAGTTAGTAAGCCCACTATTGTGGAAGCTACTTTGTCATTCTGAGCCATTCATTTACATTCATATTTTTTATGGTTTTGATACTTCTTGTGGTCTCTTGTAAGTATTTATTTCATCTTCGATTATCGGTGACACTGCACAATTCAATGAACTCCGATATTACACAAAATGAGGGTTTCAACAACCTTCAACTCAGAAACGCAATTCTAGAACTTTTCACGAGAGAGGGAACCCATTTTGTATGCCAAAGTGCTCACAAGGGCCCCAATCCATCTCTAGGAGCTCCAATCTAGCTAGATAGCTTGGATCCACCCTTTTTGGGGACTTTACATAATTGTTCATGCTTTAATATTATTTTATTTATTCTATGACATAGTCCAATGAGATCTTAAAATTAACTAAGTCACTTCCATACTTACCTTACATATTAGGGTTTCTTCTTTCATTATATTAGTTGCTTGGGTAGTTTTCCATAGTCATTAACTACATTTATTTACGTGTCTTTCTAGATTATATTAACTACAATTACCCTACAAATTTCATAATTTTAGTTAATTAGAAACCCAATGCCCATAACATTAAAACTCTAGGAAAGGAATCAAAATCACCATCTGATATTATGTTATAGACCATGTTTTCTTGTGTGGAAGTGTTGGAGATTGTACATTAAAAGTATTGTACACAATCCATGGTTTTTAAGTTGGGATTTTGGAAACATTCTCTTAACATATGGACGTGATTTTTGACCTATATTTATGGGGTAGTTTCGGCCCATGGTTTTGGTACCCACAATATTCTAAAATTACTTAAGCGCTTTACTATTGATGTGATTTCTAGATTTTGATAGGGTTGACATATCATTGTAGATGTGTGCAAGTTCAAGGGTGAATTCAGGAGAGCTTTTTAGCATAGCTTCAAACAAATTTGGCTGTTATATTTATATAATGATATGGCTTGTAATAAAAATATAAGCAAGTGATTCTTGGTAGACGTTTCCCAAATTGGTTGAACCACATTAAATACTATCTTTATGTTGTGTTTTTTTATTTTCTCGCACTTTTATTTCAGATCTCTAATATTCTTCTCGCATATTATTTTCTACTATTGTGATTTTGTGTGTGATTTTTCCCCATATTTTATTGCTTATTTCCTAACAATTGGTACGAAATCCTATTTTGGTTTACTAAAGTGTTGAATCGCAGGGAAATTTTTATCTTGTGTGGGAGTTATGAAAAATGATGGAAGATCAAATGTTGATAAATTCATTGTTAGAATTTTAGTATTTGGAATATGTAGATAGAAGATTACCTTTATCGTAAGGATATTTATATTCCATTGTTTGAAAAAGGGAACAAACCCTTGAGCATGAAGGATGTAGAATGTAATTTTCTAGAACCTAAGGCACTTGGAACAATCTGACTATGTCTTGCATCTTCATTATTATTTATTTTTCAAATGAAAAGAGTACAAAACAACTTATGGATGCATTAAGGAAGTTATATGAAAAACCCTCTACCTCTAACAAGATATTTTTAATCAAAAATTCTTAATATGAGGATGTCTTAGAATAGGTAAATAGTAGAAAATTTAAATTATTTTAAATACGGTTTTGAATATGCTAACTTAGGTTACAATAGATTTTTATGAAGAATTTAGGGATTTTTTAGTTTTGTTCTCTTTACCCAAGAGTTGGAATTGCTAGTAATGGTGGTAAGAAACTCGGTTCCCGCTAACTCAAAGTTGAAATTTGAAACATTGTAGAGGTGCTTCTAAGTGTGGAAATGCAAAGAATAATCTTTTGGTAATCTTCTACTTCAGGAATGATTTGATGGTGTAAAATAGAGGGAGAAAGAAGAATATTGGAAGCCATGGAAAATAAAAAGTATGGGCATGCAAAGAAGGATTTTGGGATCTTCAAGACAAGAAGAAACAACAAGAAGACATTAAGGAGGTGAATGTGGCAACAAGTAATATCTAAGAAGATATTTTTTTCATTCTTTGCATAATATTGTTGAATATTGGGTTTTAGATTTGGGGGATTGTTTCCATGCTACTCCACATAGGTATTATTTTGTTGATTATGTTCAAGGGGATTTTGGGAATGTTCTTCATTGGTGATGAAAATCCTTAAAAACTACTTGGAAAATCTTATTGTCATGTTCATATGCACAATGGGAATACATGGCTATTGAAGGACGTTTGACATGTTCCTACTTAAGATGAAACTTATTATCATGGGGAAATTGCTAAATGATGGTTGTATTGTGATATGTATATAGAAGTCTTGGAATGTAACCAATGCTTTGCTATTTTGGTGATAAGTGACAAGAAAGGTCGAATCTTTTATTTAACCACCGATAGCAATAATGCTTGTAATATTGTTGTTTTCATGCAGATACAACATTTTGGCACTATATGCTTGGTCATATGAGTCATAAAGGCATGGAGATCACAAATAATAGTTTTCTTGGATTTACGTAAACGGGTTTGGATTTATGTGAGAATTGTGTATTTGGGAAACAAAACCATGTAAAGTTTATCAAGGTTCAACCTATGAAGAAAGAGATAAATTTAGAGTTGGTACATTATGTTGTGTTGGGGCTAGATCATGTATCATCTCTTGGGGTGAAAATTATTATGTTACTTTTATTGATGATGTAACAAGGAATTTATGGGTATACTAAATTAGAAAAAAATCTAATTTATTTAACACTTTTGTTAAATGGAAATCCTTGGAAGAGAATGAAATGGATATTCGATAAAATTACTTAGGTCGGATAATGGAGGGAGTATTGCAGAAATGAGTTTGATGACTATTGTTTTAAGAATGGAATTTATAGGAAAAAGGAAATTTTAGGAATTCCACAACAAGATGTGGTGTTTGAAAGGATAAACAGGAAAATAATGAAACGTGGTAGGAGTATGAGGTTACATGTGGGATTGGATCGTTTCTTTTTGTGAAGAAGCGTGAACATAGTTGTGCACTTGATAAACAAAGGACCTCAAGTTCCTTGATGGAGGCATACCTAAAAATGCTTGTTCTAGTAAGAAAGTTGATTACTCATTTATTAGAGTATTTATATGTGAGGTGTTTGTTCATATAGACAAGGTTGATAGGACCAAGCTCGAGGCCAAATCATAAAAAATGTATTTTCATTGGTTATGGTGGTGATGAATTTGGATATAAATGTTGGATTATTAAGGACAATAAAATATTTTGATCTAGGGATATCATTTTTAATTAGAAAGTTGTGTATAAGCAACAATTGCGGGAAAACAAGGAAAATTCAAGGAAAGAATATGCAGTGGTAGAGGTCTTCCGGTTTGGGAAAGTGACACATGAATTAGTTTAGGAACCTTCTCAATAGGAACCTCAAAATTCTTTATTGAGGAGGTATTTTATGGAAATAAGAGCACTGAACATTTTTCTCCTTCTCTTTATTATTTATTATTCACTGACAATGAAGAGCCAAAGAGCGTTGATGAAGCAATACATGTATATACTAGGAAGAAGTGGGAGTAGGAAATGAATTAGAAGCATCACTCTCGATGGAGAACCTAGATTTGGATTTGATGAAGCTACCTAAAGAAAAAATAGTATTACTGAACAAGTGGGTGAACAAAGTTAAAGACAAAGGAGGAAAGAAAATATATGAGGCGCAGTTGGTGCTCAAGGGATTTGAATTGAAAAAGGTCTATATTTTGATGAGTTTTTCATCCTATAGTAAAAATGACTTCTATTAGAACTCATCTTGGAATAGTGGCGGTAGAAGACTTTCACTTAGAGAAAATAGATGTAAAGACTACATTTCTACATGGTCATATGGAGGAGGATATATATATGGAACAACTAGAGGGTTATGAGGTCAAAGGTAAAGATGAGATGGTGTAAAAACTAAATAATATCTTGTATGCCTTAAAACAAGTTCCATGTCAATCAGTATAACAAATTTGATAGGTTCATGATGGTGTAAGGTTATATTAGATATCATTCTTACCCTTGTGTCTATACAAAGACATTACAAGATGACAATTATAGTATCATGTGTCTTTATGTGGATGACATGTTGGTTGCGGGAAAAAGATGTAGGAAATAAAAGTACTTAAGAAGGAGCTAAGTGATTCCTTTGATATGAAGAATTTTGGGGCACCCAAACAAATCCTCGGTATGAGGATATCTAGGGATTGAAAGGAATAGAACCCTACTTTATCTCTCGGAAGAGTAAATTAAAAGGTCTTAGAAAGGTTTAATATGAAGGATGTTAAACTTGTTGGGACTCATTTGGCGAGCCATTTCAAGTTATCAAAGGAGTAAGGGAGAAAACAAATTTCAAGGTACCTTACTCATAAGTGGTTAGTAGTTTAATGTATGCCATGATGTTGACTAGGCATGATATTACACATACAATGAGAGCAAAGTGAGTAGATTTATGAGTGATCTAGGTAAATATCATTGATAAAAACAAAAGTGGATCCTTCAATACTTGAGAGGGACCATGGGGACCATTTTTTCTACATTCGATCGAAAACCACTTTGTGTGGTTATGTATATTCAGACATGGTTAGAGATGTAGACAGTAGAACAAGTACAACTAACTATATTTACATTGTAGGTGAGACAATAGTGAGATGAATTTCATGACTACAAAAGCTAGTGGCTTTGTAAACCACAAAGACCTGACTATGTTGATGCTACGGAGGCAAACAAAGAGAGTATTTAGTTATATGAATTCCTTGAGGAGTTAGGGCATAATCAAGAGGAAGGGAAGATGCATGGTGATAGTCAAAGTGATATATATGTAGCTAAGAACTCGTTTTTCCACTCTAGGACAAAGTATATATAGTTAAGGTACCATTTCATTAGCAAAGATAAGTATATATAGTTAAGGTACCATTTCATTAGCAAAGATTTGGAGGAAGACAAATTGAAGTTGAAGAAGATTCATACCAAGTTGAAGTTGAAAATACTGTAGACATGATGACAAACGTTGTCACAAGGAGAAATTGAAGTTGTGTTGAACTTTGGTTTCTTTTCATAGACAACAAAGAAGGAATGGGAAGCTTTCTCATAGGAAAACTAGTTTCCAAGTGGGATATTGTTATGTTGTCGATCTTGTTTTCATGTGTGGAATCGTAAATATTTGACACTAAATTTACTATACACTCTCCACAGTTTTCTCACCGAGATTCGGAAAAAAAAATGGCCTCAAAAAGCTTATCTGATATCTCAGGAAATGTGCTCTTCTCATATCCGAAGGATTTTGGAATCATAGGTTTGGGGAAGTTTTGGCCCATGGTTTTGGTACCAATTGTATTGTAAATCTACTTAATCATTTTCCTATTGATGTGATTTTTGGCTTTTGATAGGGTAGACATATCATTGTAGATGTGTGTATGTTCAAGGGTTAATTTAGGAGAGCTTGTTGAGCATATCTTCAAAAATATATGGGTATTGTATTAAGAGAAAGAGGTTACTTGTAATAAAAATATGAGCGAGTGATTATTGGTGGAGTTATCCCAAATTGGGTGAACCACGTTAAATATTGTGTCTATGTTGTATTCTTTTATTTTCTACACTTTTGTTTCAAATTTTTGATATTCTTATGCATATTGGTTTCTACTATTGTGGGTATTTTTGGGATTGTTCCACATATTTTATCCCTTATTTCCTAACACTTCGTACACCCATCATCCCTTCATCCATCGATCCCTTTTCTACTTGGATGTCTACACATTCATCTACAGTCTCACCTACAAAGATATCACCTAAACCTTCATCCATCTCTACATCCTTTGTATCTACATCCATTATACTCATGAATATAACACTTGCACCTATCACATCTACTTCCCCATCTATAACTACACCTACTACATCCACGGATCTCATGCTTAGATATCTACCCACATCTACTTTAACATCTATCTCAACATCCTCATCACACATCCCTACATCTATATCTAATTCTATATCTTTACCATCAATTAGATCCCAAATTGTACCCTTTCCTACATCAAAATCTGAATTAACCAAAAAAACATCCCCTCTTGATATAATCACATTTGTCACTCTCACCTCATCTAAAACTTCAACAACTATGACAATACCTACATGAATATCCAAACCCACCTCCATATACATGTGATCCCTTAAAGCATATACTATGCAAACATTGTAGCTTAATATAACCACAAATGATTTCATTACCCCATCCTATTCATGAAAAAATCCAATCACTCCTACATCAACACCTCCAATACCAATGTAATCTTCAACTCCTCTGATATTATCAAATGTGTTATCCAAATACAACTTCCATATTCAATACCCACATTTACAACAAAATCTACATCATCTCATTCTTCATCAAAAGAGCTCATAATTGAAATCAATGTCATCCCCACCAAGTAAAAATCCTTGTAGTAAATATCTAAAAACCCCAGCTTCACTACTAAAAACCCTCACCCATCCACAAAAACGTTGGAGCTCCCTCCTACAAAATATCAACATACCAAGCAATATAATATCTCATCATCAATTCTATATGTGCCCCATCCTTTTTGGGACTTGATCCTTCATCCAAATCTCTAGTAATCAATAAATAATAATCAACATGACCCATTCCTCCAACTAAATATAATTTTGAATCTCAACCAATCATTTCTTCTTCCAAACCCATGTAAGAATTAAAAGCTCCCGCAATGACTCATAAGAAAAAAACACCTCTCTTACCTTCATTAACAATCAGCACATATCCTTCTTCAAAACCCTCGTTGGTTCCTATATAGAAAGCATTCAATGAATCCTTAAAGAATATAAAATCACACTTTCCCCATTAAATCTTTCAATTAAAATGGGCCAAGAACTTCATGGTTTGATTCTAATGTAATTTATGATTATCATCATACCATTGGGAATGATACTAAACATTCTAAGGCCCTCTAAACTCTCATCCATAATATTAGATAGGAATATGTTCTTCTCATACAATAACATAATCCTATTGCATTTACTAGTTCACCTACATCCACAAACAATCATCCAATCTAACCCTCATCACCTAATACTTCCAAACATTCTTCTTCCAGGGACCTTGATAATCATCCCTTCTCCAAATTCTATTTCTTCCAAAGAAGGTCCCCTCTTTTTCATTGATTCTATCAAGATTTTCACTAGCATTCGTCCTCATTATTTTTAACCACCTACACAATCCAAACCAAATGTTTTGGTCACCACTCTACGTAATGAGCCCTCTCCTTCCCGTTATTCATCAAAATTCAAAGTATCCGTTTTAGGTTCCCAAGGCCTACCTCTATTGAAAAAACTATTGTGAAGTAGCTCCATTAGGCCCTAGCTAATACTTCACTCTAAGAGCTCATCTAAAGCTCCCTTAGTCACATACAATCCCTCATCAAAGATCCTCAAGGTATCCCTATCATTAGTGATAAGACTCAGCCCTTTATGGAGCATGTTGTAGAACTCACATCTTCTATTGCCATATCTTTTGATGACTCTAAAATTCTTGACATCTAACCTAAATACAATAATCTTCCACTTTTTATCACTGTGCACATCAATGATACATTCATCCTATGTTTAATAATAGAAAATGGAGCCAACATCAACATCATATCATCCCATACCTTTGATCAACTCAAATTTCCCAATTCCATTTTCACTCAATCACCCACAAATCCTTCTTGTCTTTAACAACATTTTTACCAATACTTTGGGCACAATTATCCTTCCTATTTTAGCATTGGTCAAAGAATAGTGCATGATTTTTTTACATCATTAAGGGGAGTTTCAACATAATATCTTACTTGGGTGAACATGGATCCATGTCATGTGTCAGTGTCCCTTATACTCCTCATCACTACATCAAATATAACCATGAGAGGAAAATCCTAACACTCCCTATAGATATTACTCCCTTTAAATCATCTCACATGACTTATCAACCAAATTCCATGTTTCTCCAAAAAAACATTATTCTGAAGCATCCACTAGTTCCACCATATTTACATATAAGCTACCTAATGATGACTCTATCGATGTGATCGATACAAATTCTTTCACTAGGGAAATAACCACTCCTTGCTCTCAATTCTCTTCCAACACTTAATGTAATTGGTAGTCCATACAAATCCCCTATGTACCAACCAAATGTTTTGGTTATCATTTCTTTTGGTCCATCTTATCTTTGAACTAATTTCATCTACGGTTGCATCAATCACACTTCGTATCATGTTGATGATCAACCTCACACTAAATCATACACACATCGATTTGGTTTTCTCTAAAAAAATTCCTATAGGTACCTCCATTTTTGTGCATGGAAGGTATTTTATATTGGTCATTATGAAAAAGGAATACAAATATTATCATCGAAAAATCTCATAAAACCCATGAGAAATTTGGACTTGGTTTCAAAGATCCAACAACCATTCCCCTTTCATATTTTTCCTCCACGTCACCCATGTACACGGATCCATCACCCTATTTTTCTCCATCTAATGACCCATTTGATATGGATGATATCGTTTCTAACTCCTCTTATAATTTTTTAATCTCCACCTTCACTTTAGGACTAATCAATTATCAGTGTGAAGGTGAAACTAGGTCCCTTCATCTTCAATTTCTTGATATGGTAGAGGAAGAGTACCCTACGATTGAAAATTTTCAATACACCGATGAAAATTCCATCCTTTCCTATATGGGGAGGAATATTCTTATCTTCATAATTTCTTACCTCCTCACACATCCAATCTTCTCAACAAATCCACCATTGACATAGGGAATATGCAAAGGCCATGCATCCTCAAATATGTTTAATCACTTAATCCTCAAGATTTGAAATATTTAAGTACTTTCCTTTGTAAGAACATTCAATTCTTTGCATGATCTTACACATACATGTTAGGACTTGATCCTTCAATTTTCATCTACAATTTCATCACCTTTCCTAATACCGAGTCGATTAATAAAAGCTTCGCCACATGCATCGTCTCATTTCTCTCTTTGTCAAAGAGGAATTGAAATTGATTCTTTCCATCTATTTCATCATATCAACTATCTCGTAAGGGTTTTATAACATCATACCTATTTCCAAAGCCTCTTAAAAACTCGTATATGTACTAAATTTCATGATCTCGAACCCACCCTACCCTAAATAAAACTTTCCCCTTCCTAGCATTGATCATCTTATCGACCACATGGCCAGCCATGAAATTCTTCCTCTTATGGCTGGTTTTTCTAAACACATTGAGATCCTCATCGCACTATAAGACCAATATATTACTTTTTTAAACACTCCTAGGGGACCTTCATTTATCATCATACCTTTCGGTTGTAAAAATGTGGGAGCACCTATCAGTACACCTTGACCTACATTTTCCTTGACCTTATCCATAAAATCATATAAGACTATGTCAATGACCTCTTGGGTAAGGCCAAGTGTCGATAAGACAATATATCTTTCCTTAAAGCCCTCTTTGAACATATTATCTAGTTTTTCCTTTGTATTAATGACTCCATGTGTCTCTTTGCAGTTTTAACTAGAAAATTCTTAGCTTCATCATCTTTTTCATGGGTGTTGAAGTTGACCACAAAAATCAAAACCATCCTCGACATGCCTCCTCCTAAAAATCTTAAGAATTTTTGTAGTTTCAAGGCCGAAGCCTATCATTTCAACTTTTCATCTAGAAAATTTTTGACCATTGTCAACCCTTTCACCATATTCTCCATAAATAAATTCACTTCAAGTGGGATGATGATTTCTAAATATTGTTTGACGACCTCAAGCAACATCTTCTATTCATGTTTTTCCTCACACATCCATGTGAGAGGGAACCTTTATATGTATATATCTCAACATACAACCACATGGTCTTAGTTCCATAGTGGTGTATTGTAATGAGAAATGAAGGGAGAAATATTTTTATTACATTATCCACACCCTTCATGATTATGAGAATCAATACATTGAAGATGAAAACTTGTTTTGTGATCTCTTCTTTTCCACTTCCAATTTTTCATTATCTTATTAATCACAAAACCTATGTTGTCACTAGCTTCCATCAAATCTAAACCATGCATTCTATTTGGTATCATAAATATTGCATAAATCTATGGCTGATGCTCGTGATTGATTTTGACCTCAATTTCATATCTCTATAGTTAATCAAGGGTCAAGCTATTTCCAATCAGTAAGCTAACGCCTCGCTTCCTAAAAATCATTTACCTCATGAAAAAGTTCCCAAAAATCTATCAATACAATCTATGATGAAATATCTCCCCTTAAGATGACACTTTTCTGTGACATATCTAAGTGTTGGAAAGGGGGAGGTTCTATCTTCATCATCATTCCTCCTTTGGAAACTTCTATCCCCATCACGTATAAACTCAAATTTGAGGTCACTAACAATATGGCTGAGTGTGAAGCCCTCATCCTCGGTCTCAAAATCATTAGCATACTTGGTGTTCATATTCGTGATATCTATGGGGACTCTCATCTCATCATTAATAAAATCAAATGGATCTATCGGTGAAATATTGAAGTTCATCAAATAAATAAGAACATCACTAATTTCCTTCTAAAATCATTCAATCCATCCCTCATAATTCTAATCATTTCTATAAAAATATTAAATATCTTGCATCTCTTATCCCTTGATAACTGAAAACCCAAAAAATCTCCAATATTTTCCATCATGTTGATCAACCACATCATACCCATGAGTTCCCTCCTATCAATCATTTTGACACCAACAATATAACCTCTAGTATTCTCAAATATTTGATTACCTATCCATCTCCAAAATCCCCTCGACCTATCGCAAAATTATAGGAGGTCATTTCTTCAAAGACATTAATCTTTATGTCATCCTTGGCAAAATCCTCTACAAAAATGGGTTTGATGGCATCCTTCTTCATTGTTTTAAATCCCATGAATCCAACCACACTATCAAAGTGGTTATTAATGGAATATGTGGTGGACATTATAGTGGTTTGGTCACTTCAAAAATTGATCTTCTCCTAGTCTATTACTATCCCACCCCAAATTAACACCGCTTTGAATACATTAAAAAGGGTGCCAAGTTCCAACAACATTATAATATTATCCACATCCTTAGCAGGCCTTGTAGCCATATCAATATCTAAGGCCTTCCTCTTAATGGGGACTTGACCTCATTGGCCTCATCAATGCATGTTCCTCCCAACACCATAATTATATCTTGTTGGGAATTGAGAGCTTCAACAACCGGGTGGATGTTATTCCAGTCACATCCACTACAACTAAATAAAATTTTAAATTTCATCTATTAGAACATCATTTACTAGTTCAATTCCTCATAGACTCATGCCATACAATGGAAATTCCTTTAAAAATTAATATTTTAAGAAGATTTTTACTCTTTCAATATCAAACTTAGCTTCTCTTCTCCATACTATCTTTAAGATAGCATCCTGACCAAGCCACTAAGAAGACTCTTCGCAACATCCTTGCCAAAATTGTTGATAAAGGAGGTCGTAATTAGCATCTTCATATTCCCTTCACTCTTTGGGCTTATTGGGCTTACATCCACACATATACAGGTGCATTTTCTTTCTCTCATGTCTATGGCTCTGAATATATTCTTCCTCTCAATGTTCGGATACCATCTTTTTGCATTTATCTTTATTACTTAATCCCTAACTAATACTATTATGAATAGCATCTAGCCCACCTTGAATTTCTAAACGAGCACTACTTAATCACTTTTAAACATGACCATGTCTATCAAGAGCACATAAAATGTGCTTATATGAAACATCTAAAGGAAAACAATTTTAACATCGGTGACATTTTTCTTAAAGAAAATCGAATATCACTACTCTAAAAAATAAGCCAACATGGAACGTTTTCTCCCAACCGGGATTAGATCGGACATTATCACATAGAAATATGGGTCAGGGCCTATTTTTTATCTTCCCTTAATGGTAAATTGAAAATCAAACCTATCTAGTCCTTTCACTTACGACATTTATACTATTAACATACCTACCAACTAAGCCTTATTCATATCCTATGATCCCACTTCCATCACTAGACCTTCCATCTCTCATTTTGATGATTTGGAATCATGTGGTATACCCGTTGATGGTGAATCATAGCACCCATGAATGTTTGCAACTCAATGGGTTGAGACTCTCAGTGCGATTGCATAACATGGAGCTTTTCCCAAGTGTGGGACCTTGCGAAATCAGAAAAGCTCTCCGGATGAAGGCCGGTTCCTATTCCTCTGTTCAGATGCACACATAAAAATGTAGAGGGTTTACTCAAAAACCTAATCTAACTTTCCAAGGAGACAGGGTAAGAAGATGCATAAAAATAAACCTAAACTAACAAAGGTGATGCACCGAGGAATGAAGAACATCTCGTCTTGCCAATAAACACAAGCCATAAAAATGTAATGCAAGATCATGCACGATAACTTGATTTGTAGTAAAAGATCAAGAGGATGCAAATGAACATAGAGAGGGTTGAGAATCATCCACAGACATGCATTATTTGCTCCAAATATTGACACAATACACTAAAAAGTGCCAAGAGGCAAAGTTGCATTACGCTTTTAAATGGGAGGTTTGAGCTACACAATTTCACCTACCGTAGAGAAGAGGGAGGGGCAAAATAAGAATGTCCAACACCTAGAAAGAAGCCCCTCCTTATAATTTATAGGAAGAATGAGAGAGAAAAGAGAGAGGAAATCCAAATCTACCCCAACCACCTCCAGGTTGCATTTAATTCATCTCATTATGGTGGTAGGTGAGAACCCTAGCAAACCCAAAAAGTGGCGAACTATATTTTACATTTTTAAGAACTTGTTCCCACCCAATTAAAGATATCCAATTGTAGTTGGATAGAGGACCTCGTAAGCTTTCTGAAAAGTCCAACCTTGCATGAATCTCGAGCTCCCTGTGAAAATTTATGGCCATTTGAATATCTGCACCAGGGTTTGCTTCCTGTCAGCGCTCAAAATGTTGCGCCTCCCGAAGATGCGCCATAGGCGCTGAAAATTACATGTCGACACTCTTTTTCTTACACCTTGGCACATCTATTTACGTGTTGATAGCCTTTGTTGTGTGCCCTTAACCTGCGCCTTGGCGCATCCATTTACGTGTCGCACTGACCTTTGATGTGCGCCTTGGCGCAATAAACATCGGCTTTGAATTTCTTTGATTTCCATTCTTTTGATTGTCTATATCTACCTGGGGAAAGATATATACAATAATACCATCACTTTCTTATCTCTGACCTTGAATAAGGGCACCATGAATCTTCCCATAGAACATTCCTTATGGTAAATTTCTCCCTTCTTTGTGACAACCGCACAATCAATACATCCATCACCTTCTTGTCTACCTATTGGGACCATGTAAAGGGTCCGTAAGTGTCATTTGTACATATTATCATCCCCTCCCCATGTGTTATAATTTTTATCCCCATCTATTTCCTAACAATAAAAAGTTTGGATCCTCATATCACATATTTCTTAACCGAAAGACTTATTATTACCGCAAAGAAGAGTTGTTCATAAAAGCAAATAAACTATATATTGATCCCTCAAGGAAAAATATCTTGCATATCTCATCCTACCATTTGAAAAGTCAAAATAAAAAATCCAAAATGAAAAAATTATAATCGTAGATCACTCCCTCAAAGGATGGATGATATCTTTTATCATGAAAATGAAGTCTTCCGCATTTATCATCCTTCTTAAATCTCAACAACAAAAGAAAAATGTCAAAAAAAGAATCATTATAAAGCTTCCCGCATCGATCAACTTTCCGATCCTCCAAAACTTCTTGTATTGATCGGTTTGTGTTGTATTACTTATAATGGGGCATATACCTAGGACCACCACTTAAGGAGAGCCTATATTCCCCATCCAAGCTCCATATTAACCCATTTTTCATGTCTACAGTGGTCTTATAAGAACATTTTTCTTCTCTTCTCCAATATTTATAATGTGACTAACTATTGTTAGTTATTTTTTAACACCTTTCATTCGTCACAAGTGCATTGCTCTATGTTGTTAGCTCTCATATTTTTCATTTAATCTAGTTCCAAATTATCTTTTCCACATACGCTTCCCTTTACGATTAAGTAAAAATTATCATGTTTGGGTAAACCTATCAATGTTGTTGTTGTCCAATTTTTGCCCCTTAGGTAAAATGGACAAACAAGACCTTTCAAAGATTGAAATGAAAAGATTGTTCCAGTCATGCAAGCTCACATCTAATTTCAAAGATCAAGTTGCGGTCGAGATCATCATGGCAATGCAAAAAAATAAGAAGATCGAGCTCAAGAAGGAGAAGAATGGAAAAGGCTCGAATGTTTCATAATTTGCATTTTTTGGCATTTCAGAAAAATAGGCCAAAAAATTGTCAGCAAAAGTCTAAAATTCTGAAGTCTGAAAGTCCAAATTTTCAGACTTTCAGGATTTTAGGTTTTAAAAATTCTTGTTGGGAAAGTTGGAAAATGAGTAAAAACGTTCAAAACCCAAAACTCCGAAATTCTGAAATTTTAGACTTTTAGGTTGCATGGTTTCTAAACTCTCGATGCAAAGTTGTGAAAAGGAAGAAAAAAATTCTGAAAACCCAAAGTCTAAAAGTCTGAAATTTTAGACTTTTTGGGTCTTTGGGATTTTGGAAATCATGTCAAAAAAGGAAGTAAAAAATTTCTAAAGTCTAAAATTCCGAAAGTCCTAAATTTCATACTTTCGGTTTTGGACCTTCATAAATCTCAAGAAATTTTGGCGAGATGAACACATTTTTAAGTTGCATGGAAGTCCAAATGTCTAAATTCTAAATTTTGGGATTTCAGAGAATGCATGCTTTTGGACTCTAAAGCGGAAGATCAACAGCTTGCAAAATGATACCTCAACCTTCATATGGTCATAAATTTTGACTAGGAGCATAGATTTGAGCAAGAGAGGATATCCTTAAGTTAGTAGGAATAAGTTCTTAAAAATGAAAAATATAGTTCACAATTTCTTACGTGTCTCGGTTTCTCACCTACCCCCATTAATGAGGTATGGGATTCCTTTCTTTCCCAACAAGGAACAAAACATGGAGGCATGGCCTTTTTCATAGTTCCCATCACTATTGCAGAGAATTCAATGCATTTTAGAAGTGGTTAAGGATGGATTTTAGGTTTCTTCTCATGTCCTTCTCTCAATCTTCTATATATTGTAAGGAGGGGAATTTTTCTAAAGGTTAGACATTTTTGTTTTGCACCCTCCCTTCCTCTCTCGTTTGCAAGTGAATTTGTGGAATTTTCAGACCTCCCATATAGACTGTAATGCAATTTTTGCCTCTTGGCTATTAGTAATGCACTTTGTATCAATCTTTGGAGCAATAAAATAATTCTGTGGATACTTTCAACCCTATCTTGTGTTCATTTCATCATTCTCGATCTCTCATTGTAGTTTCATTAACTACATGTGGTGATTGTATGCATTCTTATGGTTTGTGTTTATTTGTAAAGTAGGTGTTAAGCATTCCTTTTGTGCATGACCTTGTTAGTTTAGGTTTATTTCTTTCATCTCCTTAACCTTGTCTCCTTGGAAAGTTAGATTAGGTTTTAGAGTAAATCCTCTGCAATATGAATATGTGCACTTGAATAAAGGAATAGGAATTATGCTTCATCTAGAGAACTTTCCCGATTGCAAAGTCCAACACTTTAGGAAAAGCTCCATGTTATGTAATCAAACTGAGAGTCTTAACCCATCGAGTTTCAAACATTCGGGGTGATGTGATTACACATCAATAGTTGCACCCTTCCCCTTCTCATATATTAACTTTTTCATCCATATCCAATCATTCATATAAATTTTGATCATATTTAATATATATATATATATATATATATATATATATATATCTGTGTGTGTGTGTGTTTTCTAAGAACATCTAATAAATAGCTAAATCACCATCTATAGACACTTGTAGTTTGATCAATACACTATTATTTCTAATGGTGCACTAACACATCTTCCCATAGCAAATTGACAAAGCACACCACCAATTTGACCTATCTAACTCTCCTCACATGACACCTTTTGGTCATTCTTCCTCTTATAAACCACTTGAACAGGTTTTTATAGCCTCGTTTTAACTACATTAGCTTCTTATTCTCTTCTAGCTTGCTTCTCTTAACTCTCTAGAGGATAAATCCACTTCATTGGATTGATTAAGCCCTTTAGAACCCTTATAGAACCCTAATCACTCTCTAAGAGAGATTAATTAGTCTAAGTAGGTTAGGTACCCAAAACATAGTCAAATCACACTTTCACTTGCTAAAAGTGCTTTTGGACTTTAGCCTTTGTCACATATGCACCCAAATATCCCTTTTCTTCCAAACTAAAAACTATAAATATGGCTGTACCCCTCCCACATTTACCAAGAATTCTCTCTTCTTCCTAGCATAGATTATAGCAATTTGTTTAGGCTTTAGTTTATATTTCATCTTCTTCCATTTGAGCTAAAAGCATTGAATCTTGTATTTCATAGCATTAACATGGAGTAAAAGGAAGATACATTGGCCTTGAAGCCATTAATGGGGAGATCTCTTTCTCTCAACACATAAATGAATTCTTAGATCCTCTTAGGTTCATTATTTCAAGATTTAAAAGAATAGAGATTTACTTCGTTTATTTAGTTTGCATGTTTATTTCAAATTAATGTATGCAAAGAAGAGAACCTTGCTCAATTCTTGTCACATGGTCCATTGATCGATTGATAAAAGCCTTTGGGGTTTCTTTAGATATTCTTACCCCAAATCCATGGCTTTCACAACTTTTCATTGAACACATTTGGCACGCCGGTGGGACACTTATGTCCATCCTCCATTAATGGAGGTCTTGTAGGCTTTTCAAAGCGCATTTTCATGTTTTTTTCTTAAATCACTTGTTATTTCCTTATCTTTATTTATAACCCTAGATAAATGATGTTCATTTATATAAATTTTTTGGGTTTGATATAGAAATAGGACACTTTGAATAACAACTAACCTGTTTGCTCTTGAAAATTTGAAAATCCGTGTTTTTGCAGGTTTTTCACAGGGTGCGCATAGGTGTCAAACAAAGGGTGCGTACATGTTGAAACCCCAGTGTACCCATTGGATCAAGTGCATACCTATCTAGAAGTCCTCATCATTTTTAAATTTTACCTCTATAAGGACGCACACGCGTCCCTATCCTTTGGGGTGCGTATCTGCCTCTCTAGCCGTGTATGCGTCAAGTGCTAGACTATGTAAAAATCTATAATAACCCTTACAAAGATGTACACACACCTCCATCATCTAGGGAATGTATCCACATCTCTTTCCATGTAGGTGTAAAAGGTCTGAATGTGTAAAAACTTACGCTTCCTATTTCGTGCTTAAGCACGTACACCTCGGAACCTAAGCATCCATGTCAATATAGGCACATCTTTGTCATATTGTGAGCATCTATGTTTACTACATTTAATTTTTGATTGTAGGTGTATTTGTTAGGTGGGGTGTGTATCCATCGGTTAGGACACGCTGATGTACATAGAGGCACGCAGGTTATGCGTATTAATAATTGAAAATTTTTACATGATCTGAAAAATATTTTCCTTGACCCATTACTTTGCAGTTCTAGGACTAACAATTTGAAAAAAAAGTTGTTGTTTCTTAAACATTTCAGTTTTTATAGATTAAAAGTCTTTTTTTCTTGGCTTAGAAGTAGCTTTTGTAGAAGTGTGTATGCTCTCTCCTCGCGTCTTCCAAGGTGATCTTGGAGATCAAAAACACTTATACAAAACTCATATAAATTGTTCAAAAAACACTTGCTTTATAAAGGTTGAAGTAAAACTTTCATTTCAGTAGAGTTTTTCATGATTGCGTATGCTCTTCCTTCACACCTTTTGGTGATCTTAGGAATCAAAAGCAAAGTGGGAAACTCTCTTTTGACATCAAACTACAAACTAGAAAATTACTAAACACTTGCTTGTCTACATGACCTATTGCTTGTCAAAGAAAGGCATCGAAAACAAAACACAAAGCTTCTAATACATGTGTTCTTATAGGTTACCAAACAAAGGTGCTACTTAAAACCACATTAAGATAAGTGAGATTAAAAATACACCATATTCAAAACACTGTATTGCAGGTTTCGGAAAAGGGTATGTCCCTATCCACTCAACTGGAACATAACCCCTTTGGCATAACACCTTAATCTATAACAATGGGGGTTGTTCCATGAACCCTAAAGTAGTCCACCACTGTGTAACTTCGTGGATGAAACAGGAAGTGCTCCACTTACCCACTTGAAAATTCATCATTGTGAGATAGAGTTACAAGTTTTCCCTATCGTGACCCTATTAAAAGTACACAATGGATGCATTTATTTCCCACTGTGCTTGAAGGGGGAAAAGCCGAGATACTCCCAAACTAGTCATTGTAACTTTTTGGGTAAATCACCCCGCTCGTGGATAACTTTGTGACACCTAGTTGAGAGAACTTATTAGGAAAGCCATTTTTTCTTGGAGCCCACTTTACTAGTCCTTGTTGCATCAAGGCCATCATGAAGTGACAACTCATCTGAATCTAAACCTTGTTTGTCAAACAAGGAAAAGAACCCTTGTGAGTTTGATCTGAGTGTCTTTCATCACGAAACTAAACCACGTCTCACTTTTTTCTTAGTTTTATTCTTGTCTTCGGATGAGGCGAAGCCCTACCTAAGTGGTGCTTGGTTTATTTCCATCTTATGATCAAACACCCTTGCATTCTCACCACCCATTTTTGGGGTGAGAAAGGTGCATACATTGCATGTTTTTATCAGAGATAGTACTCGTCACTTTTTTGTCTGTTTATGCCGATCCATGTTTGCGGATGGGTTGTTAAACGTCTAAAGTGCGTGGGTACACTTTTCATATCTTTGATAAAAGTACGTCCATCTTGATTTCAAGATCATCTTCACTGCTCTAGGTCTGGTTCATCTCTTTTCTCTTCTTGAGTTGATAATTTTGTCCGCATCCTAGATGTACAATTTTGGTAGTGACGTCGTGTTCTCATTTTGTGAGAAGATGGTATAAGTCCCTATATTGTGTAGTTACATGATTAAAAACTCCTTGTTATACTTATTACTTGGTTTTAGTTTTGATGACATCTAAGTCTTCTTAAAAGTGTCGATAACACCTTACATATATCATAATAAAGTTGTCATGGTAATAACATCTTGCTTGCTTTCGGTTAATGTATCACGGTGATGTTATTTAGCTATATCTATTTGTGACTTCCATTTTTTTCAGAAGGTTTGGCTTTCATTTGCATTCAAAATAGTTGTAAGTATACCTTGTCGGAGGCTGCGACATCATCACGTCGTCTTAGACCTTGTTGGGGTTCTAACTTGACTTACATATTGATACATCTTTGTTGTTATATTTTTTTAGGGCATAGGATTGGTAACAACAAATCGATTGGTCATCACATTAGGTGTGCATATGATTTTTTCTTGATAAATAAAATTGCATAAAACTACATCTAGGATACACTGTAGTATAATTCCAACACCACCTTGAATGGCTTGTAGAAAACCATACACTTGGGGGTTACACTAGCTACATACAAACATCCGCTAGTGATGCCTAAAATCATAAAAATGGCAGCCAAATCAAATGAGTAGGATATGGGAGAAAACCCTTTCGACACCTTCCCATTCAATGGTCACAATTTAGGACCACTCTTCTCTCAAGTCAAAGATATGGAGACATTAATTGATCATAGTGGAGAAGAGTTAGACTCTTCAGAGAACAACAAAGGTTAGACCTAAGTAGATTTGATGAACTCCCATATTATAACAAAGATCAAGTACTCACAAGAGTCTTGGCATTAGGAGCTAAACTTACACACGAGCATGAAGAAGAAACAAAGTTCATTAACCCTAACTTAGGAGAGAGAAGATTCGTGTTAGACATAGATAATCCTTTTGATGTGGGGTACAATTCCACTTCTGGGAAACATAAGGCCACTATTGAAGTTGAACTATCATGTAAACCTCACTTTAAAGCTTCATGTAAAGTAAAAACTGAGCAAAAAGGTTCCCCTCCTTTCAAATTTGATGAAGAAGAGGACCCCTGGTTGAGGAGGAGATCCTCCAAAAACAAATCTTGAAGTTGAGTTAGAAACTAGCAAACCTAGGCTCTTCAAAAAGAAACATATACAAAGACAAAGACAAAAACAAACTTAATGAGTTTCAATTTGATCCGCATACGAACTATACCTTTAAGGTAGCTCAGGCTCAAAATTCAATATCACCTACTAAAGAGCAACTCATTCAGGATGAATTGAAATCTATGAAAGATACGCTTACTACATTACAACAGGGAAATGTAGGCCAAAATATAAAATATTCGTATGAAGAACTATGTCCTTACCCCTTTGATAAGGACATGTTACAACAGCCTTTCCCAAAACACTTTACTGTTCCCAAGTTTGATAAGTATAAGTGCAAAAGTGATCCTCATGATCATATAAAATACTTTTACATGGCTTGCCAAGAGGTCACATATAGTGATAATTTCTTAATATGACTTTTTCCTCGCAGCCTAGGAGCCATGGGATTGGAATGGTTTTATAGCATACCCAAGGGCTCCATTACAATGTGGCCCATGCTAGCAGAGAAATTTGTAAGGCATTACTTCTATAATATGGAGAGTGACATCACAAAGAATGATCTATGCAACACAAAACAAAAATCCAATGAGATGTTTTTGGGATGTTTACAATGATGGGGTGGGTTAGCTAGTCGCTTTCCTTGTGCCTTAATAGAAAAACAATTAGTGAGCATATTCATTCCTAACTTAAACCCGAAATAGCCTTTCACATACAAATGTATTGTGGCTCAAACTTTGAAGAAGTCATAGAGAAAGGAAGTCAAATTGAGAAATTTCTCATTGCCAAGCGCACGCTTAAACCTATTACTAAAAACAAACACGAATCCACATCCACAGACAAACCTAAATTCTTCAATAAGAACAAACATGCTATTGGTGATGGCATTCTGATTCCAAGAGAGTCCATCTGTATAGAAAGGCCCCCTCTTAAATCTTTCGCAAGGGCCTTGTCCCAAAGTGCCTACAAAATGTGCGTTCACATCCTTCACATAATCTTTATCTACCATCCTAAAACAATTAGATGGTGCAAAGATGGTTGAATATCCAACTGCCACAATACCATATCCAGAAGATGCTCCAAAACCAGTTTGGTTCAAATAAAATGAATATTACGACTTCCACTATGTTAAAGGACACAAAATGGATAGATGTTTGAGATTGCACAATTATATGCAAGACCTCAAAGATGAAGGGAAGATTGTTGTGGAGTCTCCCCCTGAGACTGGTAAAGTTTCAAATGAAAAGATGGGTATTTACAAGGAACCTTTTCCGACCATGCTTTGATAAAAAGAAAAAGAGAACACATTAAGGAAAACTTCCAAAACTATAGAATTGCTGCCTATGTGTACCTCTACAAGTGATAGTCCTTATGATTCCCTCATTGGATGTATTAACTCATCTAACGAATAGATCAACACCATTTGGATTTTAGAAAAACGATGCACCGTTGAGACAAGACATGCCCACTTAATCATACCAGATCCTATGCCTACCCTCAAGAAAGTCCGTATAAGTTAATAGAGTAGCTAGAGAAGACGCCCACCATCTCCTCAGATATCTTATGCCCATAAGAACATACTATACAAAACTTTGTAAAATTCAGGGGTTTCCATAGAGGTACATCGCATGAACCTTCAAACCATGATTACATGCTTATATACTAATGATCATATTACTTTTGATCACACTGCAATCCCGCATAAGAACCCAGAGCATAACTTACCATTATATCTCAAAGTGGTGGTTACCCGTCGTAAAATCAAAAGAGTACTTGTAGATGGGGGATCTGGTCTAAATATTTACACCTTGAAGCTGGTAAAGTAGCTAGGCCATTCAGAAACAGAGCTAGGTGTTAAGACTATCACAATCATAGCATATGACAATGAAGAAAGAGAGTCAGTAGGGACTATAGTGGTTCCCATGGAGGTAGGACCAACATTTCATGACACAACATTTCATGTCCTTGACTTGGACCTTCCATACAATATGCTCTTGGGATGCCCATGGATCCATGCCATGTAAGCTATTCCATCAAATTTTCATTAGTGCATCAAGTTATGTCATGAAGGGTAGGTGGTTACCATTTTGGGTGACCTAGAACCTTTCACACATTGTAGGGCTTTGCACAATTTTTCTCATGCAGCTTATGAATGTCCTTCTATGGATGTTGTTGTCCCTCTATAAATGGAGGCCATGATAGATGAATAGATTTAGTGTCTCTCATGCCTTTCAATCAAGATTTTCCCTCATTGGTCAATCCATTTGATTCATGGGAGGCCACATCGAAGAAAATATGGCACAAGTAGGCCATTCACTCTTGAGCAGGCTCTGTTGATATCAGACTTATCAGTATCCCCCACGACAAGGGGTAAGCCTTATTTTCAGTTCAAGAGCACCCGCGAACAATGTCCTAAACCATTGGAAAAAAATTTCCATAGTGGCATCGTATCTCGAGGAGAAAATGTTAGAATACCCAACCGGAAGAGTGCTAGAAGGCACCATGGCTTCATGCAATCAAGTGCCTCAATATATCAAAGGTCCTTGTATGATGTTTTCATGGGCTACGGTGGGTTTGGATGTGGCATTAATGCACAAGGGCGGTTAGAGCCTATCCCTATCCCTCATTTTAAAACTAATAAACTTGGCCTTTGAATAAGGCCTTGTGACGCTCTACCTTCTAAGAATGATGCCACCTCTTTTAAACGTGAGGATGCTTCATCTCATTCTGATAGTGATGCAGATTCCCAATATAGCCTTTATGAGGATCTTTCCTGTATAAACCTATTCCTAGATATGTCGATCCTTACCTTATCTAAATCCATCCCCCTAAATAAATGTCCAATATCCTTGTATATCCCGAACTTATAAATTTGGATCAACAACTTCATGTGCAATTGGATTTCTTTCAAAATGATGAGGTATTCACACGGTTCATGGGACTCAGGACTTTAGTCCAAATGGAGACCACAAGAAAGGGTTTAAGATTCAACTAGATGCCTACGCTTATTTTGGGGAAGAAGAAGAGATGTGTGGACGGTTGAATAAAAATGTTGTAACTAAAAGTATACCTACTTCGAGAAACCAAACATGAAAGCTCAATGGAAATCCCATAGTGAAAGACTCTTTGATAAGCTCATAGACAAACAAAATGAAGATTCTAAACATGAAGCAATTTATCCATTCAAAGATGATCATGAACTACCACAACCCTCTTGATTCTACGAGACGAAAGGTGCTTCTAAAATGCTTATTGAGGAAACAATCAATGTCAACATTGGCTCGGAGGAGCAACCTAGAATCATCAAGTTGGGAGCTTCACTCTCACTCTGAACAAAAGACCTTTGTAGAGATCTTAAAAGAATACGTGGACATATTCGCATGGACATATGTAGAGAAAGATGCCAAACCAATCAAACAAAAGTTGAGAAAGATACATCCTTAAGTGGCACTCTTGGTCAAATAAGAATTAGAAAATCTATTTGTTGTGGATTTCATTAAACCTCTTGACTATTCATAATGGATCTCTAACATAGTCCCAAGATCTGAAAAAAAACCCGTTGGAATAATGGTCTCAGTATGGATTTCTATGACATCAACAAAACATGTCCAAAAGATGATTTTCCCTACCTAACATTGACATGATAGTAGATTCAACCACTGGGTATGAAATTTTGTCCTTGATGGATGGTTTTTAAAGTTATAACCAGATACGAATTACGGAAGAAGATCAGCATAAGACAACATTCATCACCCCTTGGGGAAAATTTTGCTTCAAAGTCATGCCCTTTGGGCTTAAGAACTCTAGGGGTACTTATTATCAGGCCATGACAGTTATTTTCCATGATATGATAAGTGACATCATGGAGGATTATGTTGTTGATATCCTAGAAAAATCCAAAAGTAGAATAGAACACCCTGAAGTGTTGAGGCATATATTTTAGTGTCTAAGAGACTATAAGGTTCGTTTAAACCCTAAGAAATGTGTCTTCGGTGTTTTATCAGGAAAAATCCTAGGGTTAATTTTCTCACAAAGAGGGATTGAAGTGGATCCTGCAAATGTTACGACTATCAAATAAATGCCACCACCTACCACTCTTAAGTAGCTAAGGATTCTACAAGGAAATATTAAGGCAATCCATCACTTTATTTCACAACTTGCGGATAAGTGCCACCCGTTTACTCATTTACTCAAAAAGGATGTCACATTCAATTGGGGACTTGACTGTCAAAAATCCTTTGCACTACTCAAATAGTACTTACCCACCCCACATGTACTAATGCCACCTACCCCCAGTGAACCTATCCTCTTATACATCTCCACTACCCAATTTTACATTGGTGCATTACTTTCCCAATATGACTTATCCCATAAAGAGAGAGTAGTTTACTATCTTAGCCGCACCTTGATCACATACGAGTTGAATTATCCCTGAATAGAAAAGGCCTTCTTAGTGGTTGTCTTCGCATTTCAAAGTCTTCACCATTATCTCTTAAATAATAAAACCAATCTCATATCCAAAGTTGACCCTCTCAAGTACATTTTATCCAAACCTGCCCTCACGGCCAAATGACTAATTGGATCATTCTCCGAGTGAGTTTGACATTGACTTTGTGAATCTAAAGTCTTTAAAAGGACAGATATTGGTGATCGGTTAGGTGAAGTACCTCTCCTAGGAATGGAACCATGGCACTTACATTTACTAGATGTGTCTATGTCTTGTATATTGAAGAATCCGTAGAATGGAATAATCATTTTGATGGATCTTTTACCTTTCATGGATGTGGAGCTAGAGTGGTGCTCATCACTCCAGCAGTGATGTCATACCATAAGCATTCCGGTTGGGATTCCCATGTACAAATAACATTACAGAGTATGAAGCACTCATCGCTAGCCTCAAGCTAGCTATTACATGGAACATCATATAACTACGAGTCATTGGGGACTCTCAACTTATCATAAAATAGGTTAATGATGAGTACAAGGTTAAAGATGAGAAACTTATTCATGTATAAGAAAATGGTTGAAAATTTAAAGGAATATTTCACACAAGTCATATTTCAACAAAAACCAAGGTCGTATAATAGATCCACAGATGCTATGACTACTATTGGGTCTCTCTTACGCATAACACCTGAAGAAAGTAAGATGCCTTTCTTCATGAAACATTTACAGTACCTACATATGATATGCCAGAGTCATGTTTGGCATGTGAAGTTGTTGGTCCTTTATCCCCTTGGTATGACCCTATCTTCCAATACCTACAAGATGGCACTCTTCCCCCTGACATCACCAATTCTGAAAAGAAATCCCTTATTCACCTCATAGCCCATTATACATTCCTAGGAGGAACCCTTTATCATCATGGCTATGATAGGAATCTACTTCACTATTTGGATGTTGTTGATTTTATCCATGCAATTAATGAAGTACATAGTGGTATTTGTGGAGCACATAATAGTGGCATGGTCTTAGCTAAAAATTTATTGAGAGTAGACTATTATTAGCCTACCATGGAATTTGATTGTTGTAACTTCATCAAGAAGTGTGAACTATGCCATAAATATGGAAATTTAATACATATGCTAGCACAAGCCTTACATCCTATTGCAACGCCTTGGCCATTCTCTAAATAGGGCGTGGATCTCATAGGGAAGCTCCATCCTTCTTCATCAGACGATCATACTCATATCATCACTGCCACAAAATACTTTACCAAATAGGTAGAGGTTGTCCCTCTTACCTATGTCATGGGTGTGCAGATTTCAAAATTCATCATGAACCATCTCATATGCTGTTACGAGATCCCCTCTACCATTGTCACCGATAATGATAAATCCTTCAAAAATAAAATGGTTAAAACATTGTGTCAACGCTTCCATATCCAACTTAATTGGTCTACCCCTTATTACCCTCAAGGTAATGGAAAGGAAAAAGCCACCAATAAGACCCTTGTATGGATTATGGAGAAAATGGTCAGTAAGACTAGCCGTAATTGGCATCTGTAGATACAACCCACCCTCTGGGCATATCATACTTCCATCCGCACTCCTACTTTGGTGTGACCCCTTATTCAATTGTCTATGTAAGCTTTGAAGCCATCATACCTTTGGAAGTGGAGCTTCCCTCTCTAAGAATATCTCTTAGAGACTATCTTGATAAAGATGAAGACTACAAAGTTGCTCTCATAGTAGAGTTAGAACTACTAGATGAAAGGCATATCAGAGCACTCAATCACATAAAATTTTATCGAACAGTGTCCAGGAGGATATAACAAACACATCATTCATCAGTAATTTGATGTAGGAGATCTAGTTCTCAAATAAAATCAGAAGAACATCGTCAAAGACAGAGAAAAGAAAGGAAAGTTTGAGGCTAACTTGTTAGGTCCTTATGTTGTAATTGCAAAATATGGATCAGAGCCTACAAACTTGCATATTTAGATGGTGAAGAGCTTAGGAACCTATGAATGCCATGCACTTAAAGTAGTTCTATGCTTAGGCATGACGAGAATATCAAATAAGAACTAAAAATTGGAAAACAAAGAAAAAACAAGCAAAAAAATGGAAAAATTAGAAAATAGTAAAGAAAAAGTAGTTCGTCCTCATGTGAAAACCATGCAATTGTGGTGCACTGGGCAGGTCCTTGAGTGAAAACTAGTTTTTAGCACTCAAGGAAGATTCCCCTGATACAAGTTACTCTTACCAAAGGATAGGTAATCATTACCACTTTTTAGATACGACCTTTTACTCGCTAGGTATAGGAACCCTACTAGGACCACCGTTGCCTTATCATGATCTACTTTGTCTTCTCTTATATCTTCATGGAGGACATCACCTTTGTATACTCCCATTTAATGTTGAGCATGAAAGTACCATTATCATCTTCCTGCACAATACACACATGGCATTCTACCTTTTGTATATTCCCACATCATGTTGGGGGCATCCACGCTTCTTTAATCTTGTACATTGCTTTCATAACATGACCTTGGAAAATATAAAAACATTCAAAAAATATACACAAAAATATAAACATCTAGAAAATTTCCCTTTCGGGGATAAAAGTTACATTCATCTCATAATGTTATCTTAAGGAAACCTTGACAACAAAGTGACAAACGTAGCTATGAAAACTTATCTTTTAGATCAACCCAAAAACATTAGAAAATATGTCAATGTTGTCCTGCAAAACAAAGTAGTGCTTTAATTAATTTTACTTGTTGGTTTGTATAGTTTTGGTGTACTTAGTCTGTTAATTTGTTGGTTCTTTAGATGGATCATTTACTTATCTAAATTTGAATCTTATTCGATTTAAATTATGTATTGCATTACATACATTTGAAAGCTCTCATACTTGTAAACAATTGTAGATTTCTTTATTTGTTATGTGCATCTTGTAAAGTTAATTTGTTACTTACTTGCTTAGATTAGATCTCATTTTAGTCTCTTGTTAAGTTTTTGCATGTGTTTGTTTAGTATTAGTTTGTTGTATGTGTATATTTGTTTAGTTTTGTTAACTTTTTCTTGTGTGGTTTTTCAATCGTTTGTTATCACATCTATCATATATCATTTCATCACATTTCTAACATCATTCACTACATAATATATATACAAGAAATGTTAAGTATTACATCATGCATGTATACTAACCTAAAATCATCAAATATTGTATCATCAATGGGGGCAAGGGGTTGTGCATAATAAAAAATCTATCCCCCCCACACCAATATCATCTAGTGTCATCCCAAGTGCTAGCATAAAAACTAAGAAATAACTCATGAAACCAAAACATATGGTGTTATCTACAAATACATCATCAAATATGAAAGTAAGAAATATACACATTTTTGAATCTAAGATATGCCACATACATGAAGGAAAGAGAAAATCATACATCATAAATCCATCATAGAATGATACATCAAATGTCCATATATACATGTATAATTTTCCGATTTTAGTATTCAAAACAATACATCATCGATCAATAAGCCATCAAAAAGGGGCGTGCATCAAAAATAATTGAGCCTTCATCATGAGGCATCATCAAAATAAAGGTATACATAGCTATACATCAAAATCAGCCTTCATAAGAGGCATGTATACAAAATATCTGTACAACAAAAAAGAATGTAGAGCTCAACCACAACTCTCGCCCTTGTTGGGGCTGCTACGTATGTCACACTCGGTCAGCTAAATAATGGTGGTTGTGATGGACCTACACTAGGAGCACCACCAAACTATCTAGATGGCCCCTGTCTAGTTGGCTACTCAGGCATAGGCTGCCTAACTAATCTCGTTGAGTGACCAGATCTCCGTGACTTGGAGACTGTCACACTAGCCTCTAACTAATTCAGCATGAGACTACTCACCGACTGCCCGAATTTCCTAAAGTAGACAGTCCTATAGTACATGGCCTCACCACCGAATCTCATGGCATCTCATATCAAGTCTGCATCTCCCGTAATCGAGAGCTTCCTATGGGGTGGCATATCGCCACTGTCAGACTCACGACAACATCTTGCACTGTCTCAAGGTAGTAGCCTCTCAATCTCTCTCTCGCAGTAATAACCTACACTCCGGGCTCATTCCTCATTTCCTGTGTAATATAGCCTTGTGACTATGCCTATGTATGGTCCTCTCGAGCAACAACAATCCACACCTGAGTATGGGACTAGTGTAGGAGGCTCAATATCTCGGCCCCTGCATAGCCATCTCTTGCATTTGACTCTACTATGTTGCACTATCGCTATCTGGGTAGCTTGTGCCCTAGCCCGATCTCTCTCTCGCTATCAAAATTTGCACCTAGGTGAGTTCCTGATCTCACTCTGCTGTGAGGGCCTGTAGTTGTGCCCACATTGTATCTCTCTCACCAGCCACATGTAACTGTACAACAATGGTTTCCTGTAACTGATGCTAAAGAGTAGCTCGCTGCCCACTAACACTACTACTCTCTAGAATATCAGGTGGTGGCCCCTGCTCTGAAAGTACCTGCTGAAGAGGAGTATATATCCCCACTGGAATGCCCATAGGGGTAAAATCTATATCCATGGCCATGTATACTTGTCTTGCTTTGGGCCTAGGGCCCTATCCCTATGGCTACTATGGTATGGGACCCTGTCCCCTACCTCTAACATGTCAGTGCACATTGGGTCCACCATCATCATCGTCATCATCACTATCATCTCCACCCTCACCACTATTAGGAGGCCTCACTAGAGGAGATCTCATGCCGACGTTGTACACCACTATGGGAATGCTCAATCAATGTGGGAGCACACCATAGTACCATAGCTCATATGCCGACATAGTGCCTAGATATCTAATCTGTCTCATGGCACCCAAAAAGTAGGTGCCACCTATTTAAAACTGGTCGATTGCTCTGTCACGGGTAATATGTGGTCCCATATCAAAATTCTTTCTAGCTCTACGAGCATACCATCTATCTAGACCAAGAACATCCTGGGTAAGGCCAAGAAACCTCTAGCACCAATCTCTATCTAACTCCCTCATATAGTTGTGGATTTGCCCAAGATAAAATGCTCAATGGTAGAAGTTTTGAGCAATAAACCATACTCGACCATTGAAAATGTCTATGGGGCCTCCATACAATGAGAATCATGTTGCAACTCATCAACTTCGTGCCTATAGTGGTATGTAACTCCCATGAATGGTCGCACATCATTCCCCTGCTAGGACCCAACCCATCATAGAAGGCTCATCGAGAGCCGAACTATAAGAATACCTTAGGGTCGACCAATGGCAATGTGGTCCCATGCCCAAATCTATAATAAGCAAGTAGGTCCTCTGTCTTCGATGGTAGTATGTGATCAAATGAAACCTCTATAAATATTTACTAGAATTCACCGACCCTAGTAGTAGGTTTGTCCCTCCACGAAACCAACAATCACTCCTAGAAGTCCAAGTGGAAATGAGGCACCTATCTTCTCAAGAAGTAGAACTCCACTGACAAGAGCCATCATATAGACCACTACTAGGTCTAACTCTAGATCATCTATAAATCGGGATAGTCTGATGGACATCCCGAACCAAGGTTAAGTAGGAACCCCGAAACAAATGTATGATATGACGTTGAATGTCGGTCCAACAGCTCATAGTGTCGATAAAGCCGTCCTAAATTAGGACCCGCGTGATGCGCCAATATCTTCCAAGGTAATGGTCATCTCCCCGGTCAGGAGGTGAAAGCACTGGCTCTCGTTGTGCCATCGCTCTGCTATGGCTGTCAAAAGACCATGATAAAAGTGATTTGGGGCATCTCGGCCACATGAGTCGATCTGTCATGTGCAAAAGACTCTCTACGATCGCTCTATCATCATCGTAAAACTACACCTCTATCACCACTAATCGACCATAGCGCTCGTGAGTTGATGAGCGGGTAACATACACTACAAAATCAATTCAAGTGTTAGGCATCTAACATTTATATATATTTTTCTAAGGAAATATAATTCTTTTAAATACATCTAACTTACTAATTATTCTTTTCTTTTGAGCTAATGTCACCTTTATTCTTCTATACGTGGATATTTTTGCCAAATGCATTTTCTCACTTTATTCTAGTGCATATGTGCCTCCTTTGGCACCTACGCACCATAAATGACGATGTTCGCACCCTTTCCAATGCATACGCACATAACCCTTCTCCTTTTTGGTGTCGGCCATACAAGATGCATACGCACCCAGTATGATGCCTACGCACTTGTTTCGATGCACATGCATGTGTGTGTGCAACCATTCAAAACCCTAAATGCATATGCGCCCCTCTAACGTTTTCTATGGGAATGTGTGTGAGTACCTGACCTCTCCCAATGGATATGAGTGTGTGTACCCTTCTACCAAACAAGTACGTGTACGCGTCCCTACCTCCCATGAACAGATGCACATGTTTGTCCATGTCTATTTTGATGCATGTGCACACGCATACTTGTCAAACTGATGCATACACCCACGTGCATGCATCAAATTTCATCCTACCTATGCTATAAAACCCTAAAAATGGCATTAAATGCGTAATTAATATGGGGTTAGGCCACTCACGAATGGTTCATCAGCTGGGTCCCGCATGTACTCCCGGATGGATGGGTTGTTTGTATCTTGGCTTTAATGTCATTTTACACTTCCATCGCATGCTCACATTTTAATAAGGACCCATGAGGAGGATTCCAAGCATTATGATGATTAAGTATTTTTAGCGAATTGATTTACGGATAGCTCAATATCCCTTTTTATTGTAGCTTCTCGTCTTCTCTATCCACTTGTCTCTCTGTTGCTTTTCAATCATCAATCGAGTTTCTTCATCACCCCATCAACACTCGAGGGGGCATTCGTCATCCTTCGTCCTATTAATTTTTCTTCCACCCCTTAAAAAAACTTTCTACTTGTTTTTGCTTGTCTACTTTCTTTGAAGTGACGTAGCTTACGTCACCTCAAAGAGGGGCAAATTTAGACACCTGTAGTTTGATAAATACACTATTATTTCTAATTGTGCACTAACGCTTCTTCCCTTTGCAAATTGATGGCACACCGCCAATTAGACCTATCTAACTCCCCTCTCATGACACCTTTTTATTTTTCTTCCTCTTATAAACCACTTAAACAGTTGTTATAGCCTCGTTCTAACTACATTAGCTTCTTATTCTCTTCTATCTTGCTTCTATTATCTCCCTAGAGGATCAATCCACTTCATTGGATTGATGAAGCCCTTTACAACCCTTCCGAACTCTAATCACTCTCTAAGAGAGATTAATTAGTCTAAACTAGGTTATGTACCCTAAACATAGTCAAATCACACTTTCACTTACTAAAAGTGCTTTTGGACTTTAGCATTTGTCCCATATGCACCCAAATCTCCCTTTTCTTCCAAACTAAAAACTATAAATAGGGCTATACACCATCCCTCATTTCCCAATAATTATCTCTTCTCTAGCATAGATTATAGCAATTTGCTTAGGCTTTCATTTATATTTCATCTTCTTCCATTTGAGCTAAAATCATTTAATCTTGTATTTCATAGCATTAACATGGAGTAAAAGGGAATATCCATTGGCCTTAAAGCCATTAATGGGGAGATATATTTCTCTTAACAAATAAATTGAATGCTTAGATCCTCTTAGGTTCATTATTTCAAGCTTTCAAAGAATAGAGATTAAATTCATTTGCTTAGTTTGTATGTTTATTTCAAATTAATATATGCGAGAGAGAGAACCTTGCTCATTTCTCATCACATGGTCCATTGATCATATTTTTAAAAGCCTTTGGGGTTTCTTTAGAGATTCTTACCCCAAATCCATGGCTTTTACAACTTTTCATTGAACGCATCATCTATAAAAATAAGACATCACCAATATCTACAACCCATCTTGAATCTATCCATCCTTCACATAATGTGTTCATATGTAATCTAACATACACATATAGACCCATCACATCCAATATAATCTAATTCATCACACATATACCATACATTACTTCATATATCCTACTCAATATATATCATTAAGTCATCTATCACATCACATATCTATGTTAGCATCTAACCATTACACATCTAATATATAATCATCAAGTAATCAAAACATCATATCATCATTTGTAGTATAAGAAAATCCATCACATAAATAGTCACACATAATATATAAGCCAGAAAAAATCATATGTATATATATCCTCATTAAAATGTGTTAATACATCCATAATAGGCCTCTATGAGATCTATATAAAAAATTTATAGATCGAAACCCATATAAAAATATACATAAAATGTTCACCCACCAATTGGTGAACTGAAAATCGGTGCTCTAAGCCCGCATCCCTTTCCACCATCTGGTCCATCATTTGTTGACTGGATCCCATCTTGGCTATGCCACACTATTCATGCTCCCGAATGCCATTGGTCGCATTGATCTCCCAAGTATCCTCCCTCTATCAAGACAGGCTAAAATATCACAACACATCAGAAGTCTAAATGTACCAATGTGCTCGTGGTAGTGCATCCATGAAATTTTTCATTTTACTACTCTAGTCATACAATAATCGGTAGACCCATCTAGCCAACTCCTTGTGAAGCTTCATATGCCTCACTCCCCGATGCCCCTACTATAGATCCAAGGTCTTCATCTATGGCCCTATAGGCCTCTCTCTTCATACTCTTGGTTTTGTATGTCCAGGTCTCTCTCTTGGCATAACCCCATAATGTCCCTCTCATACAAGAGAAGTATCTAACTCTTCCGAAATTAGTTTATCTAAGCTATTGGCCCTCCATCTCCAATCGGCACCACCACAACCTCCTCCTCCTCCTATCCCACTTCATCTTCTAGGGTTTCAAACTCCTTCACCATCCACTTTATAAACAACTCCTTGACTCATATGGCATCATCACTATCCCATGGGTATCCCGCCTCCTCTAACGGAACCTCCATCCCTTGTCTTGTAAGATAATTCTCTGTATCATCTCATATGTATCTAAATGGCACCCTAGGTACTAATTGTACCAACCCAAACTACCTCATCACCCATGGAAACCAGAATTTCCTCAACCATCTCCGATCTTCACTCCTGCACCTATCTAACTCTCCTCATACAAAAAAATGGATGTCCATCTTTGGATATGTTGGGAATCCTCGGTATGGCCTCCATCTAACCTCCCCCACATCTAATATCCTCAACCTCTCTCTATAACACTCTTCCCCCACTCATCCCAGTCTAATAAGCCTTATCAACTATCCATGTCATAAATCCCACTTACAACTCAATGTGGTCTCCTATCACAAAGGAAGCTCTGGTGGCCTCACCATGGCTATATTCTTGTATGTTGAGTGAAGTGAAGCTATAACACCATATCTAATCTAGATCTCTTCTTTGTGACATACATCTATAGCTCATGATGTGTCTCGAGCCAATAACATTGTACCAAATGAGAACACTATCTTATGCTCCATTATGTCTACTAACACACCTGATCATGTCCATGGGAATTTCTCTCCTCTTGAATCCTACTATGCATAATAGGAGATAACCATAATGATCAAGCATATTAACCTACTACTCGTTGTCAATATCTCATATCGTTCTTCTATATGAAATACCCTTGAACAAAATTTAAGATTTGAGCTATCGGCTCCAAACAAATGTGTCAACACAGCCAATCTCTTCTTCATTTTGATAGGATCTATTAGCTCCCCCTAAAATGCTAATTTCAATTTTTGGCATACATCCTCCAAAGTATATCTGTTATCTCCCAAATCAAAAACCATAAGGTGTAATTCATCGAATCCCACATCTCAATAAATGAAATCGTCAATCATGTATCCCGAGGCACCCTCTAATAATGGTGAAATCTGCCTATTCCTACTACGTCAAGGTGGTCCCACACTACATTTTCACATACCCTCTAAACATATCGCACATCTTAAAAATTATATCTTAGAATCAAATGTGTCTCTAGCCTATTATAATGAATCAAATAGTCACATATAAACATTCAAACATCCAAAATCATCATCTATCACCTACTTTACTCAATCAAATCCCCTATCTACCCAAATTGATGGTAACCCAACTCTAGCCACCGTCACCTATTTTGGATTGAAACCCCTTTGGCTAAAGTCAATGGTGGTTATGTGAAATCACCGATGACAACCATCGGTTCCCATCCCAAAATTCATAAAAAATGTTATAAATAATAAAAACCAACTTAATAACTCAAAACAAAGCTAGGGATTATATGTTTACCATCCTCTGAGTCCTCTCACAATTCCTTGCTCCTCCATTAGCCTCTATCTTGCTCCAAAATCAATTTCCGTCTCTCTCAAATCTCTGAATCATACAACTCAAACAAGTAGAAATCAGCCTTCCAAATCGACTTTTCCAGGTTATATAGGTCACCGACCCACTAAATCGTACATTTTTTGCTACTCACCATCGACCCATTCAAAGACTCTGCTTGACCATTCCTAGTCATCATTGACCTAACCCTAATTTTTCATATTTTTCTCATCTCATCTAATTTCTTCAGCAAAATTATCTTTTCTTCCATTTTCAGATTATGTGTTTCACTGAACTCATCTTTTAGTTTTTCCCCTCTAATATTATCACGCTTCATTAATCATCCCAAGCATCCCACTCTTTGACCATATTCAAGTCCCTCTTGGTGCACCATATGATCATCTTCATCCCACCGTACTAGCCATCTTTTATGCTTTTCCCATCTAGATGCATATTTTCCATTCCTATGAATAAAGGAAATCACATGTTTTTACCCTTAATTTTATCAAACCTTTGACTTGACCATCCTCACATTTACTTACACATACTTTAAATTTCCTCCTTTGAAATGTTGGTCCCATGCCTTGCAAAGTCTATACGAGGATTCCCATTGGATTTACCTCCTTATTAAACTGATTTTCACCGACTCATGGGTTTGTATGACATTAATGTAACTTTTTTGAGGCCGTATTGTATTCCCTACCAACTTGATTCTAGGATCCATAAAAAAAATCTAATTTTTATTTATCCATATCCTCCTGTGATAGTCACATCCATCATGGCTTGGGAAATAAGTTCTCTTCTTTTCTCATCCTTTCCCTTTTTCCTCAACTTATCTCTATAAACCTATTGATTGATTCTTCTTCGTATC
Organism: Taxus wallichiana var. yunnanensis; assembly: GCA_018340775.1. Taxonomy (NCBI): domain Eukaryota; kingdom Viridiplantae; phylum Streptophyta; class Pinopsida; order Cupressales; family Taxaceae; genus Taxus; species Taxus wallichiana. Next base: position 700,981,719 of record CM031244.1, read on the forward strand.
ATTGATCCCTATTTTTAGGTGAAGAACCTTAACCATCATCTTCTTTCACTTCCATTTTTGTCTTGCGGCTTTCCTAAAGAAAACCTCTTGACAAAATGGGGTAAATGTAGACACCAATATTTTGTATACCTTATCCTTAACCCCGTGTTTGCTTCCATTTTTATCATTTCTCACATATATACGTATCTCCCAATTCAAATGTCCCTTTCCATCCTAAATTTAATTTATCCACCCGTAATTTTTATTTTTCATCTTTGATTTCATCCTCATCATATCATTAATTTGTCTTATCTAAACATCCCTAATCACCCGTAATTATTCCTAAACCCATCTAGTAATCCTTTTATCATCCTAAATCCCCTTTTATCATCTATAGGTCCAATCTTATCACCATTCAATGAATTTGTATCTCCCAACTACCTTTTATGCTCCCAATGAAACCCTAACCCATTTTAACCACTTGAAACCCCGATTTCACCTCAATAGGTCTTTGTTCATTGATTTAATGACATCTTCCACCCTAAATATAAATTGACTACAATAGTTAGTGGTGACCCATCCATGTCACCATTGAACCTATAAATACTCCTATACCCCTCCGCTCTTGAGGATGTAATTTTGAGATCTTTAGCTTCTTAGTGAATTTTTCTATGTTGTTTTGTCTTTTATTCGAGCTTTTGAGCTATATTTGAGTCCCGTTCTTCTAATGCATGAAGTCTTGTAGGTTTATTAGTCACTTTGAAGCTTTTCCATTTATTTTTCTATCATCAACTTCTCTTTGTAGGTCATCTTTCTATCAATTTACATCCATCAAACCATCAATCCCTTCCCACTCGTCTTCAAATCATGCATACTACCATCGCCCGATATGTATATATTATATTATATTTCATCCAAACTTTCAACTCTCTTCTTTCTAAAAACATAGATTCGAGATCTCCCAATATTTCTATTTTTCAAACTTACAACTTTAGGTTCACCTTCATAATATCCAAATCACCGTTGATCAAGCCTCCTCACCGTCCACCCTCTCACAAGGTATTGTATTTATCACTTATATTCTTGATCTACAACATGTCTTTCTTCTACTTATGTATCCAAAAATTTATGTTTCATTGATCTACCTAGATAGTGGTCTAAATTTTTCCTATAAGCTTCAATCACTTTATTAATCCTACTCATTATCCATTGACCGGATCAATAGTTATCACATTCATCATCATATCTAGATTTTTTCATGCATCCTTTCTCTCCAAGATCATATGTGGATCTTTTGCATCATCCTAGCACCATCTCAACATCTTCATTAGTTTCAAATCACCCTTATATTCCTTCATATCTATAATTTTCTCACTCTACTCGTAGTCGTAAGCCAATCATTTGTACCCATAATTCTTGAGTCATTTTTGACCCGCTAAGGTTTGGTTTAGTTTAACATTTACTATAATCACATCTACATATTATCTTATCTAGCACATCTAAGATTTCTATTTCAATTCAAATTTTGCAACATTATTTCTATCATCGCTTTATTTATCCTTTATAATAAAGTGGTTTTTCATCCATCCTATGAAGTTATCACTTCTTGGGACTTGTGCTTGTCAGGTTACCCATCCTATTATCTACTAATAATTTTTTTGTTGTTGAGTTTCTCTTTTTTAGAATGTAACAAAGCTTTCTTTGAGGATTGTTCTACTTTTGTTCCTATATCCATCATCATCTCATCTAGAGGTAGGTTTAAACCCTCTCATTATTAAAGTTTCTTTTTTCATTGATATTATTTCACTAATATGAAACAACAACAAGAAATTTTTTTCAACAGTAAGATTTGTATTGTCTTAGCTTAGATACTTTACAATTTCAAACCTAGAAACTGTATCGGTGTACAAATGCTTATGTTTCAATTGATTGGAAATGTTGTTCTCTTTTACTCTTTCTCGGAGAAATTTTAAATGAGATGTAATGATCTAGAATAAATTAGAAACATTTGTAACTTATAGAAATCTTCCTCAAAACATTAAAAATAAAAGGAGACAAATATATGTGTATGATTGATGCTAGACCACCCTAGGTGATGATAATCTTATCTCTTGAACATTGATCCAAATTCTAAAATATATATTCTTGTTGTATAAATCAAGTGTCATGTAGTTATCTTCTATTATTTTTGTTAGTTTGTATTAGTAAATAGCCAATTATGTTGGTGGGCTGGTCATGGGAGCAACTAGGGAAGTGCTAAGTCTCAAGAGCCATGAGTAGGGTCAAACCAGAGACACCTCAGAAAACACATGCACCAGTCACAGGATTGAAGCACAAGTTGATCCAAGGAAAATACATGGCAAGTAAAAATGTCCACACACAGGTAGACCAAGCTAGTAGTGAAAACCCAAAGAGCTGGAGGATTCGAGGCAAGGCCATGACAAGAAAGCACAAAGTGGAAAAGGGAACCATGACTCAGAAGAAGTAAGATCCATGAATAGAGCAAGGAAAAGAACCATGAGATGGAACACAAAAATGCTAATGGAAACACCAACTAGGGAGGCTAGCCTCCAACCAACTAAGTATCTAGAAGCACCAACACGAGAACCCAAGCGGTAGATGTCAAGAGTGTAGGTTAGCGGGAGTAATGCAAACCATGCTAATGACAACCCAGAATGCAAGCTGAAGCTCGAGCAAAGTGAAGAACGAGTGGTCCAAGTCCAAACACAAACTCAAACCCACAAGAAAAACCTAAATGAAGGATGCCGAAATCAATGCAATAAACGCACAGTAGGAATAACCATTACGACACACGCACGAGAATCTAAATATCATGCAAGAAGCTGAAAATGCACGATCAACACCAAAGAGTGCATGGATCCACAAGATCCGCTCTGATACCATGTAAGAGGGTTTGAAACCTAAAATAGAGGATCATGAGGGATGACGTGCACATCAACAGGCATGTGAATGGCAACGTGAAGAGATCTCGGGAGGAGCGAGCATCATCTCGAATGTGCGTGCAAGGATTCAAGAAATGGGAAGAACCTCGATAAGCCAAAAACTCTCCTCCATCTCATAGATCGAAAAGGGTGTACAAATAGGAGGTGTTGAGTAACCCCAGTCTGCAATCATGACAACTCGAGTGGAGAGGGGGAGTTACATTCCCAAAATAGAAGTGTAACTTCCAATGACACATATGACGCTCTGACATGTAAGAGAATATCATGATCACCCCTAAATGACACATGGACCTACGATCTCACCTTAGTGAGATGACTCACCTAATGATGTGGAAAATAATACACACCAATAATTTAGGGGTTCCATCATATTTGTTCACATCAAGATACTAGGATAAATGTATAGTATAACATCTACCCAACATAGTAGTAGTGATATGTGGTGTGTGACATCTATCTCATTTATGTGACACTAATCATTTATTGGAATTTTTTTCTCTTGTTAGAGATGGATCTATGAATTTTCTTGACTATAGATGGATGAGGTCAAATTCTTGACCTAAATGAGTTCTTCAAACCAATAGTAGGGATTGTTGAAGATGATGTGCAAATAATTTTACTATATTTAAGAACCATTTGAGTCATTTTGGAATTATGTTTACAAAAATATATTTTGATAATTCTAGGTGAGATATAGGTTTATATAACCTAATTATATAGGTAAGAGATATTCTATTGAGGATGACTCTAGAAAGATGAAATGAACCAATTAATTATTTTAAATTGATAAAAAAATTAGTGATTGAGAAGGGGCGGGACCATAAATGTCGTTCAATAGTGGACCCAAAATCTAGAGCAATCTATATGGTTTTGGACATGACAGAGAAAACATAAAAAAATATGTGCAATGAATATTATATGTTTTATGCTACTTTTATGAAATAATAATCCTATAATTGGTGATAACCTATAGTGCAAAGATACAAAAGTAGTAGAATAGCTATGGAGATGATAATATTTAATTACTAGTGTAAGCATTTTTCTTACCAAGGTTACAAGTTCAAATTTTGCATTACTGAAAGACAAGTTACCATATTTAAGTGTATACATTTTTTCTAGCATTAAGTGAGTAATTTACAATTTAATTCTTAATGGAAAAACATACCTAAGTTTGCACACACACTTTTCTATATCTCACAAATACATTATGATATCTTTATATTTTCACGCCCATGATAAACCTTACAACACATAGTGTATTCAATGTCTATAATAGACATGAAACATTAAATTGAAGTATTGATCATTGTTGTACTTTTTTGGATTGAAAAAGTATGCAAAGGACATTTACAACATTGAATCAATACACACATTCATTTCATAGAGTGAGGGGAACCCACTATTTTTCAATTCTTACAGATTTGGAATTTTTGTTGAGATGTCATAGGATTACGAGTGATCTCGAGCCCATTTTTGTATCATATGAGATGATATGGAAGATGCAAGATTAGACTATGAATAACCCATGCTATTCGGTCTCTTTACCATTAGATAATTTAAAGAGAGGATAAAATATCAATTTACATACATCAAAAAATTACTTATGTGCCTTTTTTTTAGGGAATCTAGTGAGAGAATATGAAATATAAGGCATCAAATCTCGTAGTATTGCTTTGGTAGTTTCTACTAAAGAAAATGATCAAAGCATTATATAAATATCTAGAAAAAAATTTGTTCCATTTTTCCACGCCCTAGAACTTTCTACCATATTTAAATTCATTATGTTTAGCTTTGAAATTTTTTTGGGGATAAGGAGGCATGTGACCTTAAATCCATTTTTTAACTCTCTATGAAATAACATAATGAATAACTAATGAACTACTTATTCTACCTATAACCTACATAGAACAATGTCATCTATATCTTTAATTATGTAGAAATCATTTCAACCTCTCATAGAATTTCTAGAAACTAGATTTTTATAAAAAATCCCTCTTTCAAGGAAAATATTGAATAGTGGAGGCCAAACAATGGTCATGAGTATAATATATAGTATTTAATTTATTTTAAGTCTTCCCAATTTCAATGTAAGAATCTATATAGAATAGTCTTGTAAGTATCGGTATAAGGTAAAAAAGTAGAGTAATAGAAATGATAGTGTATAAAGAAGTGAGTAGAAAAATTTAGGAAAAAAGTATATGGAGGCATAAAGACACAAACATGAGACTAGAAAGGTATCACAATATAATTAGAGTAAAAGGAATATTTTCCTACAATTATATAATTAAGTTTATACACAAAAATAGTTAGGAAGCCAAACACATTGACAATTGTGGTTTCACGAGACAAGAAAGGTCCCTTAGGTCATATAAAGAAAATATTAAAAAATCATAATCAAGAAGTGACCACCTTTTATAACACAAGTGTAGTAAAAAAAATAATAACATTAAGGATCGAAAGATATGTAAGGATTTCCCCAAAGACATGTATTAGCATTGTCAATCCAATAGACAGAAAAAAACTATATATTTAATCAAGTGTGATGAGGAATGTGTAAAGTAATGCATAATGTAAAAACAACACATGTATAATGTAGGAGATTCAACAAAGAGATTAATGTAGATAACTAGATCAAAGAAAATCATTTGAAATCAATCTTTGAATGTTCTCCATCAAGCTCAAGATATTGTGTGAATGCATGTGTGTAAAGAATATAATTTTAATCTATTGTATCAATGTGAAAAATAAAATTTATGAATTAATAATCTATCCAACAAAACAATAACAACTTATTTTCTTTTTTTCTCATGTTTTAATTTTTTGCATTAAGTGATAATTTGAATGTTTTTAAGGTTTTTCAAATATCTACATACAAAATAAGGGTGGATAACAAAAGATCTACCTATAAAGTCCTATTGAAAATTCATTTTGGGTGTGAAAGGTGGAGGGAATGTGATCCAATCAAGTAGGAGGAGATAAAATGTATTGTCATTTATGATCAATGTATAACTCATAATAGGTGTTGAATGGAAGTAAAGTTGTGAAGACTCATAAGATATAAAAATGTAGAAGGAACATATCGATGATTAATATACATATTAGGTGACTAGGAAGGATACCTATATATGGGGAAGCATTGGATATTAAATGATACATCCCATATATTGTAGTATATTTATTAGCAATCGAGATAGTGGCCAATTTTGTCGGGAAAGCTATGAAGATGGAAGATGTTTGATCGGTATTTCCCTAATTGTGACCACCTAATTATGGTGAACGAGGTTGACACATTGGTGTCACATGGACGATATATCCACAAAGATTCAAAGTCAAGAAAAACCTATAATTTTGTAAAATGATGTAATAAAAGAGGAAACTAAGAATGTAATATAAAAGGTAATGAGGCCAAATAAGGGGAGTATAATATGCTTGAATTGTGACTAAGAATCAATGATGACAACATTATTAGTATACCCATGAGTGCCTAGTAATGAAAGAGTGCACACATTATGGGAAACAATGTAATCGATAAGAACATTACGTATTGGGTGTCAACCGAAAAATGTGGGGATGCATAATGTGTTAGAAACAAAACTAGTTTCCATATCAGTTTTATTAAAGGAAATATCCAAATAGGAGGCCATGGTGAAAATAGTTCCAAACATTATACATAAATTGTTATCATAGGATGGTGACGAATTGAAAACCTAACAATTATAATAACATTTCAAGGTATATTATGTTACATTATATTACAAAAGTGGGTCATAAATATTTTCACCACCGTATTGTCATTAGTATGTTTGGGTTGAGGTGTAGTCTCATATTTAAGTATAGAAGAATAAAGTAGGTCTACGATAATATTAAAAAAATTAAATTAGTTTATAGTAGAATGAAAAATAGATTGTTGGTAGGAACAATCATTAGAAACATCAAATCATTTGCCATGAGGTTCACTAATATTTCCCTCAGTGGTGTAGAGAAAGATCAAACATTAATTATTGAAGCTTGGTTTTAGCGTGGAGAGTAAGGATGCCAAGTAAACTAATATCAATAGGAGTATAATTATAGAGGTTGACACATGGAATATACTACGCTTTTGGTTGCGAACTAATCATATAAAAACAAATTCTCAAAATTTGTAGGTGATTCAAAGTTGTCGGTAGAGATATTAGGAGGATTAATGACATATTTGAAATTTTTTATGTTAAGGATATTAGCTTCTCATTATTTCAAATTATGAAAATATGATCGAATGAATGGAATGTTTTGAACACCACCAATTCTTACAAAGGAGCGAGTAGAATTTCATTAAGGAGATATAATAATTATTTATTAGACAATAGATTTATTATCTTTGAATGTGTCTTATTATATTGCAAGACAAAATCAATGATTGGATGATTTAAAACTTTTCACATTTTATCCATTTGATCATGGGATAATTTGTCATGAATGTTGATAGAAAATTGTATGCATACGATTAGCTAGAGGATTGAATTTTATGATCCCATGCATGGTTAAGTTGTAAAACCATGGAAAGTTGATGTCTTTGAGACTGCGAGAAGACTTCTTGGTAACAAATGTATTGTTGGAGGATTATTGTAATAAATTAACATTAAACATACATAGGTAATCTATAGGAGCCCATTTACTATCACATATGGGTGGTATCCAAGAAATTAAACCAACAGGAATTATTTTGAAACTACTTTTATTGTAAGGGATTATGAAGTAGTTGAGAAGAATCCAAAATACTAGAAGATGAAAATACATATTAGAATAAGTAGTACAAAACATTTAATTTATAGATATTAAGTTTATAAAAGATTGCACTATATCTTGAAAATTAAGAACATAATCTCTTCTTGTGTATACCATAGAAATAATGATAGTATTAAAATAAACAACAAGAGTATTAAACAATTTTATGCGAGTATTTTTTTATTAATTGGGAAGTATGTAAACCACTACATATCTAATGTGTATATGTCTGAGATTAAATTTTAATATACCAAAGGACCCAAAAGTGCATAAAAATCTACCTTTTATATACCTATAACTGAAAATAAGCCAAAAATACTTGACTTCATAGGCATGTATTATTTAGATGAATACCTTATTTATAAACCCTATAAACTAAGTACAAATGAAGATCCAAGTATGTAGGTGCCTTTAAAATTTAGAGAATTTTCTAATCTGATCCAACTACTCTAGTTATATTATCTACATCCACTTTCACTTGAGAAGATGAAAATTGACAAATCCGAAGAGTAGCTATATAGCAATTGCTTGACTCTATATCATATGGATCCATTGAGGATGTTTGAGGAAGCGTTGGTTAAATAATGTTTTGTGGGATGGATTATTGGTTTTCACCTATGGTCATGGGGATATGACCTTATGTCTTAGGTATGGGGAGGCTCCCATTTATTGAATGCAAAGAATAAATAAATTTTTGGGTGGCTATTAGACCAATTATCACATAGTAATACTCCACTAATTTTTTTCAAACGGATTGTACAATGCACAATGAAGGAATTTTATTTGAAGACAGTGTAAATACGAGATGGAGAAATGGAGATAGGTGGTTAATGTTGTGAGTATACTAATGGATTTCACATACATTACCCAAAGTAGGTCCACAATCAAGAGGAATAAATCAACAATGCAAGCAATAACAAGACTAACAAATAAAATACATAAAGGTTTGTGGTTTTATTATTCAAAGACAAAGTTATTTCTTTGTTGTTAAATATTGTAATGCTTGCAAAAGATGGAAAGTAGAGAGATTAAGAGAACATAGGAAAATCGAAAGAAGAATGTGGCTTATTCCTTGTATTAGTAATGAAACAAAACTCAACAACTAACAACAACTAACAATTGCTAACCCTTTGGAATGGAGAATCCATCTAAGTTTATAGCTTTTCAATAGTGTCCCACCATCTCTCCCATGTGACATTTCATTCTCCCACCACTTGTAACCTTTCACATTCTATAGAAATGAAATTAAGTAAATTCTTTTACTATTGAAAAAGAACTTTTAAAATGCAAAATTACAAGTCTCTCAAGTGAATAGAATGAAAGCACAATTTCAAATTCCCATTGAATAAATATAATGTAAGAGAGAAAGGTGGGAGGAGAAAAAAATAAGAGAGGGAAGTGGGAGGAGAAAGAAAAAGAGAGAAAAGTGATAAATAGGCTTTTTTGATGAACATATTTCTTTCGATGAACTCCTTCATTACTAATATGGATGTTACAATTGGTGGAATATTCCTTGGCTACTTTATTGATTATGGCTGTGATCTTATCCTATGATGATCCTCGTGACTATTTCCTCAATGCCTTTGTTATTGATAGAGCTCTTTATGTTTCAACACCCTCATAAGCTTCATGATGCTCTTGTGTTCACCTATTGTCAAGCGGAAATGTTTTGGATGGACTTGTTCATTACGACATGTTCCTTGCCACAATGTGATTCACATGATGTCCCTCCTTTTGGATAGAATGGAACAAAAGATCGGAGTTAGAATATGAATATCATCACCTTCCTCCTCTTGACTCCCTTGAACTTAAAAATTCACCTCCATGACAAAGATATCTCCTTCTTAGATGGAATCAACTTTGGTAGACCCAAGCACCTTCTATCCATATGTTCCTCATTTAAAAGGCCTTATTCTACAAATAGGGAAAGAATAAACTTTGCGTTCACAATCATACTCATTAAACAAATATCCATGCCAGATTCTTTGGAAGATGATTAAGAATTGGGGATCACATTTACAAACCTTGTTTGATATTAATTTCCTTTCATGGTCGAAATAATTTATCATCCCAAGTTTGATTAGTGTGCGAGGCCAAGATGTATATGACCATTATCTTTTCCAAGTATAGAAAATGATCCCATATTCAACTTAAAGTGCATAATTTGAAATTATGTGTAGTTCATGTCATGATATCTTCCAACTAGCTCAATTGCTTATGGATGTTCCTTCATTAGCATGGGAAACTCAACACCCTTGTTTCTTGACAAATATCTCAATACACTAGTTTTATTAAGTCATAATTTAGGAAGTCTATTTTTACTTGGAAGGTTCTTGATTTGACACATTTCCATGTTCTTGATATGCAAAGAGAAATGACAACTCAAAGAATGCACCATTGCAACAATTATTGTTGAGTGTTTATAGTCTATGAATTTTGGTAAGGCTTACTATTTATAAAATTGGGACTTTCCTAGTGTTAGAATGGAAGGAAAATGGTCTTAAAAGTTTTGTTATCTCACAGGATGCTTTTCTCCATTTTTAGAGAATTTAAATTTCCCAAAATTTGTAGATCTGAAAAATGAGTTTCTGAAAATGAAAATTTCATCTGGATATTAAACATAATGTAGGCCACCATTGGATGCAACTTTAGAATCATCAAAAGTGTGTTTTTGAGGAGTTGTTAAAAATTGCATGGGAAACAAATAAGGAGTTTATGTGATATGAACAAATTTCCATTTTTAGTATATGAGGTCTCAGGCACATTCCAACAACATAACAACAAGGAGAGTGAGCTTGGGAGGGAAAAATGAAATTTTAAAAACAAAAAAATGGCTAAGTATGGATTTTAAACATTTCACTCAAATTCCCTTTGATCTTTAACTCGCATTTAACCTATATAGGCTCAACCCGAAGTTTTATAGGGGTTGAAGTGGAGTTTCACCCTAAAAATATGGGACAAATGAAGAAATTTGACATGAGGTGCATAAAAATGTGTTTTCATCGAGTCATGACAAGTTTCGAGTTTCAACAATGGGTTTAATGAGACTAAGATGAAAGGGGATGAAATCAAGCTCTTGGGGCTCAACTATGTTTCTACAGGTGTCTGGGGGCTAACCGAGAGAGGTAGAGACCTTTTTCTTCCCTCTTATACTAGGTTGGTATTTTGGTCAAATATAAGGGACTAAAATAAATCAAAATTTCTCCATGCATGCATGCATCATGAGGGGGAGCAAATTTTACTTGGGGACAAGTTTGTATGTTTTTCCCTTGCCTACCACCGAGGTTGTCAAGTTATGTTACGAAGAAGTTATGAACATAGGGGACTAAAATTTTCTATACCTCTTCTCCCATTGCACCTTGGGAAATGGGACATAAAGGTTCAAAAAGTCCATTCAATGCTTTGAGTTATATTATTGTCATCATCCCAATGCAAAATTAGAACACAAAGCTTACCTTTTTGCATCCAAGGAGTAAAATTTGGAGTTTCGAGCTGAAACCTTATATGATTTTGTCTATAAAACATACATTGAGTTCATTCCAACAACTTTAAGGACTTGATTTAGACTACAAATGCAGTTATGGCACCAGTCACCCTTTTGGTAAGAAGGAGCAAGGTAGGAGTAAGCCAAACAACCACGAGAGAGTAGTGAGGTCAAGTATCAAAATTAATGCATCTGCCGTGTAATGTATTGCAAGATATTTCCATTGAATATTTTATGAGCTTGCATCTCCTTCCGGACGCCTAAGAATATTCAACAAAGGTGAATTTCTCCATAAAATCCATCATTCCCTATCCTCAAACGACCAAGTTTTGCTTGAATTGTTCCCGATATCACTTGCCTCCACAATTTTTCTATAAATTACCATGGATCAATTCATTTCTCTCCACCACAACTCCCAGATGGGTTTAGCCTTTTCAATCAGCTTCCGAACCTAGTGTCCTCATGTTGCAATATGGCTAAAAATAGCCACTTCAAGGTGCTTCAGAAAGCATTATTCTCCCTCGGATCTTAGTCTCGTCATGAAATCAACTTGGATCAATTCCCTTGCAAATGAATCACACTTGAAAACCATGTTCTCATGTTCCTCTCAGCAAAAATGAGGATGACACAAATATGGAGGGGTTGCGTGAGTTAATGGGTTTGTTAGAGGAAGGGTTTAGAATGACCCGGAAAAAGTTTTCAATTAATAGGCTTGGTTGTGATCACCAAAATTTTCAATTTTGTAATTTAGACATTTAACATGAAAATAGGAAGATAGTTCATCATCTCCCAAAAATTAAACAAAGTAGTCTTACCCTTCTGACTGTGAGATGACACATTGTGAGCTCAAGCCACCATTTGTGCAGTATCATATGTGTCCAACCATATTCATCATTTCTTCTTTGATAGCCGAATCTAAACACTTATTTTTCCCATCTGCTTCATTGAACTCCTCTTAAATCTTACACCCTTAATTCTTAAGTATCTTTATTGTGTATGTCTTCCACTTCCACTAAGGCACCAACAAGAATTTAGTTTATCCGAGTGAAACCAAACACAAATTAATTTATCGAGTGAAACCAAATAGAATTCAATTTATCCTAGTGACGCCAAACAAAAGAATGCTTATACTATCTTCATCATTCTTCTCTGATTAGTTTATAAGGTAAGCAAGTGAAATTAATAATATATTTTAATTTATCCTAGTGTCCACCCGCATAGTAGGTTTATGTAGCGCCTTCAACAACTACAAAGGTGCATCAAAGTTGAAGCCTAAATCTACAAGCAATAAATAATTCAACAAGCACGCTACTTGACCATTGCCTCGAATACATTATGAGACGACTTCAAGATCACACCTTCCATTGACTACAGAACACAAGCACGTACATAAGTAAGACAACATCCCGAACAAAAGAACGTGAACTATTGCACTACAGCTATACTCGCACATACAATACCTCTTCTTCGATTACAATAGTTTGATCGACCTTCTTCAATTTCCTCTTCTTTTACCCAATACAACTTCATTGCATTGCAAAACCAATGGCCACGCATAATTCAATCCATGCGCACAAACAACAAATGAACAACTTGCCTACTTCACCGCATCCAACTCGTATAACATGCTCGTCCACTTGATTACACAACAGCACGACCAACAGAAAAGCTCCTATCCAAACAACATACCCAGACACCGTACAAGTACATCGGCCAGACAAGAAGTTACATTGGCATCGGCAGGATTTGCCATATCATGGCCTTGTTGTGTATGTCTTCCACTTCCACTAAAGCACCAACAAGAATTTAGTTTATCCGAGTGAAACCAAACACAAATTAATTTATCGAGTGATACCAAATAGAATTCAATTTATCCTAGTGACGCCAAAGAGAAAAGAATGCTTATACTATCTTCATCATTCTTCTCTGATTAGTTTATAAGGTAAGCAAGTGAAATTAATAATATATTTTCGAACTTTTTGAATTCATGTCAAATAATTGGCGCCACGTAATACGACCACCACTTTAATTCACGAAACGTAAAGTGATTCCCATTTTAGGATTGACATCACCAACTCTTTGAAAATGGACAAGTCTTGATAAAGAATGTTTTGTCTCATTTCTGGTACATGTCATTTCTATTCGCACTGTCCTCGCAGATATTTTATAGGTTAGGATTACCAATTTGATACCTTATACTAGAGATAAATTGCGGCACCAATACACATAGGATAATAACGTTAGGCCGGTATAAATGAGAGCGCTAAATAATACCCATATGGCCCAAATGTTTGACTAGTTTAAACAAGGCTCTCATAAAAGGTCTAAACAAGGCCATAGCAAATACATCTAAAGTAGATATATTTTAGTAATATGAAGTAAAATAGTAAATGAGATGAACGTTGAAGTGGACATTGTGGAAAAAGACTTTACAATAGGCATCAATGGATGGTATCTAGAGGTGTGCCATTAGTTTAAAATAAGGTAAATTGTTGTTTTATTTGGGAGCTTTGAAATCATAAATGAAAGGAGAACAACAAACAATTGTAATTTATTTTTCAATAAAACACAACGTAATTAGATGCAGTGATATATGAAATCTGATTTTCATTATAGATTTTCAATATGAGTAATGTAAATATTACTTTAGTCATAATTAATTTTTTTTTTTGTTTTGTGGTTTCATTGTTGAAAAAAGAAATATCAAATAAAAGAGAACAATATTATTAATTTATCTCCAAAATGATCTTACAATCTTTTGAATGTTAGTAATAATTAGATCATTTTCATCATGTGTAGTTATGATAAAGGACATACATGTTTAAAGAATGATAGTATCAAAAGTTAATTAAAATTGTGTATTTTATGATGGAATTGTTTGTAATAAGAAAAGAATAACTTCACAAGGAATGATATTGCAAAGGGAAAAAGATGATCGATGGTTGATAACTAATGATGGATGACAAGGTTGTTCAAAGAACATTTTTCTTGCGGAAGAAATTACGTTAACAAACAGAGCAAAAACACTTATTGAGCAAACCTTTAATTGAGATTTTTCTTTAACCTTCTCAAACAACGCCAACTCAATGTTTTTCCTCGTCATTGAGGATTTTTCGTCAAAGTATTCATACACAAGCATGTTACCTTCAACGTTGGAGAGTGGAAATTCACTCTAAGGGACCCTTTAGATCTCGATTACAGTATTGCGAAGCTAAATGAGAAATGCCATTTTGTGTAATATTTGTTTACAAGTCCACCCTAAATTATGCACGGAGTTTGCATTGAGATGACCTAACAAATGCTCTACCAAATGTAGTTGAAATAGTTCTCCAAAGGATTGAACAATTTAATGAAATCATTTACATTAAAAATGTAACATGTATGTTTTTACCAAAAACAAGAGAGCTATTTTTTATGATTCTCTAAAATTTAAATCATAAATTGAAAGAGTCGCAACCCTAGATAAGTCAAATATTTCAATAGTAATTGGTGATATTAAAATAAATCCCATGGGGATGCCAAAAGAAGTAATGTAATCTAATAGCACAAAAAAATCAGCATAGGAATACCCAAGTTATTAGTGATCCATATATAGCTTTTATAAAAATACAATCAAGTGTAAAGAAATAATGTGGTGTCTTGCATGAAAGGAAATTGAACCATGAAGCCATAAGAGTTTGACAAACATTTAAGCTCAAGATTCTTTTTTCATTTATTTATAGACAAGAAGAAATCATCTAGTTTTATTGTGAAGAGCTCTAACCATGGCATACACCCTTGAATCTATATGGAGAATGAATTGAAATCTATAGGCTCTCTCTTCCTTAATTTTCATCTCTTGCGCATTTCTACCTATTGGCCTACCATGAAAATACTCTCTCCATCATGATATTATCTTCTACGGTCTCGATCACGTAGTTTATACTCTAAATATATTTTGTCTTCAACTTCATTGTTTCTTAACTCTTTTGCAAAATGACCTCCACTAACTCCTTATGTTTTTCTCTTTCGGATGTCTCCTCCCATAGATTTTTCCCATTTGGATTATAAGGACCAAAAATCCTTATCAACAACTACCACCACAACCCTCCTACCATAAACAAACCTCTTAAATACATACCTTGATACTTTCATTCCTTGCATGTCACTCCTTATCAAATGATTGTATACATAAGTAATGTTTACGATCCATGCATCTCTAACATATTTATAATATCATATTTCCCTAGGCAAAATTTGAAACCCTAATAGTCAACTCTTTGATCCTTGTGCCTTCTTTCCTTATGAAGCACTCCATGTTTTTGACCCTTTGATCCAATGTGCAATCCTTCTATGAGCCCCTTTCCTTTCCTTGATCTCTCCTCTAGAATCATCATATCCATTCTTGCACGCTTTTCAATGTGCTCTCTCTATGTTAAATCCTCAACCATTTCCTCCATCTTACATCACTACACAAGTTTCACTTTTTGCACCGAAGATCCAAATAGGGGTGTCGATATTAACATTTCAAATATTAACCAATGGCGGACATAATATATTTTGATATATATTAATGGCTAAAGGATGTTTAGGTATTAATGCTTGTTAATGTATAGTACATATAGAGTACTTCGCGTATACAAATTAAAGTTTTCAATGGAATGGGAACCAATTTTTCATTAGATAGAAAAGTAATTACATGTAAAAATAAATTAAAATAATACATAACGTAGGCATCCAATGTTTCGCTAGATATCATTTCGATCTTATATGTAATAAAATTAAATGAAATATCACCTTAAATTTCATGTGATTCAAAAACATGTGCCAATAATTATATTTCATTCTTTGTTTTAAAAATATTAAAATCTAATAAATAATCTTGATATAATTGTCTAATGCCCATTTTATGAGGCTCTATTAGAACCCTAACTAGGCTATTAGTGGAAACCTTGACGTAATTGTGTGATTGTATTGGCCGATATGGTTAGCTTGTCTTGTGTTTAGAGGAATACATTTTTGAATGTATAACCTTATCACTATTATATTTTTCATATATGATTATTACAATGGAAGAAACGTTAAACCGTGTTTGTGATGAGATTCTTATAACCATTTATATGTTTTAGAATTGGTTAAAAACATATGATCATTGTGATTACTTTAAAAAATAGACAATTGATCAAACTAAAAGAATTGGGGGATAAATACCGAGATTTGAGATAATCACATGTTAATGTAAACCTTTGAAATAACTTGTATAGGTAGTATGCGGTTTTAAAATAATGGTGAGATTAAAAGAATATAAATATTATCAAATACATTTATTATTTTATAGTGTAAAAATGTGTGAATGTTAGGTGAGTTGTAGGAATGTGATAAAATAACATAGCTTAAATGAGTGTGTGTTAAATTGCATGAGAAAGATATGCAAAGTTATTGAATGTAAGTTTGTAAGTTGTTATAGTAATTAAAATGGTTGAAATTAATCATGATGGATATTTTGATGAGATGCATTTATGTCACCGTGCATGGAATGTATGTATAGGTTTTGTGTATTATTGTTTTTGTTCTTCGTAGTTAGTTATAAATTCTACATAATATTTAGCAAGGTGTGGTGTATGTGTTGAGTGTATATGCTAAATAAACATAAACATACCAAGGAATATGAAAGGGGACTAACTTCTACTAAGCTCGAGAAACAACATAGATCACCTGGACTTTGAAATAGTTGAGTTTTGTGGACATGTGAAGTGACTCATGTATTCTAAAAATTAAATATCTCCTTTTTTAGATAATTTAATTTTGCATTGGATCTTGTTTTGATTAATTTTATCATTTATTTAAGTTTATTTTTAATTTGGGAGAATGGTTAAATTCTCTATCATTTTTTAGTGGATTTGACTTACTTTAGAGAGTTTCTTTGGGGCCACATTTTTCTAGTGTATGGAAAAAGTAAACCTTTTATGTTCTCCGATTACCACCCTTCTGACACGTACTCATACAATATTTGCACCGTTTTAAGTCTCTATGGACACTTGGGGACTCAAATTTATCCCTTTAGTGCAATAAAAACATTTCCAAAAACTTTAATCATTTAATATGTTGTAACGTTTGTGAGTGGATTTAAATGAAAATCCTTTTATATGATTGTGGTAATTTTATTTGGCTGTGAAATTTGACCTTTTTCGGTTGCTTGCATTTTAATTCTTCTTATTTGTGTTTTTATTTTTCTTTTTATTATTCATATTTTTAGATTTCTTTGATTTTGAGTTGAATAGTTGTTAAATATTTTGTGAGGAGGATGTAAGAGGAATGGTTATGTGGGCAAGGAAATCCGTGTGATCTTGTAAGGAATTTATTATATTTTTGGGATATGTGTTTTCATGGGGTTTTTCATGTGTTATTTTTTGAAATAAGTAGGATTTTGGTTATTTAAGTGGACGTTGTGGATTGTATTTTTGAAGAGAATTTTATCTAAGGGAGGTGTTGCTTCATTTTGGAGCTTTGCTGGTGTGTTTTTAAATTGAAAATTTGGTGGGACAATATGAGAAACATGAGAGTTCCTTTCCTCTTTTTTTTTGCCATTTGAAATAATTATTGTTTTTCTTTTTCCCTTGATGGAATGTTGTGATGTTATTCCTCTTTTGTGAACATATTAAATTTTCATCGTGTTGTGTTAATTGGAAAGTAATCGATGTGGGACTTGTAAGTTTTGTTTTTAGAATGGGAAGAAAGTAATACGCTATTTGGAAGGAGAAGTATTGAAAAGACTATGATACTTTAACATGTATGAATCTTAATGGAGGAAACAAAGGGATTAGAGATTAATATTAGTGGAGCTATAAGTGGTTGTGGGTTTAGGAAGGAATGAGGAGTGTGAACTAGCTTAAATTTTCTTAATTAGGAACAAAGGGATAATATGATTGCTTTGTGGTGTAGTGTCTGACACCTTTTAGATAAAATAAAATAAAATAAAATGAAGTAATAAAAAAGTAGATAAATTTAAAAACAATAAAATAAAATCATGGTAATAAAATAAAGGAATGTAATTGAAGTTTGCGGATGATTGGATAGTGGAGTTGGTGAGTTGGTAATGGCGAGTGGATGGGAGATGGATTATGTTTTTGGAGACGTGATGGTTTTTGGTGATGCTAGGTGGATTTACGTGTAGCAGGGATGGAGACTAACCTACGGCTACCCCTCGCAGCCTTTATCAGAGGTGTCCTTTCCTTGCACGACAATACATGAACTTTAGTTGGGACACATTAACCCATGAAACCCAAGTTTCTATGTAAATCCAGCAGTAAGTTTATAGTTACAGGTAAAGACAAAACTTCTTACACCTCCTCTAGCTGGTAACATGTCTTAATGCTATGAGATGGAGATTGGCGGTTGATGGCATTGGCTTTGGCATTGTTGTAGTGTTTGAATGAATGAAGGAATGAGGCATGTTCTCATAGGAATGTGTTTTGGGAAGGGTTTAGAAGACACGTGGTTCCTTATGATCTAGTCACATTGTTTCATCCATGCACAAAAAGGTTTCAATGCTGATCAATTTATATTGCAGCGCACTCCCAGCCTGTACTAAATAAATACGAGCGTTGGAGTAGGGTATGGACATCCATCAAAGCATAAAAGATAAGAGGAGTTTTGGAAAATGTTCTAGTTGCATATGCTTTTGTGGACGTATATGCTGAATATGGAACTTATTTAGGGAAGGTGAATTATTCGACTTAATGCCTGAAATAAATAAAGTCTCATGGAACGCCATGGTTGCAAGCTTAGTGGAAAAGCGTTATAAATACTTCGATGGCAATGTGTTGTTTATAGCATTCCACCTAGAACTGAATATTATGTCTTCTTGGTTGACATTTCTTGTTGTGTTTACTATCTTGAGGAAACTCTGAAATTATCATCAACACACCAATCAAACGTGTGGTGGTTGTTTTGTTTTGTTTGTTCGGTACCCTTGTAGAGCACATAAGAATACAAAGTTACAATAATTTACAACTCCTCTTTTAAGCTGGATTTTAAAAATGCTTCATCTTATGTTCGTCTGTCAAACGTCTATGCATAACTGCACAAGTCACGTGAGGTTTGAATTGTAAGGAAATCAATGTGGGATAAAAGGAATTAATCCTCTGCCAGAATAGTGAGAACCTGGAAATTTATTTTGGATAGTTAATTCATGCCCTGGGACAACCAATGGAGTTTTCAAGAACCTCTGTGTATGTGTTGAATACCATACTTCAGCCAAATTTATCTCTAAGATCACCTTTAAGACTAGAAATTAACTCTTCCCACTCCTTTCAGTCCTAGCTTATTAAGATATCTTAATGTGGGTCATTGTGTGCAAGATGGGTCTGTTAAAAAGGTATTCAAAACATTGAATCAAATGCCATCACAAGGTCTAAAGTGAGACTCAACATCCTTAGCCAACATAGTCTCATCTTTTGTGAATACGATAACTTCAAGGAAAGGGTGCTTGGTAAGGCACTTGTTTACCATTCGAATTGATGCCTCAAAGATACATGATCTAATGGTTTGTTTTGGTGGAAAAACGTGAACAAATTTGAGCTTTGAAAATAAATGGGAATTCGGAGTCAAAGTTGTTATCCTGTAAAATTGACGAGGGAAATTTTACAAGTAACCATACCAAAATTTTGTTTCGGTTCCCCGCCAAGGTCCCTTAACATTCAGAGTGGCATAAAATCCCTTTCCGGAGGATCTAGTCTTTCAAACTTAGTCATTTGGTCCTTTTCTTGGTCGGGGCGCAATTTTTATTCATGTAACATCAAATGAATTTGCACCCTCTCCTTTTCCTTTGGTGTATCCTTTGGAGTGTCGACACTCCAAATATTGCGCCTTCCCATGATGCACCTTTCACACCTACACCAAGGCGCATGCACCTCCTTGTCGACATTAAAATTGTTGCACCCCTAGAACGTGCGCCAAAGTGCTAAAAAAGTAATGTCGACAGTTCCAAATCCACGCCAATGGTGCAAACATTTTCATGTTGTCATCTGTTTTGGTGCACCTTACAAAAAGTTGGTGGCGCATTTATCGCACCTTCTGCATATATATAAAGCGCATCGACTGTCATTTTCATGATTGAAAAAACATGAAAAAGTTAATTCCTCTCGCACCTCGGCGCACTCCTGTCATCCCCGTGTGTTGATTTATGTCATGTTCATGGACCCCACTTCATTTCTTCCATCTTATATATTCCTGGTAAGTGGTCCTTGCTCTTCTTGTGTTGTTGTGGGGTTTTTGTGTTGTTTGTGAGAGGTTATTATTAAAAACAAAGAAGATGAACCTAAGAAGTAATACAACCTCGACCATTTCGCAAATCAACTCTCCCACCTTGAATCTGGTTTTCTACTCTCCTTCAAGATTTGCTAACTAGGAAGGCCTTGCCTCAGAATGAATCCCTTACCCTCTTTGCTCTGTTCCCCTCACTGTCAAAATCTGTGTTGAAAGAGGCCAAAAAGCCACAAACCTATCAAAAGAGGGAAAATCCTTGAAAATTATCAAAACCCACGGTTTTTCCTTTGCGTAAACACCATCACTGTTGCATAAAACATAGTTGCGCCAAAGGGGCGCACTATCCCCGCTTGCAACATGCATCTTCCCTATGCCTTATAAAATTCTCAAAACCCTAACACAGGCGCAAGCACAAAACCACCTACACCTACATTTGAATGTCATGCAGACTCTTCTGCGCACCAAAAGCTAAAACACTGGCGCACCTTAACTCAATGATGCATCCTTTAAACCTGCGCCA
The DNA here is from genome assembly GCA_018340775.1 of Taxus wallichiana var. yunnanensis. Classification (NCBI taxonomy): domain Eukaryota; kingdom Viridiplantae; phylum Streptophyta; class Pinopsida; order Cupressales; family Taxaceae; genus Taxus; species Taxus wallichiana. The sequence goes on from CM031244.1 coordinate 701,002,675, forward strand.
ATGACGCATCATAATGTTCTGCAACATGTATCATATCTGCACCAATGGCACATCTTGCAGCCTTACAACACAAAAATAATCTGCCTTTTCAAAACCCTTCATATGGCGCAAGCGCACATCCTTTGACACCAACATTGAATGTTGTGTGTAGTATTTCTGCGCCTATGCCCCTTTGCACTATTTTCTTCCATGTAACACTCTCCAGCAGTGTGCCTTGCTTTTCTCGACCACCGCAGCCTACAATAGAATTGTGCCTTGCACCCAAAGACTTGTAAATTGATAAGTTTTCATTTTGTAAGCTTTAATGGACGATCTAACAGCTAACATGGCTCTTCTACGATGGACTTCCCTGCTTCTTCTTGTAGATCAGCAGCTGAACTCAGATACACACATGTCTTCATCGAGTAAAAAGCCAACCAAGTCAAAGGGTAAAGCCAAACTCACAGAAGAAGAAATGAAGTACAAATACCAAAGGGTCAGGATGCCCGAGTCCCTTACAGAGTGTGACTTGGACATCAGGGATTTGGAACTTGGTCACATTGATATGGAAGACTTCTAGGCCAGAACCAGGAAACATCACAAGTAGTCCATGGATGGACAAATTGGTTGGCAGTGGTTTACATTTCGCTGGGGAATTCCTATGAGCACGGTAAACAATGAATTCATGATGGTGGTGGCCCACTGCTACAATAAGGACACAAGATGTGTCGAGAATGAGAAGGGCGAGGTAATAATTAACCTCACTACCAAAGACTTTGTGGCAATAAGCCAAGAAGACTGCATAAAATCATGGGATGAAAAGGAGGAAAAATGCACGCAGCTTATGAATGAAGTGTATTTGAAGAACAAGAAGGTGATAACTAGGTGGCCGCAAGTTATTCACCATAGCGACTTCTTAGAAGAGCTGAGCGACACCATAACCTTCCTGAGTAGGGTGTTTGGGCTTCCTGATGCCCATTATTTTCACAAATGGATGCTCAGATATCTGAAACAATGAGAAAAAATGTTTCTGATCAACGTTTTGAATGGGCGAGAGATCATCAGCAGCACTATCTCCGAGAAGCTCCAACAACTCTCGAAAACGGGAGGTTCTACATGAACTCCTACATGGTATATGCTGCTGCCTCAGAAAGAGACTATCTAGCATTGAGTCGATGCGGGTGTGGCCCCAAGTAAAAATATATGAGTATTATCCAGAGTTGAGACTGGAAAACAACATCCCTCAATTCAGCAAAATCAACGATGCCTTCTTCTACGACATCATCTACCTATTGAGGCCCAATATGACTCACGGTCGGACAAACAAGACGTGGTGACTACCACAGAGAAGTGGGGGCATTATTTATGCAATTCCCCACTTTCACTTATCTCAAAGCCGCCAACTTCTTGGGGGAGCCCACCAAGTTACCGAGGTATGTGGGACCCAAGTTGATCCTATTGGAGTTGTCCAGGTAGCTTATCACATACCACGAGAAGTGCCTGAAAAGAAAGAAGGGTGGAACTCCTTTCCCCCTCACAGTGGGTAGGTACACCTGCACTTCTCACACCAAAGCCTAGGAAATGTTTGCGGAGCTGGAATTGCTCAACTTGAAACACAATTTCCCGGCAAGGCCAACCTTCGATCCTCACAATTGCCTTCCAAGGGCAAAGCTCGATCCAATCCATGTCCCATAGATCAAAGATATCTATATCAACCTGTATCACGAGGTCGAGCTTAGAAGAAAGGATCACTCCCACCTGGCCCTGGTAGAAATCATCCAATATGGTGTGGCCATTGTTCCGAAAGGTTTCCAAATGACTAATCAAGAAGTTGATCAGTCTATCTAGATACAGATGGGACAATTGGCCATTTGCCGAGATTGATAGAACAAAGGCACCTCAAACTATTAAGGAAAGAGTTAAAGGCACTCTATAGTGCACAGAGCATTGGTGCAGGAAGAATGGCCTCATCTACCTTGGGGTAGACTTCACCATGTCTCCTTTAGGCGATGCACCTGCCAAGCCAAAGCACTTGCCAAAGGGAAAAGGGAAAGACAAAGAAGGAGAATCAAGCGCTGCTCAGGAGCAAACTCCCGAGAGTCCTCCTTCCACCGCCCAAGAGTAGGTAGTAAGCCTGGTCTCCCCAGAAAAAGAAGAGGTGGTAAGTGTTCCTACGGGCACATCCACTCAGGATGTTGCACTGCTGTAACCAGTGAAGTTCCCACCGTCCCATCTTCCACTCCTCCTTCCCCTCCTCTCGTCACTCAAAAACCACTCCTTTGGTTGTGTCTTCTCCTCCGTCTTCTACTGTTCCCCCTTCCTCTTACTCCATCTTCTCTTCCCTCGCAGATATGTCCCCTATCATTTCTTCTCTCATCTCTCAGATCCCTTCCACCCCCATGGTTTCCTCTCCTACAGTGACTCCTACCACTATGAGCGTTGGAGGATCAGCTTCTTTAGCAATTCTTCCACCGAGTGTCTCAACACATTTCCTCGAGTTCACTGTAGTTGCTCCTTCTTCCGCCTCCGTTCCCTCTTCTCCCTCTGGTCACACTCCCTTAATTCCAGAATGGATCTCCAAGCACCTAAGCCAGCATAAGATGAAAGTCCCCATTGCACCTATAGACTTCTCCATCATCCCAATAAAAGGAGATAAGAAGCAAAAGCTAGTAACCCACTTCTCTTAGAGCGCTTCAAGTGAAAGGGTTGTGGAGATCGCATACCCTGATCCCACAAAGGATAAAAAGAATCTGTCTCCTACAAATTATACAGTGACACAGGTCATGATGGGAACATCCTTGGAAAGCCTACAGGGAGAGGCCCTATCTACAGTGGATGCCCTTTGCAAAAACCTTTAGGAAGCTAAGGAAGAGAAGAGGATACTAAAGGAACAAAATATTGTAGCACTTGCATAGATTCTTGCTATTAGAATAACAAGAAACCAGTTTCGCTTTGTTGTCTCAAAGAGGGGCTATGCCCACAACTGTTTGGCTCGTCTATCCTTAGATCTACCCACCCAACAAATTTTCGGCCAACAATTTTTGGCGACTCTGCTGGGAATCGAAACACATATATGTGAGTGTTGTGACACTAACAATCTTTAAGGAAACTAAGAAAATTGACAAAACTACAAAAATCACTACCTGTTTGTAAATCTTAACTTTTGCTTAAAATTTAATTTTTTTGTAAAAGTGATCCAAACTAAAAATTTCTTCAAAGATCCATAGATCTAGGCTAGTTAGAGATTTTTAGTTATTTAAGTTTTTACTTAAAACCCGTATATTTCAGTAGATATGAGTTTCTGATAGTTTTACAAATAATTTCAAACCCTCGCAAAAGTCAACTCTAAGATCCGAAAATCAGCTTGCTAAGTTAAACTATCATTTTATCCTCGTTTATCTTTGTCATTAAACCGCAATCAATTTTCAAAAGAGGGAAAAAATTAAATATTTAGAAAAGTACATGCTGCTGATTTTTGTTAGAAAAATCAGAAAATCAGCAAGTACGACCAAAAACAGGTTTTAAAATCTACTCTAAAAACATTGTAGATCTAAAAGATATACTAGCGGGTGAACCATTTACCCATAGCAGGAGATCTCGTGGAGAATTTGATCCTATTTTAGATCTACTTCAAAGGCACAACTTCAATATCACACCAGCAGGCTTCTCATCACTAAGTTCGGTGATCGGTTAGGCGATGTGTCTCGCCTCCATGAAAGAACCATTTTTCGCAAGGATCCTTCACATCCCTTTGCAGGTGATTTGTTGCTCAAGTAGAACCACGCTTTCAGCTCACGTCCTCTTTCTAGCTTTTCAAATGGCGAAACGCCATATGGGCCCTCTTGCATTACCACATCCTGTTCATGCACTCCCTCATGGAAACCGAAAGAATTTCCCAAGATTTGATGGGAGTGGAAACCAAAGCATGGATTCACATATATCTGCATTCATCATGTCATGCAGCATCCTGGATGTGACCCATGAAGATGTATCAGTACGCCTCTTTCTAGAGACCTTGCAAGGACCCGCAGTAGAGTGGTTCCAACATTTTCTAGCCGGATCTATCACCAATTGGGCCACATTACGAACTGCATTTGAAGACAGGTATAAGCCTTCAGAAGATGCATTTGCGTTATTGACAAAGATCACTCACCTAAAGAAGGAAGTCAATGAAACCATGTGTGATTTTATCACTTGCTTCAATTCATTGATTAACCATGTGTCGCCTGACATGCTACGCACACCAAAAATCAAAAGTGTTTCTTTATGAATGCCATGAGCTCAAGAGTAAGTTTCTTGCTCTTACAAGAACAAATTACCACCCTGGTTCTCACTCAAGCTACAGCCATTCGGATAGAGGACAACCTACTTATATCTGGTGAATTAAAACGAGAGCCGTCTAAGCCTAAAGCTTCAACTCCTTCTCAAGCCACTTCATCAGATCTGGCATTCCAGAAGATGGCGAACGACTTGCTCGCATTGAAGAAGAAATTAGCTCAAGCTTCTCCTAACACTTCATACTGGGATATCCCATAGAGAAATTTCACTTCCAATAACGCCCCACAAAGGCCACGTTTTCCTGCAACCGCTCTGCGGTTGGCTTTCGAGACCCCTCCGATCAATGCCACGTCGAGATCGAAGAAGAGGAGGAAAATTATGAAGAACCTTCATCCCAGTGGAGGTGATCAAGATGTCGGTGAACCTGACTGGTGACTCTACAATCGGGTATATGGAATTTGAAGATGAGGAATCTGATGAAGAAGAGGGTACCCAAGGGTATGCAAGTAGGCAGTCATATGCTGTTTTCACCCGCTCTCAAGGAAAAGAAGTAGAAGTTGCTGCCAGGATACAAAAAGAGAAGGTTGTGTCAAACACGCCTCCAATCATTACTAAAAGAGGTAATCCTCTTCTACTCAACCTCCTATTAAGTCTTTTATGAAGAAATATTTTCCTCCCATCTCTTCCCCAAATCAGCCTTCTTCTGTTTCTGTAAAAACTAGTAACCCTACCCTACCACCGCGAGGTGAGGGACTCATTCCCTCATCAACGCAACCCTTGGTCACATTCGACATAATCGATCATGCTAAAAAGACCAAGATTCAAATGTTTGAGGCTGAATATCTTCAGTCCAACCCTGAGCAACTTGTAAGATTGACTAAATATATTCAAAGCCAAGCTGTCGTAACTTCCTAGGTCTCCCTAAAAGGAATCCTTTCCACTCCTCCTACATCTCACATAAATGTTACGTCGACTTCTGCATCAGGAAAAATTGAACCTTTCTATCTCTCCCTCCTAATCAATGGTCACAAGCTAAGTAACTGCATAATTGATTCTAGGGCTTCCGATAATGTCATGCCGGCAAAGGTCGCTCATGCTTTGGGCCTCACTCTTACCAAGTCTTTTGGTAGATGTTACTCCATGGAACCCAAATAGGTCCCATTGATTGGTCAGATCGAAGATGCATAGTTCACCTTTGCGGCATTCCCGGAGAATAGAGTGAAGATGGCATTCCTCGTTGCTTGATATCCCATCGGCATATGGAATTCTGCTAGGAAGAAAATTTTGCAGAGAGGTTGGTGGAGACATCCATATTGATTGGTCCAAGGCTAGAATCCCCGTCAAGGGTGTAATGCGATCATCTGGAGCCTGAATCACAAAAGAAGCACTTGTTCACCAATTCTAACAACCCCAAATCCAAAATTCTCTTCGAATCATTAGGAAAGGGAAACTACTTCTTATCTACTAAGTTTGATAAAATAGACGTTCTTGTCCAAGAGGAGGACCTTAACAAGATATGAACACTGCAGTTTGATGGCAATTGTGCAACTAGCGGATATGGTGCTAGGGCTATGCTTATATATCCTAAAGAGGAGATTTTTCCTCTCTCTTTCAAGTTACAGTTTTTCAATACAAATAATACTGCTGAATATGAATCTTTGCTACTTGGCATGCAAGTTGCAAAAGAAAGGGGAATTAAGAACCTAAAAGTACAGGGTGATGCGAGCTGATCGTAAATCAAGTGAAAAGAATATACCAAGTAAATAATGAAAGGCTTAGGCATTACCGCAACGCGGTATGGGACAACATTGAGGAATTTGATGCCTTTTCAATAAAAGTCGTTCCAAGAGCTCAGAATGACATGGCCGATTCACTGGCCGTCTCAGCGTCTCTCATGCTCCTCACCCCGGGGTTAAAGATGAACACATATATCATTGGGGTAGTCTTCCGCCCAAGCGTGCTGCAAACAATTGTCAAGACCTGGTAGGTATTTAAAGATGACAATCAGCTCATTGCCTTTCTAGAGAAAGTGGAAAATTTCAAAGAGCTTCATTTTGAAGGATCTACTTCTGCGTCTTAGTGAATTTATTACTTATCAAGCAAACGAATCAAAGGGAGGTGATGGCATATGTCAACTCAAATGAAATAAAATTCCAAAAGGTTTAGTCTCTCTGGAACGTTTGTTTGACAAACATGATTGTTTTGTCAAAAATAAATGGCAAGATGACCCTAACTCCTCTCCAGAAACCGAACCAGTCAACTTAGGTACTATGGAACGTCTGCAGTTTGTGAACATTGGGAAGTCTGCACACCCGAAGAAAAGTGAAAGTTTTTCAAATTGCTGAAGAAATATATGGACGTATTGGCATGGTCTTATGCTGATCTAAAGTCTTTCAAGCCAAAGGATGTTCAGCATGACATCCCATTGAAAGAAGATGTCAAACCCTTTCGCCAGAAATAGAGGCACTACAATCCCAAGATCTCGGGTACCATCCAGGTGGAAATACAGAAGATGTTGGATGCAAGGATCATTTTTCCTATCCATCACAGTACCTGGGTCACAAACATCGTGCTAGTATGAAAGAAGAATGGCAAGATACGCATATGCGTAGATTTCTGCAACCTGAATCAAGCGTCCTTGAAGGACAACTACCCACTTCCCATAATGGATCAAGTTCTATAGGCAGTAACCGGTTCAGAAATGTTGTCCATGCTTGATGGTTTTTCGGGCTATAATCAGATTGAAGTCTCACTTGAAGACCAATTCAAAACAACATTCACTACTCCTTGGGGCACATTTGCCTACAGCAGGATGCCTTTTGGCTTGACCAACGCCAGTGCCACCTTTTAGCGAGCAATGGACTTTACATTCAAAGGTATGATGGGAAAGGTCATCATAGTTTATTTAGATGACTTAATTGTGTTCTCTAAATAATGAAATGATCATTGTGATCATTTGGAGCAAGTATTGATTAGATGCCGAGAACACGGATCTCCCTAAATCTGAAAAAGTCTATTTTCGGGGTCACTGAAGGAAAATTGCTGGGACATGTTGTTAGAAAGGAAGGGACAAAGATAGATGTCGAAAGAATTAAGGCTATTTATAACCTTACCTTACCCACAAGCAAGACTGGTGTTCACTCTTTCTTAGGAAAAGTGAATTTTCTCAGACGCTTTGTTCCCGACTTTGCTGAAAAGACTCGTCACATATCAAATATAATGAAAGGGTCACAAACTTTCTGGTGGAGCAAAGAAGGAAAGACATCATTTGAGGATATAAAAGCCTCTGTTGCTCATGCACCCGTCCTGGTATGCCCCAACTTCTCCAAGGATTTTATCATGTATAGTTATGCATCCGAGCACACCGTATGAGCCATTTTAATGTAATTTTTTTTTGAGGATGTTGAATCTCCAATCGCATTCATGAGGTCTCCTCTCAAGCCTCATGAATTGAATATGTCTCGATTAGAAAAGCACAACTTCACTATTTTCAAAGTAGTCAAGAACTTCTAGTACTACATCCTAAACTCTCATACAATAGTATTTGTTCACGACACAAGTCAAGTCTATCCTAACTCAACAGGAGTTAGGAAGCTTACGAGGAATTGGATTGCAAAGGTCTAGGAGTATAATCTAAACATCAAACCAACAAAGTTGGTAAGAGGAAAAGGTCTATGTTAGCTTATGGGTGAAAAAAAAGGTTCAGAGGTCCCTAAAGAGGAAGTTGATTGCATCGATGGAATGCAAGGCCATCTTGAGAAAGCTGATTTTCTACCTATGGTTCTATTTGTTGTGACTAGCGACGAATGGAATTCCGATATCACTTTCTTTCTCACTTACGGAGAGTTCCCGCTCATCTAAATTCAAAGGAAAAGCATACTATAAAGCTCATGGGAACTAGATATGTCATCTAGGATGACGGTTTATACAAGCGTGGGATTGATGGCATCTTCTTACGATGCATTGACAAGCCGCAACAGGTAAAGTTACTAGAAAGCTTTCATGATTCAGCTGTGGTGGTCACTTTTCCTCCTCCGTCATAAAGCACACAAGATCATCGGGGCAGTACTATTGGCCAACGTTATTTCGGGAAGCAGCCACACAGGTAGCAAAATGTGAGCTCTGCCAACAGTTTGTTGGTAAACCAAAATTGGGTGCTTTTCCCCTCAAGCATCATTATTAACGAACCATTCAGGAAATGGGGAATTAAATTTATCAAGCACTACATCCCCAATCAAGTGCCAGACATAGTTATGTCCTAACAACAATAGATTACTTCACCAAATGGGTGGAAGCCATACCTGTTAAGAATGCCACCTCTAAAATTGTTTGCAACTTCATCAAAGAAAGTATCATTGTAAGATTTGGCATCCCACACAAGATCATTGCTGATAATGCTTCCAACTTCTCCTCACGGAAATTATTAGTTTTTGCTATGAATATGGAATAACCTTGGCCCATGCCTTGGATTATTACCCCTAGGGAAATGGTCAAGCAGAATCCAGTAATAAGAACTTAGTGACCATCATACGAAGCTAGTTGATGAGAATCAACGGTCATGGCACAAGTCATTATATGATGCTTTGTGGGTAGACTATATTACTCCAAAGAGGTCTCTCGGTATGTCACCTTTTCAAGTATTATATGGAATCGACGCCGAGCTTCCCATTTCTATAGAACTTCCCTGCTCTCTGCTGCTTGCACGAGTAATAGAAGATAAGACTTTCTAGAATTCTTTTGAAAAGAGGGTCATGTATCTAACAGAGCTTGAAGAAAAGAGAGTAAGAGTGGTCGACAGGGATCACCGAGCATTAGAATTAGGTCAAAAACTATTTGATAAAAAGGCCAACAAGAGATATTTTAAGGTGGGAGATCTCGTCCTTTAGTGGGACAAGCGAAGAGAGCCAAAGGGTATGCACGGAAAATTTAATTTTCTATGGAGAGGGCCTTTCAAGATCAAGCATCTCAATGGAGAGAATAGATTCTATCTCTCGTATCTAGATAGAAATGATCTCCCGCTTCCCTATAGTGGGTTGCATCTCAAAATATTCAAGAAGTAGAGCTTGCTCTATTCTTTGTATAGTTTACTTTAAGTTGTGTGTTTGTTTTTGTCGTGTGTTTACTTTTGTTGGTTGTGTGTTTTACTTTTTCGTCGAACTTGTTTTTCAATCTGTAACCCAATTGGATAGGCACATCTTGATCTAGGATTCTCTACCCTTAAGCTTCGCTCAAAGATAGTCCCCAGAAAGAGCCAGTTGTTATCCTGTAAAATTGACGAGGGCAATTTTACAGGTAACCATACCAAAAATTTGTTTTGGTTCCCCGTTGAGGTCCCTTAACATTCGAGTGGCATAAAATCCCTTTCCTGAGGATATAGTATTTTGAACTTAGTCATTTGGTCCCTTTTTTGGTTGGGCGCAATTTTTATTCATGCAACATCAAATGAATTTGCGCCACTCCTTTTCCTTTGGCGCATCCTTTGGAGTGTTAACACTCCAAATGTTGTGCCTCCCATGATGCACCTTTCACACCTACGCCAAGGCGCATGCGCCTCCTTGTCAACATTAAAAATTTTGCCCCTGGAAGGTGCGTGAAAGCACTAAAAAAGTAATGTCGGCAGGTTCCAAATCCACGAAAATGGTGCAAATATTTTCATGTTGTCATCTATTTTGGTGCGCCTTACAAAAAAGTTGGTGGCACATTTATTGCACCTTTTGCTATATATAGGCGCATCCGACCTGTCATTTTCATGATTGAAAAAACGTGAAAAAGTTAATTCCTCTGCACCTGTCAGTGCTCCTGTCATCCCCGTGTGTCACTTTACGTCGCGTTCGTGGACCCCACTTCATTTCTTCCATCTTATATATTCTTGGTAAGTGGTCCTTGCTCTTCTTGTGTTGTTGTGGGGTTTTTGTGTTGTTTGTAAGAGGTTGTTATTAAAAACAAAGAAAATGAACCTAAGAAGTAATGTCTGACCTCGACCATTTTACAAATCAACTCTCCCACCTTGAAACCGGTTTTCTACTCTCCTTCCGGATCATTGTCGGAAGGCCTTACCTCAGAATGAATCCCTTACCCTCTTTTCTCTGTTCCCCTCATGGTAAAAATCTATGTTGAAAGAGGCCAAAAATCCACAAACCTATCAAAAAGGGAAAATCCTTGAAAATTATCAAAACCCACGGTTTTTCCTTTTCAAGCAAAACACCATCACTATTACGTAAAACACAGTCACGCCAAAGGGGTACACTGTCCCCACCTGTAACATGCATATTACCTACACCTTATAAAATTATCAAAACCCTAACATAGGCACAAGTGAAAAACCACCTACAGCTACATTTGAATGTCATGCAGACTCTTCCTACACCGTGTCAAAAGCTAAATCACCGCACACCTTAACTCAATGATGCATCCTTTAAACCTGCACTCAATGGCACATCATAATGTTCTACAACATGTATCATATCTATGCTAATGGAACATCTTACATCCTTACAACACCAAAATAATCTGCGCATTTTCAAAACCCTTCATATGGTGCAGGCACATATTCTTTGACACCAACGTTGAATGTTGTGTGTAGTATTTATGTGCCCTGCACCCCTTTACACTCAAGTTTTCTTGCATACAACACTCTCCAGCAGTGCACCTTGATTTTTTGACCCTAAAACCTACAATAGAATTGTGCCTTATACCTAGATACTTGTAAATTGATAAGTTTTCATTCTGTAAGCTTTAATGGATGATCTAACAGCTAACATGGCTCTTTCATGAAGGACTTCCCTGCTTCGTCTTGTAGATCAGCAGTGAACTCATATACACGATGTCTTCATCAAGTAAAAATCCAACCAAGTCAAAGGGTAAAGCCAAAATCACAGAAGAAGAAATGAAGTACAAATACCAAAGGGTCAGGATGCCCGAGTCCCTTGCAGAGTGTGACTTAGACATCAGGGATTCAACTTGGTCACATTGATATGGAAGACTTTTGGGCCAGAACCAGAAAGGTCATAAGCAGTCTATGGATGGAAAAATTGGTCAAAAATGGTTTACATTTCACTGGGGGAATTCCTGTGAGTGTGGTAAACAATGAATTCATGATGGTGGTGGCCCGCTGCTACAATAAGGACACAAGATGTGTCGAGAATGAGAAGGGTGAGGTAATAATCAACCTCACTGCCCGCACTTTGAAATCATGTTGGGTATCCCCCACCACCGGCACTTTGTGGAAATAAGCCAAGAAGACTGCATAAAATCATGGGATGAGAATGAGGACAAATGCATGCAGCTTATGAACGAAGTGTATCTGAAGAACAAAAAGGTGATAACCAGGTGGCCGCAAGTTATTCACTGCAACGACTTCTCAGAAGAGCTGAGTGACACCATAACCTTCATGAGTAGGGTATTTGGGCTTCCTGATGCCCATTATTTTCACAAATGGATGCTCAGATATCTAGAAACAATGAGCAAAAATGTCCCGATCAACATTTTGAATGGGCGGAGATCATTAGCAGCACTATCTCCGAGTAGCTCCAAAAGCGAAAATAGGGAGGTTCTATCTCCCGAACTCTTATGTGGTATACGATGTTGCCTTAGAAAGAGACTATCCAACACTTGATTCAATGTGGGGTGTGGCCCCAAGTAAAAATATATGAGCATTATCCAGAGCCGAGACCGGAAAACAACATCCCTCAATTCAGCAAAATCAACAATGCCTTCTTCTATGAAATCATCTACCTATTGAGGCCCAATATGACTCACGGTCAGATGACCAAGAGCATGGTGACTACGAAAGAGAATTAGGGGGTGTTATTTACGTAATTCCCCACTTTCACTTATCTCAGAGCCGCCAACTTCTTGGGGGAGCCCACCAAGTTACCGAGGTATGCGGGACCCAAGTTGATCTTGGAGCTATCCAGGTAGCTTATCACATACCACGAGAAGTTCCTCAAAAGAAAGAAGGGTTGAACTAATTTCCCCCTCATAGAGGGTAGGTACACCTACACTTCTCACACCAAAGCCCGGGAAATGTTTGCAGAGCTGGAATAGCTTAACTTGAAACACAATTTCCTGGTAAGGCCAACCTTCGATCCTCACAATTGCCTTCCAAGGGAAAAGCTCAATCAAATCGACGTCCCCACAGATCAAAGATATCTATATCAACTTGTATCACGAGGTCGAGCTCAGAAGAAAGGATCACTCCCGCTTGGCCCTGGCAGAAATCATCCAATATGGTGTGGCCATTATCCTAAAAGGTTTCCAAATGACTGATCAAGAAGTTTATTAGGTCTATCTAGATACGGAATGGGAAAATTGGCCATTTTCTGAGATTGACCAAACAAAAACACCTCAAACCATTGAGGAAAGAGTTAAAGGCATGTTTGCAGCCTTTACGAGCATTGAGTGCGGAAGAATGGCCTTATCTACCTTCGGGTAGACTTCACCACGTCTCCTTTGGGTGATGCACCTACCAAGCCAAAGCACTTGCCAAAGGGAAAAGGGAAAGACAAAGAAGGAGAATCAAGCACTACTCAGGAGCAAACTCTCGAGAGTCCTCCTTCCGCCATCTAAAAGCGGTAGTAAGCTGGTCTCCCTAGAAAAAGAAGACGTGGTAAGTGTTCGTATGCAGGCACATCCATTCGGGATTTTGCCACTGCTATAACCGAGAATTCCCTCCATCCCATCTTCCACTCCTCCTTCCCCTCCTCCCGTCACTCAAACAACCACTCCTTTGGTGGTGTCTTCTCCTCCGTCTTCTACTATTCCCCCTTCCTCTTAATCCATCTTCTCTTCCCTCGTGGATATGTCCCCTAGCATTTCTTCTCTCATCTCTCAGATCCCTTCCACCTCCACGGTTTCCTCTCCTACAGTGACTCCTACCCCTATGAGTGTTGGAGGATCAACTTCTTTAACAATGCTGCCACCGAGCGTCTCGACACATTTCCCCAAGTTCACTATAGTTGCTCCTTCTTCTGCCTCCATTCCCTCTTCTCCCTCTGGTCACACTCCCTTAAGTCCAGAATGGATCTCCAAGCACCTAAGCTAGCATAAGAGGAAAGTCCCCATTGCACCTATGGACTTCTCTATCATCCCAACAAAAGGAGCTAAGAAGAAAAATCCAATAACCCGCTTCTCTCAGAGCACTTCAGGTGAAAGGGTTATGGAGATCGCATACCTTGATCCCACAAAGGATAAAAAGGATCTGTCTCCTATAGATTATATAGTGACACAGGTCATGATGGGAACATCCTCGAAAATCCTACAAGGAGAGGCCCTATCTGTAGTGGATGCCCTTTGCAAAAAGCTTCAGGAAGCAAAGGAAGAGAAGAGGATACTGAAGGAATAGAAAAGACATCTTCTCCAAGCCCTGCAGAAAATGGGTAGTGCACCTCCCACAACTGCCACCAAAAATCCTAAAGCCCTTAGTTAGCAAAAGATCAATGAGTACACCAAGATTAGTGAGCAAGGTATGGCAGTATCCACCTGGAGAGACCAGATCCTCAAGGATAGTGAGGAAGTAATTATGAAGTTCACAGAGTTGTATCAAAATATTGATCAGGCCAACAAGGAACTCCAGGCGATTGCAGGGCCTATCTCCGAAGAGTTGGACCATGCCAGGTTACAACATGAGACATTCCAAAAGATGCTCGACTGCCCAGTCGATGATTTAGTAAAATTTGGCATCTTCGATCATCCAAGAGCACCCAACAAAGTCCTTGCGCTTTGGACTATCGGGTTGACCAGATGGAATTTGTCTTGGAGAAGATTGACAAAATCAAGGAGGAAGCCTTAGATGCAATGCATCAAATGGAGCAGATCATCCTAAGGATGTCCTCGGGCTTGCTCACCCCATCATATACCTTGAGGAAGGTAGATGACACTATTCATATCTTTAAGGAGATCACATCTCAAGGTTTAGGGTCAGAAGCCACTTTTGATTCATAGTCTATCAATAACCTTTTGGCCTACCATGATTTTGTTTGATACTTGATGGAGGTAGGTAATGAATACTTCAAGCTCCCAGAGAGACTCAGAGATGAACGGGAGACTTGCAAGGTCATCGGCTATCACACCAAGGGTCCTACTCAGGATCAAATTTAACCGATGATTAACAAATTAATGGAGTATCGTGCTCAATTTCAAATTTTCTCTCTGAAAGCGAAGCAAGATACTCCTTTCCAGCTATGGAACGATAATGAATAGGCTCCTTCCTCCTAGGATTGTTCCCTTTTTGTTTAAATATTTAAAAGTTTGTTGGCACAAATGATGACATCATCCATGTTGCACCATGAGATGTTGTCATCCACTAAATTGCCCAAAGTCAACAGTTGACTTTTAGATATTTTGTAAATATTTTGTAATTAGTTGGTTCCTTTTTTCCTTCTTTCTCCTTCTCTTTCTATATATACTTGGATATTTGTTGTATTCAAGGGGTGAACATTTTTTAGATGAAAAATAGAAGTGAGAAGGAAAAAGGCTTTGTACTTTTGCAACAAAAATATTAATACAAAAATTAAGACTTTGTGCTCAATGGATGTGTTATGTGTATTAGATCTTTCTTAAGTTAGATCTATGTTACTTTTCTATCAAATCTATCTCTACTTTTTGTCATTTGTTCATCAGTATTACTTTGTTCATTTATGCAAGTAGGTTTGGCTCTGTTTACTACCAGCCCAAAACATAAACCCTCCAACCTTTCTACTTTGGAATTCATTTCTTTTCTCCCTTCGGATCTATCTTATCTCCTCTCCTCCCTTCATTCCTTTATGCTTACAAATGAAATACCCCTACTGGGACGAGATCCCAAACCCCTAAAGGCAGAATACTTTGTAGGACATGCGTAGATTCCTCGCTGGTAGAATAGAAATAAACTAGTTTCATTTTGCTGTCTCAAAGAGGGCTATGCCCTACACACTATTGTCTCATCTATCCATAGATCTCGCCCACCTTTTTGATGATTTTCGGACCAACAAAAGTACATCTAGTAAGTGTTTCACCAAACTCTTAAGTGGTGAACGCTAACCTTTTCTTCTCTAGGCATGGTTCATCTCTCCTCATCTCTCATAATTTTTGTTCTTTAGTTTTTATTTTGCAAATGAAATTAAATTTTTAAACCAAAGGATTTTTCGTATATTTGATTGTATTAAATAAACTTGGTTTAAAACAATAAAATGTTATAACGTAACTTACAAGATCTAATATTCCTTTGTAGATAATGAACTTAAACCCTCACTTCGTGATGATCTAGAAAACTTCCCAACCAAAATAGATTACTACTGTACCCATTTTTATTGACAAGTTGAAGTTGAGTTCCTTATAATTATGTTGACCGCTCCCTTCTTAAAATAAATAAGTCATGATTTTCTCGAGTCATGTAAATTAACCTTCGTAACTCCAAAAAGGAGTTATTAAGATTCCTTCATGTACCTTGTTATTTGAGGATTCACTTCAATCCTTGAATCGACCTCGAATGATCATCTGTGATATTTTTTATGCCCTTCTAGGAGCCTTGTTACACCATTTTAGTAGTTGTAGGAAGCTGTTAAAATTGAAAAGTTGGGTTTCGTATCGGCTCACCATTTTAATCCTAGACAACAAAATTCTTATCCACCTTCACAAACCTCTAGTTCTTTCAATATAAAATTTCCTAGAACCATCATTTTGGGAAAAATAGTCTTCTTGATAGTTTGGAAAGGTCATTTTGTAGGCCTTCATTTGTAGTGTTGACTAGGTCAAACTTGACCAATTTTGGTGATGGGCTCGTAAAAAATTGCCGCCAATAGTATATCATTCGCTAGTTTTGAATTCCTTCGAGTTCTGTGAATTCTTGGTGTATATGAGGACACGTCAAAACTTACCTTTGGTATGTTTTCTAATCGAAGACAATGATTGAAAGTGGTTTGTTAGCCTCCCAGCCTAAAATGGGTGTTTTTAAAAACCAACAGGAAAATGTAAAAAGAAAGTTTTAGGACCTTCGTGGGTTACCAAATAACCATGGAAACTTGTAAAAACTTACAAATAACTGTTTGAAACTCTACCATGTGACTTGATGTGTGAAATTGAACTTTTGGGAAAAATAGTGTTTCTCTCTCTTCCTTATTTCTTTCTCTCTCCTTGGTTAAGAAATGAAGTGAACTGAAATGAAATAAATGTGTCTCTAACCCTCTCCTTTCAAATGAAAATTATTCATACTATTATGTAAACAGGAAACTAAAGAATTTAATTATATTAGATTAGGTGGATGCGATGTGAGCTATTTAACGATGATTTCATTCTCACATGGTTTTGCAGGATGTAAGAAAGATAGTGAAAAGGCGTTGTGTAATTCGTTATATATCATTATGATTTATATAGGTCATTTTACAATTTATATATGTATAACATAGTTCCATGTTACAAAAAATTATATTTGAAATTTTCTAATATGTATGAGATGCTAGTTTTAGGGATACCTTAGGAAATGTGCATTTAATCATAGGTTCAATTTTGATTCATAAATTATGTATGGTAAAAGGGGATTGGATATATATGTTAAGCAATATTGTAGAGGATAGTTTTCATTTGTGAAGTATTGAAAGGGTTATTAATGGAGTTTTGTAATATTTTTAAGATGCTAGTGTTTAAGGGGAACGTCCATCTGAACATGGGTGTCTTTTGATTTCAAAATTGTATTGTAAAAGATGGATAAATGTGTTGAACAAAATTGAAAATTAATACCTTGTAGTGCACTTCCATTTTGAAATAAAGAAATCTAAATAAAACAATCGACCTTAGTTTAAAACTTGTGCATATCTACCTTTCTTGCATGATCCTTCTTAGCATAGAAGAATTTGAAACCGTATAATGAACTTAAACTTTACACTCTATGGCACCTTCTAGTTAAGTAAATAAGATCCTAATTTAGAGTTTTCATCATAGCTGATATGTTTAGTGCAATCATCGTGAACCCGACGGTTAGGAACGACATGGACAAACCTTACTTGGAGTAAGTAGAACTAACACTTCCTTAGTATCTAGTAGACTACATTGTCTTAAGATGTTAGATTTAGAATTAAATTTGTTCATTGAATGAATTGTTTATGGGATCTAAATGTCACAATGGAGCTAGTGAAATAGTTTTACTATTAATAAAACTCTTTTTAATGATCTCTTTAGTTCCTCCCAACTAAATGTGTTACTTTGGCTAGTGCGAATATAGCGGCTCGGTCTTATACGAAGGGTTTAAAGGGTAAATATGTTTTCACACCTTAATCTGATCTATAATAGGATGTAGAACCCTGATTGAAAATTGGAACTAAACTAAACCTTGGATGATTAAGAGGTTAACTTGTGGGTAGAAAATGGTAAGTAAGTCTGTGAAAAAAAAATTGATTTGAAATATGTTGACTTTAGAGAACCTTGGAAACCATATTCTTGGTCCCATAATCCCTCATTATGCCCTTTTATGACTTTAAGAATAAAATAAATTTCACATGTGGAGTTGTGAAATGTTGAAACACAAGATCTTACCTTGAACATTAATCACTTGTGGTTCATGTGTAGTTTAGAATTCTCCTAATCATGTACTTCTTCAAGATGCTTGTAGACAAGTACTTTTGTAAATATTTTATTCTAAAGTGATGCCAATAATGAGACCATAGTGTAATGTTAGAGTAAAGAATATAAGAGTGAAACGAGATTCGAGGTTAGGAATAATGTCACTTTTGGAGTCCTTGTAACTAAATTAGATATTTACTCATGCTTTAAAAGAGAATACGAATTGCTTGTGTGTGATCAAAATTCAAAAAAACAATATATATATATATATAGATAGATAGATAGATAGATAGATCTATATCTGAGATAGATAGATAGATAGATAGATAGATATAATTTATTGATGTGGAAATGTTGAATGGATTCAACAAGTTTTTGAACAATTTTAACTAAAATGGGAAATAACGATACAATGATCGAAAAATGTTTTGGCAAAAGGTATCTTGAATCTAAATCTTCTTCAATCCTAAGATTTTGTCTTGATATCACATGCCATTTTAATTTTGTAGTAAGGATTAAATTTGAACATTGAATAAACGTTTGAGAAACATAAGGATAACTTAAGAACGAGTGAATTAAGAACTTTGTATGCAATTTGAAATATGTCAGATAATTATGTAAGTTATGGAGATTTTCTATCACAAAAACATCGGGGGATTGGAGACTAACCACATTGGAATTCTACATTAATTCAACAAGGTCACGATGGGAACTTGTATTTGTTTTTGTGTGTTGGATTTTTTTAGGGATTCCCATGGGGGAATCACCTTCGAATGTGACCAAGGGACTTTATGCTTTTCTTTTATTTGGTCTTTTGTTAATGTTGTATGTGTTTTATAAGTGATGTGTTTTCCCTTTTCATTATTTAATTAAATTGTGATTTGAGAATGTAATTAATAGAGTTGTTGGTCTTGGTTTAAGTGTTGTAAGAGATGTGTAAGTGATGTGTAAGTTTATTTTAGAGTATGAAACACTCCACCTTCTTGGAAATTCGAATTTGTCCTTGGAGGCTGATTTTGGAGGCTTGTGGGACAAGTTAAACTTGTCCCATACCTCTTAAATTTATTTACCAACCATACCTATGGTTGGAGAGTTGAATTTAGACTTTCATTATGTATTTTTGTAAGTCAAGTTGTAAATTTTAATTGCACTTTTCTTACATGTTTTAATTTTAGTCCTTTGGAGTGTGGGCTTGTTTTGGAGTGTGTAAGTAATCTGTCATATTATTCACCCACCTATTTAATATGCCTTGGAGAATGAAGTTGACTTGGGTGTTGGAGTTGAGGATGTGTGATGTGGCATCCTACATGGATCCACCTCATCCTCTTCTCTTCCCTCTTCTATATATTCAAATTCCCATGCTTTTTTTTGGGTTACTTCACCTTGGAATGCTTCATTCTTGGGTGAATTATTTTGTTGTTTGAGAGCTCTTGCTTTGGAGGGGTTTGAAGATTTTTGAATGCTTGTGCTTGGAGGATATTTTGGATTGCTTGCATTGGAATAAAGCTTTCTATTTTTGAACTTGGAACAACTCCATCATGGAAAGGTAAGAGCTTGGCTCTTGTTATGCTCTTCTTTCATTTTTATGCTTATGTGAATGGTTGAGTGTGTGAATGTGTTGTTTTATTCATTAGTGTTAGGTAGATGGCCTAGGAAAGGTGTAGGAGAAGACTATGGGGATTCTTGTGGGGAGACATAATTTTTATGGGGAGGTATAAGTGTGGAGGGAGTTGGGATTTGGGTTCCACCTTGCAAAAGAAATAGCTTGCATTTCTTTACTCGTTATGGGGTGCCATAAGAGGTTGGGAAGGCATAAGGAAATGGGAGGAATAAGGGGTTGTTTTAGGAGACGTTACATTTTCGTATAAAGAACCAACTTAAATGGTTGTCCGTAAGTTGAATATGAAATGAATTTAAGAAACTATAGATGGAAAAAGAATAAAATTATCCTTGAAAAATAATGTTCTTAGAAATCACAACTAAGATGTAATCATGGTAATGATGTGTTGTGGGGTCACTAATCCTTGAGTCCCTTTCTTGTGGTTGGGTCATTACTAGTATTTGTTTAATAGGGAATCTATGACATCAACATGTATACAATTTTTTCATTTGTCTATGTGATTCAATGACTTATGTTAGTGTCAAATGCGTACTTGATTTTTGTAATTTGAGCCTTTTTGGTGTTGTGTAGTGAGTAATGTAAGTAAAAATAAAAATAAAATTATCCTTTTTTTTACTATTGTATTTGTGTGTGTAAAATGTGGGCATTATATTTGGTATCAGAGTAGAGATTCATGCTCTCAAACCTTTAGGATAAATTGGAGTACTAATGATTTTACATGGTAGTGGTGGATATTGGAAGAGTAATGTGATCTATGTTGTAACATGGAAAATGTTGTAATTGTGATATTATGAACACACATGTTGTGCATGTCACTTAGTGTCTATTTTTTATCATGTTGATGTACTTGTGATGAGGGTATTCACTCTCCTTTTCTTTGATTCAATGAGGAGTTCACATGTGATGTGTCACCTTGGTGTGTGTGAAAATAATGTGGTTATGGATTGTGGAATGTTGGAGGTTATTGTTAGTTTATGGTATGTAGGTATGTTGATGTGTTGCAAGACATAATTGGTGTATAGTGAATTTGATCGTATCCCGATGTTGCCACCATATTGTGATGAATTGTTTATGTCACCATGTTATATAGGAATTAAATTTAATTTTTTAATATTAATCTTTGTGTTCATCACACATATTATTCATGTAATATGTGATGGTTCATGTCTTGATTTAGGGACATATGGTGAACATGTGATCCCTATTTTATAATGTTTGCAATTGGAGTGCGGTATGTGATTATGTGATGTAGTTTAACCAAAGTGAATGTAATGATGTGATATACCCCAGTATAGATACCATGTATAGACATTATGGTTAATGTACGTACATAACCATTGTGTTATTGTTGTAGCTATGTGTTATGTTGTGAACCTTACACTAACCGACCACCGAGGGAAATCAAGAAAAGATGTATGTTTGGAGTGATGAAATGTGTACCATTGAGAAGTCACTCGAGCCAATTTCAAGATAGGAAGTGGATTCTTAATAACATTAAAACCCACTTTTGTTCATTTGTTTTGTATGGAACTTTCTCAACCAATGTCATGCATGTTGTGCTTCACAAACACCGAGGCTCAGTAGATAGCGACTTGTAATCCTTTCTCTCTCCCTATATGGTTATCGTATGGATTCAACCTAGTTATAGTTACAACTATGTTGAGCCTTGTGGAAGCGGTGGAGGGATGATTCTGACAGAGATGTTGATTATTTTATTATTTGATATGTTATTTTATGAGCTGACGATTGATGTCTTAGTGCCAGCAACTTGTTGAGTACCCCTTTGGTGGTCTTATAAGGCCACATAGTTATTGTGATGTGCTACTTCTCTATATGTATTTTATTCATAAATTGAACATTTTATTTTTTCTTGCTAGAACCAATAGTTTTATTGATTGATGTGTTATAATATTTTTGGGCATTTTATTTAGTTATTGTAGTTAAATGTGAATTTTTCACTAACTATGGCTATTTGGCCATTTTCTTTACTTAGTTTTAAATTTGTTTTTCATGTTTAAAAGTTTGATAGCCTAGCCCAAGGCTTGGGATATTTTTTTCCTCTTGGCATTTGAAATGAATTGTTATATTGGTTCTAATGTCATAATGTGGGGAACAGGTCATGGATGTACCATGGAGTGGTGGAGCCTATGGTACCACTTCATTGTATGGGGCAATGCCATAAGGAGTTATAGATAACTAGTGGGTTTTTGAACCACAAGTTATTATGTCACTTGGTTAGAGGTGTTTGGACCTTATGTGCCCGTGGGCCATAGGGTGGCTGACCTATTTTGCGGAATGAAAAGGAAAATTTATCTTTATTGTATTTCTTGGGAAGTATATGGAATTATTTTTGATGCTTTGAGAGAGGCATAAGAGATTTGCATGGGTGTTATATATGCTTTCGAGTTATATGGATTTAGTTTGTGGTTCTTGGGAGATATATGTATTTGTTTTGTGATGATTGGGAGGTATATGGAGTTGGTTGTGATGCTTTGGGAGGTGTATGGAGTTGGTTGAGTTATGTGTACTCTTGAGATTCTAGTTTATGTCTTGTTATGTTGTTTCCATCTTGACATTATGTACCTATAGTTATGGTCTAGAGTTTTGTGAAACCTTTGTATGTGTACCGTTGGGAATTCCATGTTGTTGTAGTCTACTTATGTTATAAGTATTGTTGTGTCAGGAGCATGTGTGATAAGTATTATGTTGTGAGGGATATGTATATTATTTCGTGGTTTAGTTGAGTTCTCGAGATGTGATACAATCGTGAATGTATGTAGCAATATGTCTCATGGGTCGTTTGTGTGGTGTTTGGCCCTGGTGTGGTATTTTGATGTCAGTTTCTATTGGGCACCCATGAAACATAAGACAATTGAAAAATTCTAAACAATGAGTATTAAGATCTTGAGATAAGAAATATTGTAAAGGAAGACTAACTAAGTAATAAAGTAAAAGAGAACTGTCAATCTTCATAGAATATTAAAATTTAAGATATTTCAAAATTTAGTCTGCTTCATTGTGGTCATGTTGTCTTGAAAATTTGTATTGTTAATCATCATGTGTCATTATTGAATTTCTTGTCTACGTATCCCTTCAAGCTTTAGTGTTATCTCACATCGAGGACGATGCTCTTATAAGGGGAGGGAAATGTACTACCACAACTTTCAAAGAAAAAACATAAAATAAAATGAAGTAATAAAAAATTCAATAAATTTAAAAACAATAAAATAAAATCATGGTAATAAAATAAAGGAATTTAATTGAATTTTGGTAGTGGTAGGATAGTGGTGTTGGTGAGTTGGTAATGGTGAGTGGATTGGGGATGGATTAAGTTGTTGGAGATGTGATATTTTTCAGTGATTCCAAGAAGATTTGCGTGTAGCAGGGATGGAGACTAACCTACCCTTCATAGCCTTTGTCAGATTTTTCCTTTCCATACACAATAATACAGATAATTTAGTTGGGATGCATTAACTCATGAAACCCAAGTTCATTTGTAAATCCAGCAAGAAGATGATTGATAGTTGCAGGTGAAGACAAAACTTCTTACAACTCCTCCAACTAGTAACACTTCTTAATGTTGTGAGATGGAGAGTTGTGGTTGATGCCTTTGGATTTGGCATTTTGTAGTGTTTGACCAAATGAAGGAATGAGTTAGCTTCTCATAGGAATACGTTTTGGGTAGGGTTCATAAGATATGGAGTTATTTACTATCTAGTCACACTTTTTCATCCATGCACAAATAGGTTTCCAACCTGATCAGCTTTAAAGTGCAACAAACTCCTAGTTTGTGCTAAAAAATATGACCATTGGAGAATGCTATGGACATCCATCAAAGCATAAAAGATAAGAGGTGTTTCAGAAAATATTCTAGTTTCATATTCTTTTGTGGACATGTATACTAAATATGGAACATATTCATGATAGGTGGACTATTCCACTTAATGCCTAAAATAAATACAACCTCCTGAAATGCAATGGTGGAAAGCTTAGTTGAAAAGGGTTATAAATACTTCGATGGAAATGTGTTGCTTATAGCATTCCACCTAGAATTGAATATTATGTCTACTTGGTTGACATTCCTTGTTGTGCTAGCTATCTTGAGGAAATTCTAAAATTATCATTAACACACCCATTGAACATGTGGTGGTTGTGTGGTGATTGTCAAAATGTTGCAACTTATGTTCTTCTATCAAACATCTATGCATAAGTGCATAGGTCAGGTGAGGTTCGAATGGTAAGGAAATCAATGAGGGATAAAAGGAATTAATCCTCTTCCACCATAGTGAGAAGTTGGAAATTTCATTTGGATTGTTAAGTCATGCCCTGGGACAACCAATGGAGTTTTCAAGAACCTTCGTGTATGTGTTGACTGCCATACTTCAACCAAATTTATCTCCAAGATCACCTTTAAGACTAGAAATTAACTCTTCCCACTCCTTTCAGTCCCATCTTATTAATATATCTTAATGTGGGTTGTGGTGTACAAGATGGGTATGTTTATAAGGTCTTTAAAACTTTTAATAGAATTCCATTAGAAGGCATAAAGTGAGACTCAACATCCTTTTTAGCACACTCTCTTCTCGTGTGAAAATGAGAGCTTTAAGGAAAGGGTGTTTGGTAAGGCACTTCTCTACCATTCGACTAGATGCCTCAAAGAGACATGATCTCGTTGTTTGTGTTGGTGGAAAAATGTGCCCAAAGTGGAGTTTTGAAAAGAAATGGGAATCCAGAGTCAAAGTGCATCTAGCAAGTGTTTCACCAACTCTAAAGTGGTGAACGCTAACCTTTTTTTCTCCGCATGGTTCATCTCTCCTCATCTCTCATATTTTATGTTCTTTAGTTTTTATTTTGCAAATGGAATTAAATTTTAAACCAAAGGATTTTCATATATTTGATTGTATTAAATAAACTTGGTTTAAAACAATAAAACGTTATAACGTAACTTACAGGATCAAATATTCCTTTGTAGATAATGAGCTTAAACCCTCACTTTGTGATGATCTAGAAAATGTCCCAACCAAACTAGATTACTAGTATACCCATATTTATTGACAAGTTGAAGTCAAGTTCATTATAATTATGTTGACCACCCCCTTCTTAAAACAAATATCTCATGATTTTCATAGTCATGTAAATTAACATTTGTAACTCTGGAATGGAGTTGTTTAGACTCCTTCATGTAGCTTTTTATGTGAGGAGTCACTTAAATCCTTTAATCGTCCATGAATGATCATCTCGATATTTTTTATGCCCTTCTACGAGTCTTGTTACACTGTTTTGGCAGCTATAGGAAGCTGTTAAAATTTAAAAAGTAGGTTTCAGTATCGGCTCACCGCTTTTAATCCTGACAAAGAAATTCTTATCCGCCTTCGTAAACATCTAGTTCTTGTTATCCAAAATTCACCCCTCAAGGTAATTTTGATAACATGCATCAAATTCTTCAGTCCTGAGCAAGTAGATTGATTCAAGGCCCGAAATCATGTTTTTGGGGCCCCATCGGCTTCTCTCTAACTCTCCCATCCAAGAAAAAATCCCAACAAGTTAGAAAAATGAAAAAATGCAAAAGATAAGGTTGCAGGATTGTTTTAAAGCATTTTGGGTCTGAAGGGTGCGGATCGTACCAGTGCGGGTCGTACCGAGGTTCGTCGTACCAAGTTTGGGACAAAAAGGGAAGAAAATCGGCTAAGTCAGACATTTTTGTCCCAGGCGGTCCGCGGGATAGTTGGGATGTCGGGACGCGCGGGACACAAAAAGGCAAAAAGTACGCATGGGGTGTGAATCGGGCGATTTCTTTGCAGACAATCACCTGCACAGGCGGCAAGGCGGAGATTTTCATCCGAGATAGCCTGGACAAAAGTACACGCGGGATGCGATAAGGAAAAAAAAGCTGAAAAACGGGATAAGGAAGCCCAAATCAGCTGATGTGGGAGAATTCATCTAGGACAGCTAGGACACGTGAACCTGATTTTGACAAATTAGCTGCAGCAAAGAAGAAAAGTCAACGTTTGACTCGTGAACTTCAAACGGCCATAACTTTTGACTCCGAGCTCCGATTTTCAAAAAATTGGACTTTCTGGAATGAGCACGATTTTTAATAAGGGTAGATATATTTAAATAAAATAAACATATTCAGCTCCATTCAGTTAATGCTCATTCTCGTCAAATGACAGAAAATGCCTACTAGACCCAAAATAGCTGCCCGCATTCACAAGGCCATAACTTTTGCATTTCTCAATGAAATCATAGAAAATTGGTACCGTTGGAATTGTGGCTCCGAGCCCGACACATAGAAATCAAGAAATTCCACATTTGATGAGAAATCATTTGTGATTTTTCATAAAACGTGGCCGGGTTCATAATAGTGTTTTATTTGGTAGTTGGGAGTGCAATTAAGAGGCATGGTCACCATTCTTTCTCTGTTGCAGCACCTGGGATGGTATGGGGATCATTTTGCAAGTAATATAAAATAATTTTACTCCATTTAATGCCTCTTACAAGTGGTTGATGGATAGATTTTGGGATTTCCATTTTCCCTTCTCTCTCTCTTCTCATTTTTCTATAAATTGGAGTGTTGGGCTCATTATGAGGGGGTGAGTTTTCAGATAGCAAAGCTCTATCAAAATTGCTTTGTGAAGCCAATGTGCTGTAGGCCCTTGTTGTGGACTCCTTGCATGGTGATCTAGGCCCTTATCTTGTAACCGATTGAACTATGCATATCAGGAAGCAATAAAATATAAGTTTGTGGATGCATCTTCCCTGCTATGTTTTCTTGCATTCTTCTTGCCCCTTCAACCTTGATTACAAGAATATTGTGTCTATTATTATGTTCTTGCAGGGATCCATTATCATTGTGTATGTTTGAAATATTGTTGTGAATGCATTTTGCTAGATTATGGAGAATTGTCATCACCCCTTCTAGTGTGCACTTTGCTTCTGTATCTCATGCATTTGAAGACTACTCTCACACCCTCCTTTTCTGGTGTATCACCGCTGTAGTGTAGGCTTTCATTTTATGCATTCTCTCTCCCTGGTCCCTTGGAAATTTAGATTAGAATAGTTAGTTTCCCCTGCATTAGAGTAGATTGTGGTAGGTAATTTTGTTAGGAAATTAATTATTAATGTTTACATTATAAATATTAGGTTTGAAAGAATATATTGTTTCAACAATATATTATTCATGGAGTTTTGTTGTACCCGTAAATTTATAAACGGGTAAGTTGTTTGATACACTTCCTATTTTATAGGAAGAGGTTTGTCTATTATATTGGCTATATATTAGCCTAATGTATTGCACAGGATTGTGGGACAGTAAATATAATACAGAGTATTATTATTGTGTTATTCTGCTATGATAGACTGAATCTTGCTCTATATTTGGTATCAGAGTGATTTTTGTGCACGTCATGGAGTCTTGAGATTTTTTACGGAGAAGAACAATTGTTGTTCATGATTTCCCCATCTCATGAAAAGAATATTTTGTAAAGAACTTACTGTATATCCTTAAGTGCCAGGCCAATCATTTTTCAGATTGTGATGTAAGTTTTCAAGTGGATCGTGATCAAATTTTACATATGTGGATTTGTTTTGTTATTCTCCTTGATGCAACACGTGAGCAAGATGTAATTATCCTCACTCCTGTTAAGCTACGTCTACATCCAATCTCCCTGCTCTGATGTCGATCTCCACGTGGAAATCTGGACACAAATTTGGAGTTTCTGAAGCCATATGAATAACAGGAGATAAGTTTTTTTCTTTGGTTTGCATTCAAATGTTTAGACCCAATCGCACATGCAGTCTCAAATCAACAACTTGCGTTAGTACAGAAACATCGATATATTGTCACTATGTATTGAATAGTTTGGTAAGTCAGTTTTGCATCTGCCGTAATATTTTTACCTATAGATTTCCCAAGAATCAGTCTTTTCGATTCGCCTTGCTTCATTTGTAAAGCTTATCTCTTCCTTATACGGCCAACATCCCTGCATAGAAATTGACAGATGAGGAATATCAACGTCTCAAGGAAAACGTTGTGGCAATAATCAGAGAAATTGGTGGGCGGTTGGTGAGATATATAATTGCAATATTTTGTGGTATCTTGGATATAAATTTTGATTGACCGTGTATATTTGGCGAAGTTTCCAGATCGGCCCAACCTCCTCAAAGACCACGGTGAGCTACTCCAGGACACCTTGCATGCAATCCACATGGATCTCTCATTATGGTAGTTGTGCGCGCATGCCAGCCAGACCTGAGCGTATAATCAATTTCATTGACCAATGGCCTCTGAGTACTCTCTAGTTCCGCTGAAATAGAAATAGACAACTGTAATGTGAGTCTATCTAATAAGTTATAGTTTATGTTTAGTCCTTTGTGTTTTAAGTTCGGTTGTAAAGTAAATGTTGGTCAGTTATTTTTAAATTTTATTTTATAGGTCTTTTATTTAATTGTCACTCTATGTTTGTAAAGTGTCTTATATAGCACCATTAGTGTGTTTGTCATGATATGTATATATGATAAAATAGTCATTTTTGTGTCTATTTTCAAAAAATCAAGAGTCGATTTTTGGTCTAGTCAAGTCAAAAGAATATTGTAAAAGCTTCGTTATTGTCAAGTTAATTAAAATAGGTGATTTTAGGATTATTGTCTTGTCAAGTGTTAAAGTCAAGTGTTGTGTAATTAAAATATTTTTTAATTCGTAGTCAATAAACATAAGTCGTTATTTGTTGCGTTGAGTGTCTAGTCATATAGTAGCGTCATTGTCAAAAAGTCAAAAGTCGTGTCATTGTAAAAGTCCAAAAATAAAAAATAAAAAATTTGCCTCACAGACGCATTTTCGGTGGAATCCAATGTCTGAAATAAATTAATGAGCCTCAAAAGTAAAATCCGTTGATCTAGCAACTTGTCAACTGGAGGATGGAGGCACAGGAGGATGGAGGTCAGACAACGACCTCTCGTCAGTCACCAACGACGGGGCCGCACAGAATGATTTGGTGGCACAGGTGTGCAGTGTGAGTACTTGTTTTTTGAGTTTTGCAGTGTTCCAGATTCAGTTGTGTGGTGTGAATTTCAGCTTGGTGTGATTCTTTTTCAGAGTTCCTGTTGTGTGTTGAATAAGTGAAATGTTCACATTGAGGGGGGAACATGATCAGCATGATCCAATGTTCCATTTTTCAGTTTTTCAATTTTTCAGTTGAGTATGTGGCTTTTCCTATTTCCCCAAATGCAAAAAACATAGTACAGAACAAATAACACAGTGAAATGCAGCATCATGAGGCTTGATGAGGTAGAACAGTCAGATGTGTTCCTGTTCGTACCTAGGTTTGTGGTTAGCCTCTTGAAAACCATTGAAGGTTGTTCAGATGTGTTCCTGCTTGAGTTCCCACACTGCTAGGTCAGATGTGTTCCCTAGAGTGACTGGTTGATAAGCAGATGATTCCTGAGCGTGTTCCCATCCTCGTCGGTCAGATGTGTTCCCGACAGTGCTTGGTCGATAAGAAGTTGATGTGTTCCTTCTTCTACCTTCAGTTTGAGTGTGTGCCAAGATCATGAGTGCGCAGAGGCGGCAGGCTGCAAAGGAAGTGTGAAAGTTCTTTTGTTACCATGTAAACATTAAGGGGGGGAATGTTAGGAAATTAATTATTAATGTTTACATTATAAATATTAGGTTTGAAAGAATATATTGTTTCAACAATATATTATTCATGGAGTCTTGTTGTACCCGTAAATTTATAAACGGGTAAGTTGTTTGATACACTTCCTATTTTATAGGAAGAGGTTTGTCTATTATATTGGCTATATATTAGCCTAATGTATTACATGATTGTGAGATAGTAAATATAATACGAGTATTATTATTGTGTTATTCTTCTATGATAGACTGAATCTTGCTCTATAAATTTAGGAGCAGAACCAACTTTCTCTCGGAGGTCTATCTCAAGTAGCAAGTCCCACAACTTGGAGATAATACCCATGTTATCCAATCACACCATGAGTTCAAGTATATGTGCTTGTATAAACATAGGGGTGTTGTGATTCGTTGATAACAGTTCTGGAGCGTTCGGTGGGACTTAGAGGTCTTCACTTAACTACGACAAGATCGATGTGCACTTGTTGTAAGTTCTAGCTTTGAAGGAGCTTTGAAATTGCACATCTGGCGACTCCAAAAGAGGCATAATCCACTGGTTTTAGCAGTCCAAGCCTGGAAAATTTATGAGAAGAATACAGACCAGGTCAAGAACTAGGGAGGAAGGATTGTTTGTTTATCTACACCTATCTCCAGCAGAGAAAGAAGGGGAAGAAGAGCTCAAAGATCTCCATCTCCACCTAATAGAACCTTGTCAACACCTCCACCTGGTAGGCCTTTCATCCAATCAACAAGAGTTCTTCGACCAATCAGGATGGCACAACCAAATCCATATGTCAATTTCACTGGCAGCAGCCCACTTGCTCTCAATGCACAAAATCCAATCCCAGTTGCAGCACTAAAGAACATTTCATACTTTACTGGAGAAAATCGAGCACTCCACGTGATAATGTCAAAGACATCGCTAATATTTGTGCAATCCATGAGATTGATGAGATGCAAGTTCTTGTCAAACCGCTTTGGCATCTTCATTCAAAGGGAAGGCTTTACAATGGTTCGAGGGCTTTGCTTCAGGCTCTATTCAAAATTGGAACCAATTATGTATAGCCCTCCATGAGAATTTTGGAGAGAAGGGAGATAACCCGTCCCTTTTAGAACAATTGACAACTATCAAGAGAGCTCCCAATGAGTAGTTCGCTGACTTAAACTTCAGATTTTAAAGGACTTGGGAGAGAATTCCAATGGCAGTAAGGCCAACAGTAGAAGGTTCTTTTTTATATTACCTTAAAGCTTTAAATTATGATATTTCTATGATAATTCAATCCATGATAGGCACAACTATCCCTGCTACTTATAACATTGCCATTACAGCTGAAAATTGTTTGATTCAAGCTGGTAAGCTAGCTCCTAGGCCCCCAATGCCATTGTTTCCAAATTTAGAGAGTCCAAGTACTAATCAAGTGCCTATTTTATCTCCTATTCCCACTCCTAGAAATTAGAATTCAAGTGAAGCTTCTACTTCATCTTCTAGTGCCTCAAATGAACTTCATAAAGTCATGAAGCAATTGCAAAATTTAGGTAATGAGCTGGTTACACTCAAGAGGCAACAAGCTCAAAGTTTTAGACCTTCTTATCAGCCTCAAGCTCAGCCTAACAGGCAGCCATATTAGCCTCAAAGACCACCCAATCCAACTGCAAATCTAAATCAAGCGACGCCTCCCCTTGATCGACCATTTCAGCCCTATAATCCTAATGCTACATCTACCTCTAAAGCAATAGTGCCAGTACAAAACAACATAGCTCAAGAGTATGATTGGTGTTTCCCATGTAATGAACCTCACAACCAGTCTATGTGCTTCAATGGTGCCCTAAATCAAGCATTAATGGTAACAACAATTGGTGTGGAGGGTGAAGGGATTCAAGGACATAACCAACAGTAAGAAACATCCCAGCAACAATCAGCTCCAAATGATAGCACACTTGTAAACTGGCAGTAGAAGACTTTTGTGGTATGAATCAAACAATATCTCAAAGTGTTGCAGCCAACACAAGGTCAAAAAGGAGAAATTTGGGTGAAGGACAGCCATTGGCTCCAAGTAATCCACAACCTTCTACCACTCCACAAGCTGTTGGCAAACAAAATGCAGTTCCAAACATGCAAGGACCACCCAAACCAGCTCCTAAACCAACTCAGATGCCAGCTGCTGCCGCTCATGTGCAAGGAATGAATGTGCAAGCTAAAGGATAGTAGAGGGATGCTTCATCCCCATTCAACATCATTGATCAGATGAAGAAGACAAATGTAAACATATCAATGTGGGAATCACTATCCATCCCAGGCCAAAGAGATTTGCTACAAGTTGCCATGAAGGACTAGTCAACTTCAAATCAACAGGTCCAAATGCAAGAGAAGGTACTCACAAATGTTGCCCAACCTGAAGGGAATCATGGAGGAAAAAAAGGTAAAATGTTGAAGCCCCCTCCATTTTATGTTTCATTGATCATTGGGGACCAATTGGTACATAATTGCATGATTGACTCGGGGCAAGTAGTTCAGTAATGCCCAAGAAAATAGCCGATCAATTGGGGCTTCAATATGAAGTCATATCCAAAGGGGTAGTGCAATTAGATGGGACAACGGTGACAATAATGGGAGTAATTAAAAACTTGAGCCTTACCTTGCATGCATGCCCCAACATTGTTGTTTTGCAAGATATCTCAGTGATAGATCTTCCACCACTCTTTTCCCTATGTTTGTCAAGGGATTTCACAGCTAAGATTGGAGGTTACTTATCTACTGATTGGTCACACATGTTGTTCAAGAACAAGATATGGAACTAAGGCCACAATCAGATCTGAACCTATTGCAAACTTTCACATTGAACCTCACACTCCAAGCCAAATCAATACCAACTATTCAACGTTTGATCAAGAAGATTATCCAAGCACTGATGAAGCTGACACCAAGGTTGGAAGCATCCCAGATTTGACTCTTGATGAATGGGAAAGCAAGGTGCATGCTTTTGATCCTTATCAAGAAATAGAAGAATCCGAGCTAGGAGTTTATTGTTTGCATGAAGAGAATCAACCTCTCCCCAGCATCACCAAGCCAGATCATAAGGACGAGAATGAAGTATGGCAATTGTTCTTTGATGGATCAAGGAGTAGAAAAGGTGCAGGAGGAGGAGCTATGCTCATTTCACCACAAGGTATAAAGTATTACTCAGCCTTCCGTTTTCAATTTTCTTGCTCAAACAACACCGCTGAGTATGAAGCCTTAATTCACGGATTGCAGTGGGAAAGGAAGAAAGGCATAACAAATTTTCAAGTATTTGGTGATAGTGAGCTGATCGTAAACCAAGTTAGAGAAAAAAATGCTGCCAAAAATGATCTGTTGAAGAACTACAAAAATAGGGTATGGGATCTTATTGAAGATTTTGAAGATTTTAGCATCAATTCCATCCCAAGAAAAAAGAATGAAGTAGTGGACAGACTGGCAACAATTGGGGCTGCGTTTTATGTTTTAGAAAGTATCAAAAGTGAGAAATCTTAGCCTCATATCAAATTGGTTGTGAGACCAGTTGTTCTAGATAACAATACAAGTTGGCAAGTCTTCGAGAACGATCAGAAAATTGTTAATTTCCTACAAGAAGAAGTTGAGTTCTCTCGCCGAAATCAAGACAAGTGGAGCAGGCAGTATGGTTACCAAGTGGTGCAACTGAGAACTAACAAATTACCAAAATGCCTCATAACCTTGGAGTCAATCTTCAATCCGAATGATAAGTTCTGGAAGGAGAAAGCGAACATTCAAGTAAAGGGTGAAGATTCGAACCTATTCTAGTAGATGAAGGAAAGACATTGCAAATTGGAAAAGTATGTACTGCATAAGAGAAATCTGATTTTTCTCATATTTGTCAAGAGTTCCCAGATGTCTTTGCTTGGAATTACAAATATTTAAGAGGCTTTAACCCAAAGTTGGAATAACATACTATTGAGTGGATCCGGAATCCAAGCACAGTAGGTAAAAGCAAAGGCTAGTGAATCCCCATATCGAACCTCTCGTGATAAAAGAGTTAAGCAAGATTATTGAGGCCGTATCATCTTCCCCATCAAACACTCAAATTGGGTTGCAAACTTGGTGCCGATAAGAAAGAGAAATGGAGAAATAAGATTGTGTGTGGACTTTGAGATCTAAATAAAGCATCACTCAAAGATCATTATCCACTTCCATCAATGGAACAAATATTGTAGGTTGTCAGAAATTGGTTCGAAAGGTTTTCATTGCTAGATGGATATTCGCTATAATCAAATAATGGTGAAGGAAGAAGATCAATTCAATACGGCCTTCAATACAAAATGGGGCACGTATGCTTATAAGAAGATGCCATTTGATCAATGCTGGAGCAACATTTTAGCGAGCTATGGATATGGCGTTCAAAGGCTTAATCAACAATATAGTGTTGGTATACCTAGATGATATCACTTGTCTTCTCAAAGAATGTAGCATACCATCTCTTTCACCTTAGACAAGTGTTTCGAGACGTGTAGAAGGTTCAGTTTTGTTGAATCCAAAGAAGTGTATATTCTTGGCACGCGAGGGAAAATTGTTGGGCCACATTGTCTCTAGGGAAGGGCTAACAATTGATCCTGAAAGGGTTGAAGCCATCCGAACACTTCCATTTCCACACCACAAGAAATCTCTTCAAAGCTTCTTGGGAATGATAATTTTTTGCAGATTTGTGCCTAATTTTTCCAATCTTGTGAAGCCTTTAACAATGATGTTGAAGAAGAGTCTTGCATTCAAATGGACAGTAGAAGGTAAAGAGAATTTTGAGAACATCAAGCATGCAATATCATAAGCTCCAACTCTTATCAACCCTGACTTTTCAAAGGATTTCATGTTGTATGCTTTTGGAGGGTCAGATACAATCTTAGCTATCTTGACACAGCTGAATAGAGAAGGTTCAGAACAGCCCATAGCATTCTTCAGTCAAATCTTGGAAGATTACAAAATAAAGTATTCTTTCATCGAAAAGCATGTCCTTGCTGTCATCAGGAGCTTGAAGAAGTTCAGACACTTGGTCTCAAACAATAAGATTCAACTGTTGGTGTCTCATGTTGGTGTCAAGGACTTTCTCCTAAACAAGGATTTAAATGAGAAGAGAGTAGGTTGGATCACTCGGGTGATGGAATACGATATTGAAATCAAAGTGACCAAGCTGGTTCATGGCAAAGGTTTGTGTGAGCAGCTCGCTTCCAAACAACCAGATGGGTCAAAAGGTGAAGAAGATGTTGTCCTGCTACTACAAAATGATCAAGAACAACCAACTAATGATGCACCCATTCCATGTTGGACTCAAGACTTGGTGCATTACCTCCAAAGAGGCTTGTGCCCTCTAGAAATAAGAAAAGCAAAGAGGAGATACTTTAGATTACAAGCCATCCCATATGTACTCATTAATGGTATCTTGTTCAAGAAGGACATCAATGGTGTTCTATTAAGATGCATTGGAACATGTCAAGTTGAGAAGATCTTACACGAGTTCCATGATGGGGAAGCAGGAGGCCACTTTGCTCCATGAGTAACAACTCTCAAAATCATGAAAGATAGTTACTATTGGCCTACGATGTTCAATGATTGCTACTCATGGGTCAAGAAATGTAAGAAATGTGCATTCTTCATAGGGAAAGAAAGGTTAGTAGCACTTTGCCCTTCATCCAATTTTAGTAGATCAGCCATTCATGCAATGGGGATTGGACTTCATTGGGGTTATCAATCCCAATTCAAGTCAAGGCCACAAGTGGATACTTACAGAAACAAACTATTTCACCAAGTGGACTGAAGCAGTGGCTAGTGTCAATATAGTGCCTTGGTATTATACGAAGGGTTTATAGGGTAAATATGATTTCACACCTTAATCTAATCTATAATAAGGTGTAGAGCCCTGACACCAAGTTGGAATTAAACTAAACCTTAGTTGATTAAGAGGTTAACTTGTGGGTATAAAATTGATTTGAAAGATATTAACTTTAGAGAACCTTGGAAACAATAAACGTGGTCATGTAATCCCTTTTTATGCCCTTTTATTACATTAAGAATAAAATAAATTTCACATGCGGAGTCATGAAATGCTGAAAGATGGGATCTTACCTTGAACACAAATCACTTGTGGTTCATGTGTAGTTTATAATACTCCCAATCATGTACTTCTTCAAGATGTTAGACAAGTACTTTCGTAACTCTTTTTTTATAATGTGATTCCAATAATGAGACAATAGTTCGATGTTAGAGTAAAGAATATAAGAGTAAAATGAGATTTGAGGTTAGGAATAATTTCACTCTTGGAATTCTTGTAACTCAATTAGACATTTACTTGTGTTGAAAAAGAATATTAATTGCCTTAGTGTTGTTGGTGCTCAAAATAGTCTCGCCCTAGTTTGCCTTTGAAAATCTATTGATTTATGGCCTCTATCACTTTCCTTTTCCCCATGTTGTGCCTGGTTAATCCTTGTTACCATTTTTAATTTGTTCCTGAGTCGTATATCACTTATGGGTCCATGGTTTTCTCCTTGTTTCTTTGTTCCTTTGGAAAAGTAAAAAAACTCGGGTTTTATCATACCTTTCGATCTCCACAACCAGGATTTGTCTTCCTTGTCATTTCTGCCCTAAATACTTGAATAAAATGAGTGGATGTATCTTTGAAAAACATATTTGAGTCTTGTAAACATTTCTAAACTCTCTGTCCTTGAAGAAATTTTCATTTTCTAGCTTGAATGATCGTTTTTCTATATTTTACGGTTTGACGGGCATTTTCTCCCAGTCAAATTTGTTTCTTTGCATTGATAGGGGATGCAGCTTCTTTTGGTTGGCCAGGGGACGGCAGTGAATTCTTTAACTTATCACTTTTTGCCTTTTTGGTGAAAAGGAAAAAGTTGGTCTTGTGGCTCCGCTTATTTATCATTGGTTCTTTTGGTGCTTACGTGGCTTCTTCCAATTGGATGGGGTGCGGCGGTCCATTTTAAACTTTTTCCTTTTTGGCTACTTTGGAAAAAGTTTGAACCCTCCTCGTGGCCTTGCCAGGCTCTGATTGGAGAAACTTTAAGGGCACGTAAAGTCTCGCTTTGACCCCGTAGGAGGACACGTGGAAGGTTTCACTACTTTTCCCGACTTTGACAAATTTTTATGTAGTTGGTACAGTTTGGCGGAACGAGACAGGGGGTGAGCTTGCACTCATTCAAGAATTCCTACTTGAGGACCATTTTGAAATTGTGCCATGGTGACATGTGGTGGTTTGAAAAGTCAAAAAAACAGGGAAGCAGGACCATCGAGAGGAAAATTGGATTTTTTGCTCTTAACATCAAAAGGATTAAAATCTCAAAATGGCCCATAAGCCCAATGAAGGTAAAGTGAAAGCTTTCTCCAATCAACTATGGAGGTGCAAACTATCGGGGAAATTTGGAAAAATTCCCTTTTGGGAGTGTTGGTCCAAAAATCATCGCTTGGGCAGATCTATGGATAGACGAGCCAACAAATGTGTGTAGGGCATAGCCCCTCTTTGAGTCAGCAAGGTGAAACTAGTTTATTGCTATTCTACCAGCAGGAATCTGTGCATGTCTCACAATATTCTTCCTTCGGGGGTTTGGGATCTCATCCCAGTAGGGGTGTTTCCGACTGCAAAAAGAAAGGAATGAAAGAGAAGATGAAGAAAGAGCAGGTCCAAAGGAAGAAAAGAAATGAATTCCAAAGCAGAAAGGTCAGAAGGTTTATGTTTTGGGATTGGTAGTAAACAGAGCCAAACCTACTTGCATAAACGAGCAAAGCAATACTGATGAATAAATGATGATAAAACAGAAGCAGATTTAACAGAATAAAGACATAGATCTGACATAAGAAAGATCTGATGCAAATAACACATGTATTCAACACAAAGTCTAAATATTGTATTAATAATTATTTCTGTTACAAAAAGCTCAAAGTCTTTTCTCCTCACTTCTATTTTTCATCTGAAAGATATTCACTCATGCCCAATACAACAAGCATTGGGGTATTTATAGAAGAAGGAAAGAAAAGAAGGCAAAAAGGAGCCAACCACCTATTTACAAAGATATTTACAAAATATCTACAAGGAGATACAAAATATCTTAAAGTCATGTTGACTTTTGACAACTTGATGGATGACATCATCCCATGGTGCAACATGGATGATGTCATCATTTGTGCCAACATACTTCAGATATTTACAAAAAGAAAGTCGAAGAAGAGAGAGAAGAAGAAGAAGCCACCATCATGAATTCATTGTTAACGGCGTGATCGGGATTCCTCCAAAGTGAAGTGCGAGCACCGCCTATCGCTTTGTCCATCCACGGACTTCTTGTGACCTCCTGATACTTATATTTCATTTCTTCCTCTGTAAGCTTGGCCTTGCCTTTGGATTTGGTAGGTCTCTTGCTTGATGTTGACATATGTTCTTCTGAGTTTAATTGCTGATCTGCAAGAATAAGACGTGAAACCCAATCGAAGAAAGCCATGTCAGCTGCTTGATTTTCCATTGAAATGTTGACAGAAGAAAGAGTTAGCAATTTTGAGGCCTCGGGGCGCATGGCGCATAGATATTGCAATTTGCAGAGCTAAATAGGTAAGGCGCACAGGAAAAGGACTGTTGCAAGGGTTAAATCAGCGCCAAAGGGTGCATGGCGCGTAGACACTGCAGGATGCATTCTGTGTTGCTGTAAGGACAAGTGCGCCTGCGCCATATGGATGTATTTTGTAAAAGGCGCATGAAAACTTTGTGTTGCATGGGAACAGGATGCGCCCGTGGCGCATGGATCTTTCATGTTGCACGGAACATCGGTGCGCCAAAGGGCGCATATAGGGTTTATGTAACATGTGCATTTTGCGCGCTTAAGGGAATTGGCGCGGCGCATGAAGGGTTTGCACAACATGATGTTGCTGCGATGAGGAACGCGCCTGCGCCTCTATAGCTTAGCACTTGGCGCATATGAAAGGGCTGTCATGGATGCTGGGTGCACCAAAAGAGAAGGAAAATGCAGTTTCCTTTTTAAGGCTTGATTCTTCAGAGGGTTTCCATATGGCTAAGCTTCTTCTGCAAGCTTCATTGTGGGATATGAAGAGGTGCTATACCGAAAGGGGTTCCAAGCTATTATTTTTTAGGACAGAGCTTCCTCTACCAGCAGATCTGGAAGAGGAGGAGGAAATGTGGAAAGACAGCAGGGGGGAAGGAAGCAAATTCATGAATTTTATCTTTCTTTTCAATCCAAAACACACCCACAAACAGCCAAAAACCACAAAAACAAAACGCACGAAGGGTAGAAGGCCACTTACCCGGATATAAATGATGAAAAAGCGCAAACGGGTCCACAAAGTGCTTTGAAAATGATGGGGCAGGTGCGCTGACAGGCTCAGAGAAAATATCACGTGATTGCTCAGGTGATAATGACAGCGCAGACGCGCCTATATATAGGCGAGGCAGCAATAAATGCGCCACCAACTTTTTAAAGGGCGCATGAAAAGCAGTGTCGACATATGGAAACATGCGCCTTTGGCGCACCGAAAGGGGTGTCGACATAATATTATGTGTGCCTTTGGCGCACCAAAAAGTGACGCAACCAAAGATATGTTGGCAGGAGGGCGCATGCGCCTCGGCGCATGCAGGGAAGCCTCAACATAGAGAGGCGCATCGAAGTGCCTGTTGACATATGAAAGCATGCGCCAAAGGCTTAAAGGGGGTGCATCAAAAGTTGATGTTGCATAGACATTCTATGCACCGGCCAAAAGACCAAAAACGACTAAGTTCGAAAACCATATTTCCTGGAAAGGGATTTTGCAATGTTCCGAACACAAGGAGTCCCTAACGAGGGATAGGAACAAAATTTTCCGGATGGTTATCCGTAAAATTGCCCTTGTCAATTTTACGGGATAACAGGAGAGAAAGGGCCAAAAGTAAAAGGGGAAGTGTTGTTCCACTACAATCATATTTAGACACATGTCAGGCCCATTTTTTCAAGGGCGGAGCTATGGGGAAAACTTGGAAAATTTTCCCTTTTCCAAAAGGGGAGTGAAATGTCAGAATTTGGCCGTGGTCCCACTAGGGCCCACCTTAGGACACGTGTCAGGCTCATTTCCCGAGGGGAGATGTGGAGCAAAATATGAAATTTTCCCAAAAGTTGTAAAAATTCAGAGGAAGCCCCTGGGTCTATTTTTTAAGTTTGGATCTTCCATGTGGATGGCCCAAATTCAAAGTAAAGATCAACGGTAGCTGAGATTCAAATCTTATTTTCCCTCCATTTCTCTACAACACATCTGGAAGTGTGAGTTTTCATGATTCTTTTGTTTTTTCTACATGCCAAGTAGAGAAGGAAGTTAATGTTGACATCTAAGTTTGGTGGGAAGATCTGGAAGGTGTCTTTTGCCATTAAAATGGTCTGACTTTTGTGCCCGATCGGATTTTCTATTTTTCTTCTCCCAAGCACGCAAGGAGCTAGATTTGACAGATTAAGGGCAGAAGTGGTTAGAAAATTGAAGGAAGAGTGATCTACTAGAGCAAGGAGTTGAATGTGGGAGGCATTCGATGAAATCTACCCCCTCAAGCACCTGGAGACTTTTTACAAATCTGATTCTGAGAATCACGAAAGAATCATGGCAAACACTAGTGCATTAAACATTTTTTTCTTTTGGGGAGAAGGGGCTCTATTGTAAATGTTATAAATGGCAAAAAAATTCATGCAAATGGTTGGGAGTTTTTTGAAAATTCATAGACTGATTTTTCTAGCAAAAAAAGCTTGATAGAGCCCATCCCTTTTGAGAAGCTGTCTAAGAAGCTTGTATATCTCTCTTTGTATCAAATTCAATTGTGTCAAGGTGGT
Source organism: Taxus wallichiana var. yunnanensis (assembly GCA_018340775.1). NCBI lineage: Eukaryota > Viridiplantae > Streptophyta > Pinopsida > Cupressales > Taxaceae > Taxus > Taxus wallichiana. Next base: position 701,042,556 of record CM031244.1, read on the forward strand.
TGCAAGTGTACAACCATTGACAAGCTTTGAGATTGTTCTAGAAACTTTCCCTTGCTGATAAATTTGATCAAACTTGAGTTATTATGTGTTAATCTTGAGTAAAGTGTATTTATTTCATCTTTGAATGCATGCAAGTAGTTTTTCTTGTTTTTGTTGCAATCTTGTACCAAAATCCAGTCCAATCACATAAGTCTCAATCCTTGTGATAGTTTAGTGGCATCTGCAATCTCATTTCTTAGAAGAGCCTTCATCTAGGATTGAGATAAATGATTTAAAATCACTTTTCTTTCATTTTGTTGACAGAGATTGTCTATAAGCCTCTAGGTGTACCTCAGGCATGGTTTGATTTGAATCTTGGTGCTTTATTGAGTTTTCTAACTTGATCCTTCATGATAGAATCCCATAGGTTATGTGAAAGAGTGCTAATTTGGGCTTCCATTTAGGCACATATTCTAGTTGAAGAGACATTTCTAACTTTTGTGGCATTTTGTTGGCTGAAATCCCTCCATTTTACATAAGCTCTCAAGGATTTGGTGAGTCAAGTTCATCCTATCTCCCCTCCCACAAAAATCTATTTAAAAACATCCAATCCCATCCATACTACCCCTGTTCTACTTTTTATACCCACACAAGACCAAAATCCATTTGCCAAATTATGCAGGATAAATCAGGGTCTCAAATGTCTTTACTAACCTTTGCCTTGTTGTGAAAGTATCTCCATGATCTGGAAGTGATAACTCATGAGAGTCAGATCTAGTGTGTTGATCATATTTTCCCCAAGGTCTTCTCTACAAAATTTATGCAAAAGAAGGGTACTTGTATATCCTTTCAAATAACAGAGGTTACAAAATAGGTTCTCTTACCTTGGTTAAAAGGCACAACCTAAAATAGTTAGGATAAGATCATATCCTTTTAAGGTGCTACCCATCTCTCCACAAATCCAAGTAATAAAGGGACAGTTAGATCTCCTCCCGACTACAAAACAACATATATTTATGATCTGGATACCTCTAAGCTCCATGTTGAATCAGTGTTGCTTCTTGGCTTGAAAAGGAGAACAAATTTGGGTACCAACAGTGTGATCAAACTTCGAGAAAAGAATATATATATATATATATATATATATAAATAAATAAAATGTATTGATGTGGAAATGTTGAATGGATTCAAATAAATTTCAACTATTTTAACTACAATGGGAAATAAGTATATCATAATCAATTTTTTGGGGGAAAAGGTATCTTGAATCTAAATTTGCCTCAATCCTTAGATTTTTATCTTGACATCAAGTTAGATTAACTTTTTAGTAAGGGTAAAATTTAAATATTGAATAAACATTTGAGAAACATAAGCTTAACTTAAGAACAAGTGAATTAATAACTTTGTATGCAATTTGAAATATGCAGATAATTATGTAATTTATCGAGATTATCATAAGAGATAAAGAGCCAACTTAAATTGTTGAACCATGAGTTGAATATGAAATGAATTTAATAATCTATAGGTGGAAACAAAAATTATCCTTACATAATAAAGTTCATGGAATGTTTATTATAACTAAGATGTAAGCATGGTAATGATGTGTTGTGGGTTTGCCAATCCTTGAGTCCCTTTCTAGTGGTTGATTCATTACTAGTATTTGTTCAATAGGGAAAGTAGGGCATCGACATGTATATAGTTTTGTCATGTGTTTATGTGATTTTATGACTTATGTTAGTGTCAAACACATAGTTGAATTTCTATACTTGGAGGACTTGTGGTGTTGTGTAGTGAGCAATGCAAGTCAAAAAAATAAAATTATCTTGGTATTTTTTTACTATTGTATTTGTGTGTGTAAAATGTGGCTATTTTATGTGGAGCTATAACTAGTTAGGGATGACTACATTTCCCCCTATAAGGATAGTTTTTGTGATAGTTAACTTCTTGTGTTTTTAATAGATAACTCTCTCTCTCTCTCTCTCTCTCTCTCTCTCTCTCTCATATCTTAACCAAATTTAATTGAATTTTTTTGTTTGATGAAATTTTGAAGTACACATGTGTTCTTGGGTTATACGTTTGATTCAAGTCTTATTGTTGGTCATATATCCATTTTGGGAGTTAGGGTTTTTGTATGAAATTGAATATGAGATTCTCCACCATTTTATAGTTGGAAGTAAGCATCACCTTCACATCCTCTTTGATACGGTTTGGTTAAGAAGAATAAGAAAACTTGGAAGCATTGTGATTATGTTTTTCTATATTTTGTTAACTCTAAGTTAGAAGATCATGTTGTTGTATTATTTCTTATGTATTGTTTGATGTAGCAGATGAAGAAAGTGGAAGCATTTTGATTCCTTCTTGGGTATTTTGTTACCTCTATGTGAGAAGGTAATGTTGTATTATTACTTATTGAATCACCTTGTTCTTATGAAAAAATAACATGTGCTAATCTGAGCCTTATCTTAGATCAAGTTATCATTTTATCTTTTTATAAATCAAGTATAAGAGTATACATTTTTATGGAGTTATTGTAAATTATGAAAATAATTGGGTTTCTTATTTTTGGGTCATTTAATATATATTTGGAACTAAATTTGTGTTAAAAGTCCTATTGGACGTTGCAAATGGATAATTAATTGACTTTAAAAACTTGTGTTCTATTATTACATCTAAAAGGCATATTATTGTGTAAATATATGGTGTTATTGTAAGACATTTATGCTATATTTTTTGCATTAGAAGGAATGAAAACTCATGATGTGATGGTTATTTAAATCCCATCACATTATTATATTTTATTTTAATGTCAAGTAAGAAAGTTGTAATGTAATCACTAAGGGATTTCAAGGTGATAAATATAAAAACATTTGGAAAATGCTCTCTTCCATTGTTCATCTCAAATGGTAATAATTTATATCAATCTATGTGGGTGTAAATTATGCTCTTAATTTGGTGTATGATTGAAAATGGATGTGAAGAAAGAAGTTGAATGTGAAAGAAAATTATAGTTTATTATCTCTCATGAACTCTTTTAAATTATTTTGCTATTTAGACCTTATAATATACAAATAATATATTATTATTATTGTTGTTATAAAGTACTTTACCACTGTATAATTTCATTTATATGCATAATTACATCAAATGTAATTAAATTTTATTTGTGAACTCATGTAACTTACAACTAAATTGATAAATATTTCATGGGTTTTTTAATTCCATATTCCTTTTACTCCTCAACGAACTAGTTTTACCACTATATTTTATTATATCTCCTACACACTTTTATATATGTAAAACAAAGAGGATGTTGGGGGTTTTGGCATGTGTGTGGTTATATGTTTTCATTGATTAAAAAGGTCCATTAATAATAAATCAGGTTGATGAATAGTGTAATAGGTTGATTGCGGTAATGATGGAATGGGGAAAAAAATTATATCATGATTGTAAGAGTGGCAAGATGAGAATTTATTGACCAAGTAGGTGTAATCAATAGGCCTAGTAAGCATGGGTGATAACATGTGAAGGATAAAGATGCATGGAATCTTTTGAATCATGGTAGAAGAATTGAGATAATGAGGATCATGTTTTGAATCAATCATATAGTGTCACGGGTTGATTGCAAGATATCAATGGGGTTTGCGTAAGTGTTTATTTGTACCTAATCTATGTGCTACGAGGTCTAATAAGGAATGATATTTCAGTTGCATAAATGTGTAGGACCATGAGGGCATGAAGAGGTGTGAGACATGTTGTCTCAAGGATGTTACAATATTGTGAAGAGTTTTGTAGCTAAGCTGGGTGTCTTTCTTCTTTGTCTTAGTCTAAACTAAACTTAATTCTAGGACCTCTTAGGGAAATTCATAGTGGTTGAGAAGATTAAGGGCTATTTCGAGAAGATGAGAATCGATATGTTATTATAGGTTTTCTTAGTTTTGTGGTCGAAATTTCATGTTATTCGATGATATTTTCTCAACATATAATGTTTCTAACTATACCAAGTTTCAAAATATTGCATTTTCCAGCTTTCGAAGTGAAAAGTTTTCCACTTGGTTGAAATGTGTAAATTAGGCATGGGACAATGATCCTTTAAAGGATGTTGAGACATAGATTTTAGAAGATACCGAGTTGGAATAAAGTTAAATTCTTAGGTATATAGTTTATGAATGATTGTTAAGAAGGTATGGTGGTCAAAACCCTAGTTAAACACTAGTTCATAAGCGATAGGAGAAATATACTTGCTATGAGATTGGAATGGATTGCATAATCAATTATGATGATTTGAGGATGGAGAGGACTCTCCTAGATATCATATCGTGGTGGTTTGGTGACTTGACTATAGGTGGGCCCTACTTAGATTCATTAGTTTCTAGGAAAGTTTATTTTTCTATTACATTTTACATTTGACCTATGATCTAAATTGATGTTCTTAATACTATGGGAAAAAAGCTAGATTTTTGGAGTGTTTTCAGAGCTTGGTGAAGTAATTTGGAGGTATACATGGATCAAAATCTATGGCCTCAAAAAGATAGGCCATCGAATATGCATCATTTTCCCCTAGTTGAAAATAACACAACTCTTTATAGTTCTTGTGAATTAATTTCTATATATTATGTATGTAAAGTTCTTAGTTCCAATTCTTAGATCCATATGTTGTCCTTTTATTACAAAACTTTCCACTATACCAAATACACATTTGAAACTACCTTGCATTAGATTGATTATTTTCTTGTCAGAACATTTTCCACCTTATGTTCCTTATTACTTGAAATTGATTCCTTCTATTCCATTTCTTCATTATCTTTAATGATAATATTCCCTTAATGAAAAACATAAAAATCAAAATGTTAAATACTAAGTAAATAGAAAAATGATGTAGACAATTTACATCATATGCATTCTCACTTATCCTTCTCATAATAATACAATATTGGAAAATCTTCTTCTACTTATGAATTTTGTATGTTCCTTTACGAGATATGTCCTTCATAAAATATTTCATCTCCATATCTCCTTCTTTGAATATCTTCTATGTTCTACTTGACATATGTTGTAATTTTATATTTTTCATAATTATCTAGTATTTTCTTCCTTATTTTTTCTAGCAATTATTAAATATGATCTATAAAGGGTAATTCATCATCACTCACCATTTCTGTAATAGTAGTTGTATCAAATCCAAAATGCCATTAGGTAGTATTTGGTAAATAATTTTGAAATAGTAACTTACCCATTGACCTATTCATTTAATTGTTCTAGGAAAATTCTACTTTGGGTAATTCAAAGTCGCTTTGTTGGGGTTTCTTTTGACAACAATAAATCTTAGAAAAATTAAGTAACCTCTTCTTATCAAATTATATTTCTCCAACTATTTGAGCATGATATGCACTACTAAATAAGAACGTAGTTCCTTGGTTCTTTATTAAAATTATCCATATGTGGATCATAACATTTGTCTCTATATCTTAAGTGATAAGCTTTGAGATACAATGCAACCTATCAACTTCCTTTAAAAATGAATTTTGTATTCATGTAGTATCTATTTTAATCTTACAAGAAATACAGTTCACCATCCAAGAAAGTATTTGCACGTAAAAAAATGAATCGTTACCTCTTTTTGTGTTAGGAAGCCCCAATATAAAATCCATGCTTAATTTAATCCACTTTGCCTTATTAGTATTTCTAATAGCATATACAATATGTTTTGTTTTGCATGTGCCTTGGAAACCCGACATATCCTCCATCGTGAAACATACCTTATCACATATCTCTTTATCTTTGGCTAGAAATAATTTTTATCCACTAATATTATCATCTTATTCTTTCCAAAATGACATTTCAAACAACCACTATACAGTTCTCTTAAAATTTTATATCTCATAAATCAAAATGGGATATATAATTGTTTTCCCTTATGAAGATGACCATATTTCATAAAATAATCCTCAAAAATATTTTTCGTGTCTCCTATTTATCAACATCCTTATTTCTCAACATTTCTCCAAAACTTAGGATCAGATTCATATAAGTCATAAATACCTTCAAAATTGACCAATCTAATTACCATAATTGTTAGTAAGGCCAAACACCTACTCGGGGATTGGTTACCTTATTCTTCTTTCCCGTTTAAAGATTTAGGACAAATATGTACCCCTAAAAGAACGAAACCCATTTTTATGCCTGAAATTTGGCTTATTTGTGTATTAAAAATCTTAAGGCCCAATGATCTTTATGAAAAATGATCTTCTTTTGTACCAATGAATTCCTCAGTAATTCCTTAGTTCTTGTATAATGGCATAAAATTCAATATCATAAGTAGAATAATTTTTTCATACCTCATTCAACTTCTCACTATAATATGATATAGGCCTTCCTTCTTGACTTAAAACAACAATTCCCACATGTGAAGCATCATAATCAATGTAAATTAATTTGTCAAAATTAGGTAAAACCAACACAAGTGCATTTGTTAATTTATTATTTAATAATTCAAAGCTCACTCTAATATCCATTATCCATACAAACTCTTTTCCTTTCATGCATTATGTTATTGGTGGAATAATACTACTAAAGTTTCTATAAAATAATGTTAAAAATTAGTCAATCCATGGAATTTTCTTACCTCTGTCAAAATCCTTGGGATAATCCATTCAAAAATGCATTAATCTGTTATCCAATTTTTCCCCTCGGGAAAAATTGATTAAACATGACCTTGCACAGAAAAAAAAGTGGTTGATCGAGTTACGGGAGCTTACATTTCAAGCTTAGTCAAATATGGTTGAAGCATGTTAAGCATTACAAAGAATTTTAGGAAAAGAAGATGCTCCAAGTATGAAATTTTTGGACTTCGACGGTGGAGCGTTTTGGCATTTACGAGAAAAGCGGGCGAAAAGAAATCAACAAAGTCACAAATCCTGAAGTCGAAAGTCTAAAATTTCTTACTTTCAAACTTCCAAGTTTTGAAGATCTTAGTGAATGCATGGTAGGTGAAAAGTGGCAAAATTTCTAAAACCAAAAGTTATGAAACTCTGAAAGTCCAAAATTTAGGACTTTTGGGTTTCGAGAGATAGGAGATGACTACATGGAAAATGGATCAAAATCCTAAAAGTCGAAGTATGAAAGGATTTAGATTTCGGAGGTCAATATTTCTTTCAAGGTCAACGTGGATGTCTTTTTTGGACTTTCGGACGTCTCAATTTCGAGGTTTGCATGTAGGGGATTGAAAGAAAAATTACGAAAGGAAAAGTTATGAAACCATGAAAGTGTGAATTTTGGACTTTCAGACTTTTGGAGATTCAGGGTTTGGATTTTCGAAAGATTAGAACCTAAACATAAAATCAAGATAAAATGTCTAAAATTTTAAAATTTGAATGTCTAAAATTTCTGAATTTCGGGTTTCGGATTTTCGAACTCTCAGCGAAATTGCTCAATGAACAATACCTCAACTTCCAAAATGCAAATTTCTTAAAATCTGAAATTTAAATTTTTATAGATTGTATACTTTTCAGACTTTGAAAAAGAAGATCAACATTTCACATCTTTTCCGAATGACACCTCGACCTTCAGATGGCCATAACTTTTGACTGGGAGCTCAAATTTGCACAAGAAAGGACTTTTAAGAGGGTCTCCCGGTCCCTGCCATTTTAGAGGGTCTCCTAGAGCCTCACCTACCACAATAATGAAGTTATGGCCTTCCTTTCTTTCCCAAAAATCATGTTTATGGGGATATTGATTTTTCAAGGGTGCCCATCATTGTTGCGGTTGAATTCAATCCATTCTAGGGTGATTAGAGCAATACTTTGAATTATTCTCTCCTCTTTCTCCATTCTTCATATATATTGTATGGAGGGGAATTTTTCTAAAGATTGGAAAATTTGGATGTGCACCCTCCCTTCTTCTCTTTTACGTATGTGGATTTATTGAGTTAAAACCTCCCCTCAAAACGGTAATGCAAATCTTGCCTCTTTGCCATTGTAGTGTACTATATCGAATTTGTGGATTAATAATACATGTTTATGGATTATTTTCAACCCTCTCGTTGTGTTCATTGCACCTCTCCGATCTCTCATTGAAATCTTTGTTATCTGTTTATGGTTGTTGTATTACATTTCAATGGTTTATGTTTAATGGAAACACAAGTGTTGAGAATTCCTTTAGTGCATCACCTTTTTTAGTTAAGGTTTATTTTCTTACATATTTTTAACCTTGTTTCCCTAGAATGTTAAAGTATGTTTTAGAATAAATCCTCTACAATTTGTATGTGTGCATCAAAATAGAGGAATAGGAACCAACCTTCATTTGGAGATCTTTCCTACTTGCAAAGTCCCACACTTTGGGAAAAGCTCCATGTTATACAATCACACTAATAGTTTCAACCCATCAAGTTGCATACATTTAGGGGTCTTGTGATTACGCATCAACATTAACCTTTCCTTAATTCATCTTCACACCATTTTCTGAAACTTTAAACCCCTTAAATACCAAGCTCAATTGCATAAAATTATATTTTCTCAAATTTGCATATAAATTTTCTTTTCTTAATATCTTCAACACCACCATCAAATGCAATTTACCTAATAATATTTAATTCTATTAAATATTAATATATCGTAAAAATAGACTACCAAAAACTTACTAATGTAGTCTTGTAGAACTCTATTCATAAACCTCTTAATTATAATAAAATAATTAGATAATCCAAATGGTGTTACAAATCACTCATATAACCCATATCAAGTTGTAAATGTTGTCTTCTATTCACCTCCTTCCCCGATCCATATTTGATAGAATCCATCATGTCATCTAGGAGGGGTATAATTAACCTATATATTTGATGGTAAATTTAATAATAAATCAACTACATGTACATATCTTCCACGTCCCATATTTCTTTGGAGTCAATATCGTTGGGGTTTCACATGGGATCATACATTATCGTACATCCCCTTTCTTCACCAAAAATGATACTTATCTATTTAATTATGTATATAATGTCGAGCTCATCCAATATTAAGATTTGATTAGTATGGATAAACCTCTTGGGTTGACACCTGTAGTGCCCACTTTCCTTCGACACTTTTTTGCATCAATCCTAATACTGCTGACTATACTATGGACATTGTTATAGTTTTGGTTTAGTATGATGTTAGATGTTAGATCATGGATTATTATTGATTTTGATTCATACATGATGCATGATGTATATTGGAGACATTTTATATAGATGCTAACATGTTGTTGGACATGGTTATACACACACACACACACACACACACACACACACATATGGACATTGTTAGGACTTGTGATATTTGGACATATTGAGTAGACCGAGAAAATTGAATTAAAATTGATGATGATATAGTCGTTGATGAAATTGTGAGTGATATTGTTGTTTGTCTTGATGATTGTTGTGATTCATATATATATATATATATATACACAAATACATATATACATATATATATATATATATATTAATGATTTTGAAATTTTATTTATATTCCTTTGGATGTTCTTATATGACCATGAGGCGGAAGGAGGTATTTGTGTTTTATAGGTTAAAAATATATCACAATAAACATTGGGGGATTGGAGACCGACCACATTGGAATTCTAGATGAATTCAACAAGGTCACCATGGCAACTTGTAATTATTTTTGTGTGTGTGTGTTGTTAGTTGTTTGGGATTTCCATGGGGGATCCCTCCGAATGTGACCAAGGGATTTATGTTTTCTTTATTTGGTTCCTTTGTTTAATGTTGCATGTGTTTATTTGTTGGTTCATTGCCCCTTTCCTTTATTTATTAAATGGTGTGTAAATATTGTGAGTAATCATGTTGTTAAGTAATTAAGTAAAAGGTTTATGAGAATGTAATTAATAGAGTTGTTGGATCTTGGGTTAAGTGTTGTAAGAGGCGTGTACATTAATTTTGAAGTGTGAAACACTCCACCTTCTTTGAAATCCGAAATTGTTCTTAGAGGATTATTTTAGAGGCTTATGGTACAAGTTAAACTTGTCCCACACCTATTAAATTTACATACCAACCATACCTATTGTTGGAGGGTTAAAATTATCCCCTAATTATGCATTTTGTAAGTAAATTTGTATGTTTGTATTGCACCTTCTTAAAAAAATTTAATTTCAGTCCTTAGGGTGTGGACTTGTTTTGGAGTGTGTAAGTAAACTGTCATATTATCCACCCACCTAATTATTATGCATTGGAGAATGAAGTTGACTTAGGTGTTGGTGTTGAGAATGGGCGATGTGGAATCCTACACAGATCCACCTCATCCTCTTCTCTTCCCTCTTTTATAAAATTTGAGGTCCTTACCTTGTTCTGGGGGTTGCTTCATTATAGCATACTTCATTTTTGAGGTGAATTATTTTAATGCTTTGAGCTCTTACTTTTGGAGAAGATTAGAGACTGCTGCATGCTTGTATATTGTTGATCTTGGATTGTGTTTTGCATTGGAAAACTTGTTGTTCGAACCTTTAAATAAAAATATGTCATGGAGAGGTAGGATCTTGGCTCTTGAAGTGATCTCTTTTCATTTTTTTCCTTGCACTTAGGAATGGTTGAATGTTTGAATTTATTATTCTATTGTTGGCTGGTTGTGTAGACTACCTAGGGATGGTGTAGTAGGAGACTATGGGGTATTTTTAGGAGGCATAAATTATTTGGGGAGATATAAGTGTGGAGAGAGTTTGGATTTGGTTTCCACCTTACAAAAAATAACTTCCATTTCTTTACTTGTTATGGGGTGCCATAAGAGGTTGGGGAGGCAAAAGGAAATGGGAGGAATAAGGGGTACTTAGGGAGGCATAAGGGTATGTCGGGTTTGATATACTATATTTTTGGTGGTTTGTAATCGGTGGTGACCCCATTTTCCCTTTGGGATGTATAAGTAGTATCCCACATATTTTTTGTTCCTTTTGCTTGCATGAGGAAGCTTGAGTGTTATTTTTGTTGTCTTTTATCTGTGGTTATGAACTATAGTTTTGTTTTGGGTTGTGTTCTAAATGTGAAATTTCATGTGTGTTATGAAAGCCTTTTGTTGCCATGAGTTGAAACACGTCTCTTATTACAGATCTGGTTGGGGCTCGGGACAATGAAGAAGGATGGCTTCTCCTTTTCATTGGATGTCTTGGTTGGGTGGAGAGCATTTCCTTTCCCCGCCTTTGTTTTTATTAAATCTGTAAAATGGAGGATCTTCATGTTGTTGTACTAGAGCAAAAGAAAAAGATATATCGACTGATCCTTGATGAGATTATTTCTTATTGTAAGATTTTTCCTAGTTGAAGTGGATGACCTTGTATAATAATTATGATGGAAAGATGTTTTGTATTGGCTATGAAAGTTGTAATTCAAAATGTGAAAGAGATATACTCTATTTTCTGCTTTTGAAAGAATGTGAAAGAAAATTTTATTATGTATGTTGTATTTGAGGAATGGAAGAAATAAGTTGTAAAAATATCCTTTTGAATCAATAAAATATTGTACTACTTTTCTCAAATGGTATTATTAGGTATTAAAATATGATGGTTGAATGTATTTTGAAATCTCTAGTTGGAAAGATGAAAAGTGAATACGTGTGAAGAAATTTCATAATGTTTAGTTCTTTAGAAAGGAATGTTGAAAATTAGATGTTGTAATTTGACATTTGAATACCTTGCTTGAATCAACTTAATAAGTTAGAGTGTTTTGGAATGAATCCATACTTGGAAGTGGTAAATGTAAACAAATCTATTCGAATTGGATTGTTGTTAGATGTTTTTCTTTAAAACTCGCAAATGTTTTATCAAAAAGCACAGATCAACCCTGCAGCCTTGGAAAATGAAATAAAATGATTGAATTAAGGTTACATGATCAAAATGACCCCAAAAAAACTAAAACACTTAAGGAAAGTTTTAAAGAACCTTTCAAATGGAGCAAAGACAAAATTACATTCATCTTGGTGTCAAAGGTTACAAATTTTGAATTGTAAATCAATCAAACAATATATACGTTTAAATCTATCCTAAATTCCTCTAAGATTAATCCTCCATGTCTTTTGGCATGTTCGTAAAGGAAGGAGGTTGAATCACGTTACAAGTACACATTTTTAAATCCTACGAGAAAATCTTAAAATTAACCCTTCAAAGTTTATCATGACTAAAATTCTAAGCTTCCTGTGCAAAGAGAACTTGAGATATTTCCAAAAGTCCTTTTTGCTAAAACCTGAATCCCAGTCAAAATTTATGGCCTTCTGAAGTTTTACTTCATTTTGGCTTCAAAATATAACTGTCAAAATTAATTAACAAATTATTCTTGAAGCGGACATGTGGGAAAAATGTTTCCCTTTATGATTTTTCCCAAAATGCTATAGGCATTATGTTCCCCACCACTTCGCTGACCTGAAAAGCTTTCTTTTTGCCAAAAAAAAAGTAATCTAAGTTCGAAAAGAAAAATTGGAAAAAATTTCCCCTAGCCCCACCACCCCACCTTGCCTTTTGAAATGTATCTTTGCGGGTGACCGGGCTGCAATCCCTAACTTAAATTTTAAAAATATTTGGTAAAATTTCCTAACTTTCCCCATCGGCTCGCTGGCCTACAACCAATCAGGTGTTGCCACGTGGCCTCACAAGGCAATGACGGAGCTATAAAATCTCTTTAAACCTTAGCACTTTCAAATTTAAAATTTGGAATTTTTTATAAGTTTCCTTTGTGGCCTGTCGGCTAGCCACCAATCAGGTGTTTCCACTTGGCATCATGAGGTGTCAGCGGAGGAGTGGATCCCTTTAAAAAAACTTAGTGCTTTGGAAATCTTTTGGCATAAATACTAAGTTCTTCCGTCGGCCCGACCACCCATAGCTAGTGAGAGCTTGACACATGGCGCCTTGGGCATTGGCGAGAGAGCATAGATAATTTTTTTCCCTTAGTGCTTTCAGTAAAAGACTAAATTTCTTAAGTCTTTCCAGTGCTCGACTTCCCACCGAGGCTTGGAATTGCTAACACGTGTCCCTTATGGGCTCGCGGCACGCAAAGCGCGCGCTAATATTCTTCCCCACCTGTCGGCCCATGCATGAGAAAAAAATTATTTCCCACCCCATCATGGGCATGTGGGCATGCGGATGTGAAATTAACTTGTTTCCTAAGAGTGCTAAGGGCAAAGTTTCTTCCCAGGCCCGCGCTTGGGAAAATTTTCTTCCCAAGGCTCGTCGGCCCATAACTTGAGTTTTATAGGGAGTTAGAAGGAATTCCTTATATATAAGGAAAGGGGAAGAAATTTCCTATCTAATGGAATGGTGTTTAGGAGTTTTTGATTTAGGTAAATATAATAAAAAATAATTTTAAATATTTTAGGTCAGTATGTGGGCGGAGGGGGGTAAGAGGAAAATTACCTTCCTTATTTCCAATGTGTATTTCTAAAAGTATTAGTTGACCATTCAGGGCCACCTTATGGGGAAGGGGATGTTTTCCCTACCCCCTTGTAATGAGATCTTGTTTTATTATTTTGGCCCCTGTAGCTATCTATGTGTAATTAAGAAATATTTAACCCTAGTGTTAATATAATTCTATTTATTAAATTAACACCTAAAGGAAATTTAAACTATACTTGGGTAATTATAACCACCGATTGTAATGGGGTCTTTTATATGTTGTTCTAATGGAAAACCTTATATTCTTATCATTTTTGACCTTGATGTACTTCCTTCTATCAATCATTGCTTGAGGCATATTTATAGCCTCACCTTGAACCAAAAAAAATTATTCCTTAATTTTTCATAATTAACCTAAGTTGTTCTTCGGTCTCAAGAGAGATATTTTTTTATAATTCGACACAAAACCCTTCAAGTAACTCTTCCGTATTACATTAAAAAAATATTCACAGTACCTTTTTTCTTCATCTAGTTTGGCTACCTACTCTAAATATTATGTCTTTACCATTAATGGATAGAAAAAACCTTTCATGTTCATTTCTATGTTAAAATAATTTGTGGACAAGATGCACTATATTATTTTCCTTTTTTAGTGCATAAAAACCATCGCAACTACATATTTCTAAAATATATGAGTATTCCTTCCCCATCATGAATTACCTTTCTATCAAATTGCCATGGTCTCCCCAATAAAACATGGAATGCATCCATTGGAATGACATCACACCAAATCTCAACATTATGTTTGTTTCTGCTGAGAACTTAATCAAACATCTCTTATATACTTGTAAATACAATTCCTTTCTTATTTATCACGAGTCGCAATAGGGAAAATGAATATTTTCATATTACAACTGTAACTTATCTACAATTTATTTATAAACCATACTTTCACAACTTCCACCATCAATGATAATGTTTCATACCTTTTTGTAATAGGTGCAAATTGTTCAAAAAATATTGTTCCACAAGAAACGAATCACAACCTTAAGAATACCCCTTTCTTGAGGTTATCATTTTTATTCTCATCATGAGATTCTCTCCCACATCTAGTGCAACCGATGTGTCTTTCTCTTCAACTACATCCTGGTTGAAATTTACCCTACAATTATCCTTCGACATCCTCTATTGTGCACAATAGTGAGGAAATTGAAAAATCACCATGCCCTTCTTCACGAAACATATAGTACACATAAGGTCTATGTGGGCCATCCTACCCTCTTCAACTACAATAATTTTTATTCACATATTCTTTACCTATCTTAATTGTTGTTCCTCTTTCCAAGTCCTCAAATTCTTCCATGTTATTATCTTTCAAGTAACGATATGTTTCTCTTCTTATGTTAGTATACCTAGCTCGTCCTCTTATTTAAGATTATCTTCCTCTATTGGGTCCTTCAAATCCTCTAAAATTAGGTCTAGTTTTATTTTATTCTACCTTTAACATAAACTAATAATATTCCACCATGTTTCTCTTCATATGCATACTTTGTTCACCTTGAATATAAAATTTCTTACCATTTACATACCTTAAATCCATTTCCCGTCCGGTGAGTGTAGATGCAATCAAGAAACATGAGATAATGTCGATTATACAAGGGCTTAGTACATTGGAGATGGAGATGGATGATATCAAGAAGCTAGATCTGCAAAACTAATTCAGATAAGATTAGAACACAATATGTGGGGGTTTCCTGAACGGTACCAGTTCCAAGAAGATTTCACCTCCCTTGAAGGATGTCAACCCTCATGTTAGACATGATAATTAGATCATTAACAATAGTAAAAATATAAAACAAAACTAACTAAATTAACAAGGAACTTAGCATATGTCCTGCTATGGAAATGAACCGAGCATCAAGATCGAAAGATAAGAGACAACTGCCAGAGCTTTCTCTTTCAAATGGGTAGAACTTAGTTAAGCTCTTTCTTCTTTAAAAAAAATATTCTCCTTAAAAATCTATATCCTTTTCGGTCTTCCGTCCAGGGTCCTTAAAATATGGGGAAAACCCCATATTTATAGCTTATATATGAGACTAAATTGTAGGTTACATGATACATGGGGTGTAGTAAAGTAACTTTGAGTTAGGGATGTGATGTGATCATGTGGGTCCCATAGTTTGACTTATTAGGAAAAGTGGGGACATGATTTGAATGGGGGTGAGATAAAAATTTCATTTTAAAAAGAAGTTGCAGAGATATACATTATGAATTAAATAATTTGTCGAGAGATGGGGATGATTCCAAAAATTGAATTATTAAATGGGTGCATACAAAGCCCATTGATAATCAATCAAATAATGTGAGCAAATAGATAGGATTTTATTTAATTTAAGAGAAAGAGATGCGAGAATGGAATTAGCGTGCATGTAAGATTACGAGGGGTGTTAAACCAAAAATAGGTGTCTACTTTTGCCCCTTTTTGTTGAGTGGTTTTCAATAGCAATCCACGAGACAAAAGCAAAAAGGGTTAGATGAAATATGTTTCCAGGGTGGATGAAGACATGACCAAAAGAAAGATGCCTCGGGAAAAAAAAGGATTGAAATAAACAAAAAGGTATGGTGGTTACTCCAATATCACATTGGTAGAGGACAATTGCAGGTCTCAATAGAGACAGATGACAATGTTCTACGGACCGGTGAGTGGGTGAAGACCATCGCAAAGCGGTATGGATGTTGACCAAGATGACCAATGGGTCATAGGAAAACATCAAAATATGTGTAGTTGAATGTGAAAGATGTGTGGAAGCCTTTTTCTAAGGAATTGTGTGAAAAAATCATGTGTCCAAACATGGACGAGAATGAAGATAATGATGCCCCAGCACAGGGCATGAGAAGGACACAAGGTGAGTTATATGCATTGACAAGTACAAATATGAAAAGGTACCCCAACATAAGACATAGATAGATGTTAAAATAAGAAATCCTAGGGGGAATACTCATAAATGTGGATATGATGAGCAAACAGGATAGAAATGTGAGATAAAATGCCCTAAAAGGGTAATAAATATGATGGCAATCATGTTTTATAGGAACGATGCATAAGTGTTAGCAAATTAGAAGGTGAAGAAGACAAAAAGTCTCATTTCTTTGGTAAGTGTGATAGAGATACTTTTGCAAAAAAAAACAAGAGAAAATATTCAAGGGAGAGACTAAGATTAGATAGGTGATGGCCGTTATGGTATCCTACAAGACAAAAATGTCAAAAGAAGATGGAACTTGAGGTTCTTAGAAATGGATATGATTATGTCCTTGTGAGAGAGGAATGACGAAGATAAAAGATATGACAGGCTTATTAAAAAGAGAAGAGGTCAATGTGGTAAAGAGAAGAACAAGAACAGTAACGAAAGGGATAGATAATGATACATAAAAGGAGAAACGTCGATATTGACTATGAATGCCGGATGTAAGAGATGTCGAGAAAGAGAAAAGTGAATAGACAGGGAGGATTGGTTGATTATGAGAAGAGCAAGAAATATTGAATATGAAGGTGACAAGGATATGGAATCGAGGGAGGGAGATGGAAGAAGAGAAAATAAAGATTGAAAGGGGAGGAAGAAGATAACAAAGAAGGATTATAAAGAAGGACAAACAAATAGAAGACAAGAAAAGAAAGAGCAGAGGATGAAATAATGAAAAAGGGAGAGAGTTATTTAAAATGAAAGATGTGATGAAGGTTGGAGCAGAGAGGAAAATAGAGAGCGTAGTGGAAAACGAAAGACATGATAGAGAAAAGAAAATTAAAGGAAACAAATCATAGTGAGGAAATCCAAGGCAAAGAATATAGAACTGACCGCATGGAAATGCATGTGGATGATGAGATGATAAAGGAAATGGGATAACGCAAGAGTCAAGGGTTTTCGATGGGGAAGTAAGGAGGAAGTATGAGGTAAAATGGGGAGAAAGATGATATAGAGGAAGTAAAATAAGATGAAGATTAGAAATGAGGAGAACACAACGAAGAAAATTATGTCAAGGAAGTAAACAAAAAATGAAGATATTTGGTAAAGAGTGGGAAGCATAAAGAACGTAAATAGAAACTTGAGGGAAAGAATGACATCGATTGGAAAAGAAACGGAGATGCATGAAATGAGGATATGCTAATGATGATAAAATAGAGAGAAGGTGTATGATGAAGACAATGAAGAAATTAGCAAGGAAGAATGGTAGATAGAGAGGTGGAGAGGTGGAGAGGAAAAATAAACGATGGGATAGGAGACGAATGCTAGTGAATGGATGTTAGGAGAATTCCATTGACAATGATCGAGAGGAAACGATGGGACAAAAAATGAGACAAGGCATAAAGTAAATGAAGAATGGGATGGGAAACGCCAATGAAGGGATGTTAGGAGAAGTCCTCGATAATGATCAAAGGACATAGAGAAAGGAAGGAATGAAGATAGAATGGAGGAGGTCAAAGAAAAGGATTCAGTTTGTGTAGAATGGGGATGATTGATTTTAGAAGAAGTCCACGATAATTCTTAGCGTGGAAATAGAAGATGATGATGAAAGAATTGGAAGATCAATGAAAATGATGGGTAGACATGGTAGATGTGTGGGAGAACTCTAGAAGACGAATTGGAAAGAGTAAAGAAAGGAGGGATAACAATGTGTAGGAAGATGAATACAAGGAGATGATGCGGTGGATAAGAATGAATGAGATATAAATGAAGAAACAAGACATGAAATCAACGGAGAAGCAACGGTTAAGTAAGATTACCTATTGAGGGATGATGGAGATGAACAAGGAACTAGTAGGAAGTGGTGTTTGCGTGAATGAAAGAGGAGGTGAGAGAATTTAACTATGGGGAATGCCGAGAAAATGTAGATGGAGATAATGTGGGTACTTGGGGAGTGCCGAATGTCAAATCATGCTTAAGAGAGACTCTTAAGTAAGATTGCCATGCCACGCAGGAGGATTTAAGTAAGATCACCAAACCGGCGGTGACAATATGGAAGGCGAAAGACAATATTATAGTATATGTAGGTGTGGAAGGGTTGGTTGGAATGGATGAGTATAATGAGAGGTAGTAGACATAAGATGAGGAAGAGATGATGGGAGATGGAAAGATCGGATGAGCAACCATTCTTAAGAGAAAATATTAAGTAAGATTGCCCTACAACAGAGATGGTTAAGTAGGATCACCAAACCGAACAAGAAGAAGAATGATGAAAAACATGAGCGGTGTATACCAAAATGGAAGAAAAGATGAGAGGAGGTGATAACAATGTGATAACAAGGAAACAAAGGAGTGTGACATGAATGGACAGAGAGGAATATATGCAACGTAGATGGAGATTTTAAGGGCAATACTTAACCGGGATGCCCGCGTGAAGGTGGTGATGATGCAAGAGTGTTAAGTAGAAAAGGAGGAGTGGAAAGATGCTTTTGGGAGTCATTGTAAATGCATTGAAAGGAGAAATAGTGTAGAAGCTTCTACGGTGGAAGGATTCAAGGAAGAAGATATACCTTAACTAAGGTTCTTTGGCTATATGGATGGTTAAGCAAGTTTTTCAAACTAAAAATGGAAGAGTAAAAGAGAAACTCAAGAGGAAAGACAAGTAAGATGTTTAGTGTCGTGTAAGGGGGGAAGGTGAGAAGGATGATGTGGAGACAAATGGTGATGAGTGAACATGGAGAGCACGGAGAAATGGATCAAATTCAGCGTTGAACATGTTGAGAGATAAGGATCTGAAGGATAATGAACTTTCCTTGAGGAGGACCCTCAAGTAGGATTCACAAAATGCAACGAAGATCAAGTAGAATTCGCAAACCGAAGAGTGTATTTGCAAACACATTCATAGAGATGATGGATAGATATAAAATTTATAGTTTGAAACTTGATGTGATTTTTATAAAAGATGATTTAGATGAGATGAATGGAACATAGCTGTAATAAGGGTATATAGGAGACTATGTTTCAAATGGGATTGGAGATAAACAAGAAAGGGTTACCACTCAAAGCATTGCACTTGTAGCGAATAGTAGGTGTTCATATATAACCAACGATAGTTAGTTATACCAAAAGATCATGGGGAAATATGGATGAAGGATGCTCGTAATCCTAATATTGAAATGAAAAAGAGATCAAAGGTGTGACTTGTACTTGGGAAGAGGGATCTTCAAAAGTGGTGCTTCTTAAGTCTATGCCCCAACTCGGAAATGGAAAGAAAAATAGTAGAGAGCTGAACAATGCGGGAAGCTTTCGGAAAATGTTGATAAAAGAATGTTGATCAATTCGTAAAACCTTCCAGATGCCAAAATAAAAGAGTAGCCATCCTTTGAGGGTATGGTCTACTTTATACATAATATGAATGGTAAGAATAATATGATAGTCATCCTTCAAGGGAACGGTCTATTTCTTTTGATTTTGCTTGGATTTTGATTTGTATACTATTTTATTTTTGTATTGCATGAACAACTATCCTTCGAGGGATCAATCTATTTTTTTATAACTTTGATTTTTAGTTTTACATACATGAAGTTGAGCTTCACATGGGGGACAGTGGGAATAGATAAGTCAACCACTTAAGAGGGGATAAGTAATGTACAAAAGACACCCCTTGACCCTTTTCATGGTGGAAACAGGAGAATGAGAAGGTGATGGATGTAATGGTAATGTTGTCACATCAAAGTAGTGAAGGCGGACAACATAATTCAGATCATTACAATGAAAAATGAAAGGAGCTAAGGATAGAGGAATAATCTAAGGGTATAACTAAGTGCTCATTGGTAGATATGCTAACAAAGAGTAGAATAGACACGAGTGCAATGTATTAAGAGATTCTGTCTCTAGTTTACCATCATGAGAGGGAAGAAAATGAAGTTGCAATAAGATGCGATGGTAGCCAAGCGGGGAAAAAAAAATATCCTGAAGGAAACAAACATATGACCACAACGGTGGATTTAGATGAAAATAAATGATGATGCCCCAATAGAGACATACGCATAAAAGGAAAATCATGGCCTCAAAGGAGGGCTTGATGAAATAAATGGTGTCCCAAAAAGAGACACACATATAGCCACAATGGTGGACTTCAAAATAGATGGTACCCCAGAAGAGACATAAATATAGCCACAAATGTGGACTTAGAGAAAAAGGATGGTGCCCCGAGAAGAGACACAAAAAATGTCCCTCAATGGAGAGACAAACATGGCCTCAAAGGAGGGCTTTAATGAAAAAGATGATGCCCCAAAAGAGACATAAATATGGCCATATAGGTGGACTTAGAAAAAAGGTCCCTCAATGGAGAGACAACTATGGCCTCAAAGGAGGGCTTCAATGAAAAAGATGATGCCCCAAAAGAGGAATAAATATGGCCACAAAGGTGGACTCAGAGAAAATGGTCCCTCAATGAAGAGACAAACATGGCCTCAAAGGAGGGCTTCAATGAAAAGAGGATACTCCCAAACGGAGCATAAAAATAAAAGAACAAATATAGCCTCAAAGGAGGACTTATGAAATAAACGGTGTCCCAAAGGAGACACAAATATAGCCACAATGGTGGACTTTGAAATACATGGTCCCTTAATGGAAGGACAAATATGGCCTCAAAGGAGGATTTAGAATGAGATGAGGATCTGGATATAATTAATTTAGATTGGATGGATGTGAAGAAAGTAAACAAAACAATGTCAAAGAGTGAAGTCCCCTAGTAACAAGGGATTTGTATGGATGATGTGTTCAAGGGCAAGGGAAGGTTATTCCCCCAATAAGTTAAATGTGAAGGAGGTAAAGGATGTCGAAAGAGCTTAGATGAGATTGTTTTAGATTTGGATGGGGTAAACGATCGGAGACCACAAGTGTGCTTAGTAAGATAAGCAACATTGATGAACAATGGAGGGCATTCCTTAGGAGGAATGACATGGGCTGGATAAATATTAAGGGTTGATGTGGATGGAGGGATTGTGGGAGATCTAACAGATGGGATATGGATTTGATTCAAGGTGGATGAAGAAGGAACCTTCCCGAATGAGGAAATCATATTTCTCAATAATTTTTGGACGATTGACCCAAAGGCCTTACAATGTTTGATGTCATGACACGGGGTACTATGATAAGCACAACTACAATTAGGATTGAACAATGATGGCTTAGGACCATATGGATTGAAGGCTTTAATAGAATGAAGTTTGATGGTAGATTTTTGAGTTAAATGTCGAAATATGTCTGCGTAAGACCCCATTGAAGTGTCATAGTGAAGGTAACTATTGTGGGTTTTGACAGGATGTCTCAACTTGGAGTTAGGAGAAGATGTAGATGTAGATTGGATGTGTGAATTTCATGTTTTGGAGGACAAATCAAATTTTGATGAAGGATGATATTGTTTGGATTTGGATTGATTATTAAAAGATGTCGTATATGGAAAAACTAATCGTGTCATGGATGTTGTGGCATTAGATTGTTGAGAAAAGGGAAAATTTGAATGTTTTCGAGGATACTCGGGGAATATCATGGATGTTTTCCCAAGCCTTATAATTCAACCGAGAAGATTTACCTTTAGCATGGATGACAATAATTTCAAATGGAGGATCTGATAGAGCTGGTGTGGTTATCAATGGAGAAATTTTTCTAATACAAGATGAAGATGTTAATGAAGATATAGGTGTTTATAAGATTTGATTAATGATATCTATGTGAGACATGGATTGTTTCAATTTGAGCATGGAAAGAGATGATTTTTAGAGGGAGAAGGTAAAACATCTTTATTTGATTGAGGTGGATATGTTGGTTCAATAGGTGATTCAAGGGGTATATCTCAGGTAGGGTTCTGATTGAGAGGATTTGATTGATGTGATAGGAGGATTAGGTAAGGAATATTGGGGTAGACTGGGTGATGTGGCCATGGGAAATGTTGTCAAGGTAGAGCTAGGTGGATTTGTTGATATGATAGGTATAGGGGTAGTTGGGATAGATAAAGATGTAGGCATTTTTGGAATCTGTGGAGACGTGAGTGATGTGATAACCGATGGAGTAGACCTTATAGGTATGGGTAATGCAACAAATGCAGGAGCATTTTCGGGTGTAGAAGTAGAAGGGACTGGTTGTTTCATTGAGACAAATATGGGTGAAGAAATAGATGGGAGAGATGTAGGGATATGTGGGGATACGAGTGGGGCCGAAATAAGTGCTGAAGATGAATCTAATGTGGTAGATTGGGGTGTATTTGAAATGGTGGAAATGGATGATATAGTTGAATTTGATGTAGATGTGGCAAGGATAGGAGAAGGTATAGGTTCAGGACAGGTAGTGAAAGTTGATGTAGGTGTAATAGGTTCTGAATAAGGGATGGGAATAATGTCCACTATGGGAACATGCGGAGTTGGTGACAAGATGGGATCTTGATTGACAGTGTCAACCATACAAGTGTTTGATAGTTGAGATGTAAAGGGGGTGATGTGATTCATTGGTGGTTGATTAGTTTGTGTAGTGGAGGTATCAATTTGGATATCCCCTTGATTTACAAGTTATTGGACACGATATTTGAAGGAACGACATCTCTCAATGTCATGACCTTTGACTCGATGATATTTACAAAGTGTCCTCGTGATACAAAATAAGCTTGGCTTGCATGAGTTGTCCATGGGTCGTATGGGAGGTAGTTGGATAGAGTTTACGCTCATCAACTTATCAAATATAGAACTATATGATTCTCCTAAAGGAGTGTAGTTGGTTGTTGATTGAGGAGATCGTTGTTGAGACCATGTGCTTGGTGTAGATGGGGATGAGGGTTCAATGACCACGGTGTTTCCTCAAATCTTGAACTTGTTGTTATGTGTGAATGGTTTGGTGGATTCAATTTTTGATTTAATTGAGCTTAGTTTAAGATGATCCACTCAATGGCATAGGTTTCAAGCTTGTGAGCCATTGTGAAAGTTTAATTAAAGGTTTGGAATGATTGGATCTGAAAAGTGGATGATATATGTTTGGCACACGAACGCGAGAATAAGTCGATGAGCTCATTTTTTTGGGATAGTGAAGGGTAGTTGGTTTATAATAGCATGCCATCGTGCGACGAAGTCGATTATGGGCTCATTTTCCTATTGTTGAATGGTATATAGATCAGCGATAGTGGTATTACGTGTGATATTGACATAAAAGTGTTATAAGAACAACTATGTAAGTTAAGTGAAAGAGAATATGTAATGTTGTGGGATATTGTTGTACTGTCCAATGCGGGACTAGACAAATACATGGGGAAAGTGTGAAGAAGTAAAGCATGATCATGCACAATAATACAACATCCATTTCTAAATGCGAGGAGATGTTTTGGGGATCTTCTTTATTATTGAACTTATTAAATGCGGGAAGTTTCCAATGAGGAGGATAGGGCTTGATTGCAATCGACGATTGAATGGGTTCATTATAGATGTGTTCATAGAATAAGGTGTTATTGGGTGGTACGGTAAAGGTTTCTAAACTAGTTAACCGATTTATTAAGGCATGAATTGAATTAGTTGAGGTATTGTGAGGTTGAGATTGGATTGGTTGTGTGGTTTGAAAAATAGTTTGATAAGGTAAATTATATGTTTGTGGATGTATGGGTGTTTGGTGTAGTGTATCGATAAGGTGGTTGATAAGTTTGTGGATAGGATGTTTGCGGAATGGTTTGATAAGAAAATTGATTAATTTAAGGATATGTGGTTGTTTGGGGAGCTGCTTGGCAAAGACTAACATGTGTCATAGGTTGGGATTGCTGCATAGGCTGGTGTTGAGCAATAGGGGCATGCCGATAAGTGGGGATATGTGTGTTAAGAATTGGAAACAGCTAGATAGGCCTATTAATGGAATTGTCAAAATGGGATGTGAGTGGAATGCAATCCAACAATTTTAGAGATTGGGAGGATTGATAGATTGTAGGAGATGATCTGAGTTTATCTAGAGGAGTAGGAAATGGTGGTGTGATCGGTTTAGGAAGACTGGCTTGACGAGAGATATGAGGGTTGGTATCAAGGTGGGGACAATTTTGTATGACATGGTTTTCATGAGGTGAAACCATGGAGACTAGAGGTTGTTGAGTGAAGGCGTGGTTTTGTGTTTAAAATATTTTTGAGTGAGATCATGGGAGGAAGTAACTTTATTAGACAGAGAAGATTGTTGTTTTGTCTCGATTTGGGAGAGAGCGACAATAGGTGTGAAATAGAGAAACATTTGTTTATGTATGTTGTTGACAAATAAATCAAGTAGAATATTTTTTAGCCTCATAATTAATTTAGAGGATGTGAATAGAAAAGAAAAGCAGGTAATAAAGGTGCCTAAGGGAGTCTAAGGTAGGTTTCAGGCAGTTATGGATTGGGAGATGTCTGAGACGGTTTCCTCTTGGGTGTTTAAGTCCTAATTAGTTAACCAGGTGAAAGCAATGTTTTGATGTGTTAATTATGTTTGTGCAGTTTCAAGCAGTGTGTGATAAGTGAAATGTAGAGAGTTAAATTCTTTTACTTAGGCTATGTGATCATGTAGGATGTAGAAGGTTTGTTTTAGACCAAAATGAAATGTGACGTTCGATGTATACAGACACTTAGGAAAGGGAAAGTTTGATGCAGAAAAGAGAAAATAGAGAAAAATGAGAAATACATGGAGAATCGCTTATCAGTGTTATTTGATTGTATGTGATAGTGATGTATTTAGAAGCACCGGTTAGTGACCTCAAACGCTTTGAGTACCACGAAATTACAACATGAACAATCTCGGACGGGGTCGCTGAATGGATACTTGGGCATGTTAATGGTTTAACAATTGATCTTTGACAGCGTTACTCTGTGGTTGCTAGGTTGTAGGTGTCACCTGCAAAAAGAAAATAAATGTAATTAGCTAATATGGTCGAATTAATAAAAAATTATATTTCGAAAAATGCCTAAATGTGTATTTGAGATGAATTATGTACAGGACCTAAGCAAATTGAGATGACCGAACTTAATTGATATCACAACGGAATTTTCACAAGCCAAATCTCAAGGCGATAAACTAAATTAATTGACGACTCGATAAAAACTAAATAAGGCGTTAATTAAATAAGGACATACATTCTAAATAAATGGTTCGTAAAACTCAAAACAAATTATATCATCCTAATATTATTTGTGAGTGTGATGTAAACTTTTGGTGTATATTACTTAAAATAAAGTATATAGTGTGATGATTTGATATAAAGTGTTATTATTAAGTCAAAGCATGCAATGCGTTAATATATTCTAAATGATAAGTGACAAAGTAAACTATAAAATAATAAAATAAAATAAAAAGAATTATAAGACTCATTTAAGAAGTAAACTCTTAAATAAATGAGGAAACGAGATAATGGATACCATAACGGTCAATTGGCCTTTCAAACTATAATTGGTATACCAAATTATCATGGTGTTATGGCATGAGAACAAACTATGGTTGGTTTGGCTTATAGTAGAAGTAGAAACAATGGGTCGGTGGGTTAAGTGTGAAATGAAAGGAGTTGTCGGTCAAGGTATAATAGAAGTGGAATGATTGGTTGATAAAAAGGTGAGTGGGTTGGTATGGCAGAGTAGAATGGTCGAGTGGGAGAAGGAAATGAGTCGGTTGATGTAGACGTTGGAGGGAGGTGGTTCGAAGGAAGGGGGTGAGGATTAAGTGGAGTTGGAGTGGAAAGGTAGGTTGAGGATAATGACAGGGGATGTGGAGAGTTCGATGGATAGTGGGTGAACTCGATGGATGGAATGAGAGTTTTAAAGATCATCCATTGGGAGTGTGGGTAGAGGGGTGAAGTTAGAGCTCGTGGGAAGATAGGGATAGAGAAAGGAAACGGTGGCTCGGGGATGAAATGTGGAATACGATCACTTAGGTGGCGAGGTGAAGAAGAGATGGGTGGTGAAGGATTGAAAGGAGTGGGAAGGATATGGGATTGGGGCGGGATCGTAGGATGGATGGTGAAAGTCGCGGGAGAGGTACAAAGAGAGTAAAAATAGAGGAGAATGGAGATCGGGATCAAAGGAGGGAAACCCATGAAACAGGGAATGAACCCATGGGTGGAAGGAGAGTTTGGTGAGAGAAGTCGGTAGACAAGTAAGGAAGCGTGTAGTGGCATTGGATGGGGAGTGGGAGTTGAGTTGGAGGTTGGTGGTCGGGTGGAGAGGTAAAGGAGGTGGGAGGCTAGTAGATATGGGGGGCCCAGGTGGCCTATGTGAGGCCGGGACTATGGGAGCTCGCACTACGAGGTTGAGAGGAGCTTGGAATGGAAGAATTCGGTTGCATGGGAGGATAGAATCGGTGATGACGTCGATGGGAGAAGTAGTCAACGTGGTCTACGTGGGAGGCGAGATTTGAAGGTGGAGTGGAGGACTCGGTGGGGAGTCGTGGGGAGAGGAAGGGAGATGTGGATAGTGAGGTGGGATGGGGAGATGGAGCATGGGGTAGGTGAGGATGGAGCTCAGGGATGAGGAAGTGGGTTGAATGGAGCTCATGGAAAAAGAGAAGGCCTGGAAGGGATGGCGAGGTGGAGAGGTGTTGAGTCCAGGATAGGTAAGGAGATTTTGGAGATGGGGAGCATTGAATAAATATGTCTCGGTGGAGTCGAGGATGGGTGGAGGACGGGATTAGGGCTCATAGGAGTGGGTGACTCGATGGAGCCGGTGAGGGAGGTGACCGAGCTGGCCGAGTGGAGAGGTGATTAGATAGTTAGGGGAAGGGGTGTAAGATGAGGAAGCTTAGGATTTTAACAATATTTTCTTTTTAATTTTTGATTTGATTTTAATTTTTAATTATTTATTTAATTAAATATAAAAAATAGAATTCTATAGTACATGTAAAACAAGAACAAAACTATGATTTTTTTGTTTAAAATCAAATGAATATGGACTATTGCAAAGACTATAGATTCTTATAATTGCGAAAAGTGAGATCTATATCTATGGTACAACTAAGACCGCAAACGAAAAGTCAGAGAATACGATTATTTTTAGATTTATATCACATGTGGGTAAACAAAAAACAAAGAGCATGTACCTCTGAGGTGACTTAAATGATGGATTGTACTAAGCTGATATCAATGAACATTAAGACCATGCAAACAAGAAGGTTAGACAAGATAAGTAAAATAACAAACAAAACAACTAGATATGGGGTCTTCTCCCACCGGGCATGCCAAATGTTGATCTACGTTTCCAACTTCCTATCCAGTGAGTGTATGAGTAATCAAGAAACACGAGACAATGTCAAGTATACAAGGGATTAGTACCTTGGAGATGGAGATGGATGATACAGTCTGAAAGAAAGTAGATGCATGACATCAAGAAGCTAGATATACAAAACTAAACTAGATAAGATTAGAACACAATATGCGGGGTTACAGGAACAGTACTAGTTCTAAGAGGATTTCAACTCCTTGAAGATGTCAACCCCGTGTCGACAAGATAATCGTGAACAATAGTAAAAATATAAAATGGAAAGTAACTAAAATAACATATGTCCCACTATGGAAATGAACTGGGCATGAAGATGGCAAGATAAGAAACACTGTCAGAGATTTCTCTTTTAAATGGGCGAACTTCATTAAGCTCTTTCTTCTTTAACAAAAATATTCTCCTTAAAAATCTATATCCTTTTCGGTCTTCCATCCAGGGTCATTAAAATATGGGGAAAACCCCATATTTATAGCTTATATATAATACTAAATCTGTAGGTTAAATGATACCCAGGGTGTAGTAAAGTAACTTGAGTTAGGGATGTGATGTAATCATGTGGGTCCCATAGTTTGAATTATTAGGCAAAGTGGGCGACATGATTTGAATGGGGGGTGAGCTAAATATTTCATTTTAAAAAGAAGGTGTTGAGATATGCATTATGAATTTAAATAATTTGTGAGAGATGGGGGATGATTCCAAAATTAAACTATCAAATGGGTCCATACGGAGCCCATTGATAATCAATCAAATAATTTGAGCAAATAGATAGGATTTTATTTAATTTAAGAGAAAGAGATGCGAGAATGGAATTAGTGTGCATGTAAAATTATTGAGGGGTATTATACCGAAAATAGGTGTCTACACATATATTATTTCATGTCATCATTATCTACTCAAATGGAAAACTTATAAAAGTCATTAGTATAATCTTAGATACTATAAACCTTTTGAATCTAGTTTTGAAAACTTTTGTATAAGGTTGAAGAATAGTCCACATGCAAAAATATTTTCTTCAAATTTTTCTACATTGTCCTCCAATTCTTGATCTTTTCTTTTTATTTTCACTCCCTCCACTTCTACAAGGGATCCCACCATACCATTACATGGCCCTTAAGCTTTGTGCATGCAAAATTTACCTTCTTCTCTTATGTCATAGGCTTTCATTCAAAGAAAACTTTCATGCTACTTAGCTAGTCAATTAATACATTTCATTTTAAACACCCACAATTTTAAGAAACATATAACTTAATTGCATCATTCTTATTTTAAAGTTCTTTAGAAAATCTTTCATCAATGTATTATGATTTATCTTCTCCTTCTTCATTAGGTGATTCATATTCCTAATTTGAATCTTCTTTTGTCTCATCTTTACCACACCTTCTTCTTGGACATGTAATAGCTTCAAAAAACTCCTTTACTTACCTTTGTGCAATATTTTAGGATTTATATAGATCTTTTTATAACCTCCTCGACATCTTTCCATCATTTCATGAACCTACACAATCATATGAGATCATGAGGCCAAACAAATGAAAATAATAAATATTAGGAGAGATAAAAATCTTCAATAAAATCAAAATAATCCACCTTATTCTCTAATTGTCCAATTATATTTTATGCCGTATTATTTGAAATCCAAAGAGTCTTAATTAACCTTGAATTGTAAATTTAAAAAAGGCTAAATTCGCTATCATTAGTAAAACTAACTATTTTTAACAATAACTTATTTTTAGTAAATTCTAAATTTAGTTGTATAGATCCTACAAATTTTTGCACACTATCTCGATTTCCTAAACTAACTTATTCATTGAGTTTCAACTAATGTTGGCTCACACTTACAAACATACGACATTTTGAATTTTAAAAAAAAACAAGGGGAAAACCTTGGAACCCAATTTTGGGTCCTAGTGGATGATTTCGTTATTTGAAAATTATGAGGACAAACGTTAAATTATTATTGCAACTTACTACAACATAGAAATTTTTGAGAACTTTCCATAAAAACATATTCCTTTTGACTCCTAGATGCAAATTTATGGCCTTCATAAGATAGGCCATCGTATCAACATCAATTTGAAATCAATTAAAGATCTATTTTTAAAATTATTGATTATGATGTATATTTTGATAAAACCCAGTTTATCCATCCCTCTTACTATCACATAACTTTATCCTACATTTATTCCCCCGATATATTAGTAGAAAGAGGGGTAGTAGTGTAAAATGGGCGATAACATTGAGAGTGCGTAGTAATGAATCCTAAAACCAAGATGAATATTTACAATCCCATAATCACGTGTTTTTAAACTTTTCTACCTTGTGACCCCCTATGGATCATTAGCTCTTATTTACGGAAACTATAGTAACAAAAAATCTAGTTTCAAAAATATATTTATGGCTAGTATTGTGAAAGCCTTCAATTTATGTCATTGTTGGTGAATATTTGGGAAAAGAACATACTTACTCAAACACTAATAGGATATCTAGGTATCTATAATGAGAAAGGAATGCATATTTTTTGGTCATATGGAATAGTCGAAAAGATCAAACCTTCATTAATAATTATCAAAATGCTCTACATGTATTATATCAAAACTCTACACCAAATATAAAGCAATTCTTCACCGAGGAAAATGTGTGTAATATAATTTATATTCTATTTATTAAATTATTCTAGAAGAATTTCTTGATAAATAAACTAAAGGATTCGATCTACAAAAGTGAGTTTGTTTTAAATTCTATGTATTGATTACTTATCACTTGACAATTTTAATGCGATCGAACATTCGTATTTATCAACTTCTTGATTTTCAATTAAGACGTCATCTAAAGGTAGACACAAATTGCATGCAAAAAGTGATAAAAAGAAAATGAAAACATTACTAGACCATAAGAGGGATTTGAAGTTCCAACACACCAATAAACCTTAGAACAATATATTCATACCTATAGAAGGTCTTATATCACACATATACACTTCTAAATGACTCAAAACAGTAATATTATAATTGTTAGATAAACTAAAAACATAGGAAAATTAGAAAAATAAAAATAAATAAAATTGAAAGGGAAAGAGAAAAATACGAACAACATCTTGAAAAACAACCCAACAAATACAAGTAAGAGCACATTTTAAACCAATATAAATATTCAATCTAAATACACATTGCAAAACTCCGTGACAACTTCCTGAATAAAAATAAAAAGGATAACATCTTAAAAACTAAAAGACCTCGAGACTCAAGCCCTCATATATGAAATTGTAGTGAGCATATGGCATATTTTCCCTCATCCCTTTGGTTCATAGTTATCATATGTCTCACATTCTGTACGATGTTTATTTCCTAATTGCATCCTTTCATAAAACTGTCCCACGCATGATTGGAATTTTAATGTGTCTTGTCAAACTGAACTTCCTTTGAGGATGATTTTCAATAATGTTTTGCACAAAATTTATCCACTTCTTTTGTAAATGAGAACATAAAAAAATAAAATAAAAAAATGTATGAATAGTTTTCCATGACATTTACTCACAATAATGAACATTATATTTTTTATAAATAATTTCCAATAATTATATGCATGGTACTCTGTCACTTTCTTTTGAAAAGACAAGGACAAGAGAAACATTTTTTGAATGATTTCCAGCAATGTTTTGCACGACACTTAACCACCTTCTTTTGAAATGACAACAAGAAGGGAGGTAGATCCTTATGCACGATTTCCACAATGTTTTGCACAACACTTGAGCTGATTCCTTCTGAAATGACAAAGCAATAGTAGGACTCTTGGGCTTTTGCTATTTAGTCTTTTCAGTCAGAGATTTAAGGTACCAAACATTGGCATTGAATGCTCTTGTAATGTGAAGAGCATTGTCAATAATATTTTAAAAAGACAAAACTGGGCCCTTGGATTGAATGTACTACCGACAGCACCGACGATAGGACTACGTTACTCGATTCAATTGCATATGTGATGTCCATACTTGGAGCAAGCGGTTCAATTTACATGAAATCCTTTCCGGTAGGTGTTTAATTAACTTTCTATAATACAATAATTAAGATCATGTAACAATGAATTATAACACTACTTGGAAATATAGGAACTTGCAGTAAATGACATATCTCGATAAGCTACGCTTCTATTTCAATATTACTATTTACAAAATGAAAATTCTTGTTATGACTGAAGAGCTATAATGGGGATTCTAATAAGCTAGATGGGGATAATTTAGATGGTTTAATAAATTATCTTTAGACCAATCAACGTAGAACCTTTGTAGATATAATAGGATTTTATATACACCTTATTCACGTAATTGATGTGGGTATACTTATTTATAATAATGAATGATAACATTAATAATCTTGAGAACCTTTGTAGATATAATGGGATTTTTATATACACCTTATTCACATAATTGATGTGGGTATACTTATTTATAATAATTAATGATAACATTAATAATCTTGAGAGGTTCAATATAGTGAAAATATAGAGATTTTAATTTTCTTTTTGCTAACATAAATATAAGTAATTTTATTCCTTTTTAGTGGGGCTATTTAGTTTTCAAGAAATTGTTAGATGAATGTTTGGTTTTAAATTATTTAGATTACAATTTCATATCACTAAATTGATTTCTATTTATACAAGGAAAATCGTACTAAAAAATTATGAAATCACTTCTTATTTAAGAATAAATAATTTTCACAAATGTTTTGAGGGTTATAATCAAGGAAGAAGATGGCCAAATATTTCAAAGTGTTTATTGGTGACATACTTATATGCTTCAAATGATGGTTGGACAAGTTTATCACTATAGATGTATTTCCTTATTTGTTGGTAAATGTGTATTAATTATAATATAAATTTAGTGGCCAAGATATAAGTATTTGGTAGTTGAATTTTTGGAGGAAATAAAAACTTTCTAGGTGAAAATCAAATGGACATCAAATTAAAGATTGAAATTTATTTGTAGAACTAAAATGAATGTCATGTTTAATATAGAATACAATTGTAGGAAGAAGATGGCTAAATATTTCAAAGTGTTTATTGGTGACATACTTATATGCCTCAAATGATGGCACGAAGATTTTATCACTATTGATGTATTTGCTTATTTTTTTAAAATGTGTATTCATTATAATATATGTTTTGTTGAATTTTTAAGGAAATAAAAATTTCTACGTGAAAATCAAATGGACATCAAATTAAAGATTGAAATTTCTTTGTTGAACTGAAATCAATAGCATATCTAATATAGAATATAATTGTCAATAATTAAGTCTATTAATTTCCACTCCTTGATACTATTGTTGATCAAAATATTTAGTAAAAACTAAATCTAAAAATTATAATTTTATTATAATTATATGTATGTATAAATTTTTTTACATTTGTAAAGTTTTGTATACAAATACTAAAGCGATATTAGTCGAATTTCAAATATTATCCAATACTAGCTATAAGTGTTCCTTCCTAGAAATCATGAGTATACAACTAGCATGTATGTTATATCTGTTAGTGCAATGGATTTTTTTATAACTATTTGGTTAGATAAACATTCTTTAAAGATAGAAAAATTCTGTTGAAACGTAGAAAGGTTTTGAAGGGCTCTTAGATGTAGAGTTTTTAATCTATAAGAACTACTTTGAAACATAGAAAATATTAACGAGAACAATTCTATGAAGTGTAAATAACTTCTTTGAAACACTAAATACCGAGAACGGGTATGCAGTCTTATGCAATAGAAATGTGTACAAATTATTTGTGTGCATGCATTTTTACTTTATATTCTTGTGTCCTAATAATTGAAAATGTGAATACCGAGTGCTCATTTTAAATTATTTCACATTTTTATTCATTTTTTTGGCCACCCATCCCCGTGCACTTATCCA
This sequence comes from Taxus wallichiana var. yunnanensis, assembly GCA_018340775.1. Lineage (NCBI taxonomy): Eukaryota > Viridiplantae > Streptophyta > Pinopsida > Cupressales > Taxaceae > Taxus > Taxus wallichiana. Next base: position 701,076,009 of record CM031244.1, read on the forward strand.
TATAAAAATCGATTAACACTTTGTTTTATCAACATTTAGAATTTAAACATGTCTTAACATTTTAAATATGTGAAAAATAAAATCTACTTATATTTTATTTAGCATATTTTAATGAATTTTACTTGCATATTTTTTTATTAGTAAAAGAGGGCTAAGGGGACCCTACCCCGTACAATAGGTGGAGAAAAAGAGAAGAAATGAGGAACAAGAAAATCCAGCCTCTACCAATGGCACCGATGATAAAAATAACAACATCATCAAACAAACAACAAACAAAAAACTAGCAACAATCTCAACAATGTGGCCCCTTCCCTTTCTATCTCAGTTGCATTTTAAGGGGGAGATTGTACCTTTCCTTTTATACAAACAACTTGCCAATCCTCTTCTAGTATTTGGATTTACATTTTCAATGCTTTGGATTGGAATCAAAACTTCAATTTGTTCCACAAGGTCATGGGATCCGGTTAAGGGATCTAAAACATTTTACAATCTTGTTGCACTTTCACCTCTTCTAGGTCAACTGATTTCTTAGAAAATGATTCAGATTCACAATCTGATGAATCATTCACCACCAGATGACTAGGATTTGAGTTCTTCCACCAAGATATTCTACCTTTAGCATGCTTTCTAATTAAGTGACAATATGCAGCTAAATGGCCAACAGAAAAGTATTTTCTACATCTAAAGGGGAACCCTTTGTAACTTGCATTAATATTCTCATTTTTAATCTATCTCAGATCCCAAAGTTTTAGAGAGAAGCCCTAATTTTTTTGACATAAATAGTGAGGTGGAAGACAACAAGGTTCCTAGTGCGATAGGGTATGACGAAGATTCCTATTTTGGTAACGAAATGGTGGAACCAAGTGAAAAATCAACATTGGGATTCCCTTTTTCATTAGAGAGATCGATTTGAATGGTGAATTCTTTCAAGAGGAGATATGAAAATATTATGAGGAGAAAAACATGACATTGAAAATCCAAAGTAGATCCGAAACCACAAAACTAGAAAAAAAAGTGCTCAAATTAGGTTGTGGGAGAATCCCCTATGTGTAAATTGGAGACAGTGTTGGAGGTTAACACCAAGGAAAAGAATAAGATATCATATAGGACACTCCAACCCTAGATTCATCTAGATTCTCTCAAGGTTCTTGACTTTTGGGAGGGCAAGAGATACATAAATTATGTAACGCCCACAATTTACACACACAAAAACAACAATAAAATTACTAGGATAATTTTTTTATTGACTTACATTTCTCACTTCACAACACCACAAGGGTTCCAAGAAGAGAACCCCAACAACACATCGACACTTACACAATTCATCAAATCACATATGCACATGACAACACCATATACATGTTGATGCCACACTTTCCCAAAGAACGAATACTAGCAATGACCCAACCAAAAGAAAAGGAATCAAAGATTGGCAAACCCACAACACATCATTTCCTTAATTGCATATTAGTTACAATTAATATTCCAAGAACATTTTTGAGTAAGGATAATTTTCTCATTTTTTTATACCTCTGATTCTTAAGTTCATTCTACATTTAATTTATAGTTCGACCATTTCAAGTTGGCTCTTTATCCTTTACGAAAATTTCCATAACTTGCATAATTATTTGGCATATTTCAAATTGCATACAAAGTACTTAATTCTCTTGTTCTTATGTTAAGAATATGCTTCTCAAACGTTTATTCAATGTTTAAATTTTACCCTTGCAACTCAAGTGAATTTGACTTGATGTCAAGAAAGAAATATTAGGATTTAAGGGGGGTTTAGAATCAAGATACATTTTTCCCATAAACATTCTTCGATCACGGTATCTTTATTTCCCGATTCAACATTCCCACAAAAAAAAATTGTATTTAGATTATATATATATATATATATATATATATATATATATATATATATATATATATATCTTTTTTTCTCAAGTTTGATTTCACCAAGGGAGACTCATATTCTTTGTACCACATGAAAAATTTTAATTGAGTTACAAGGACTCCAAGAGTGACATTATTCTTAACCCCAAATATCATTTTATTTTATTCTAATTTAATATAAAATTGCACTATGGTCTCATTATTGGAATCATTTTATAACAAAAGAGTTACTGAAAGTGCTTTTCTAATATCTTAAAGAAGTACATGATTGGAAGCATTAGAAACATACTCGTACCAAAAGTGATTTATTTTCAAAGTGAGATCTCATGTTTCCGCATGAGGAATGTTTTTAATTCTTAAAATCATAAGCGACATAACATGGAATTACAAAACCAAGTTTTCAGTTTCTTGATTTCTCTTAAGTCAACATCTTTCAAATCAATTTTGTTTGCGAAGAGTTACTTACAATTTTCTACCCACTATCTAACCTCCCAAACAAATATGGTTTAGTTTAATTTCTATTTACACTTAGGGATCTACGCCCTATAACAGATCAAATTAAAGTGAAAAATAACATATTTACCCAATAAAGCCTCTGCAAAGGACCCATGCGCTATACATTCACTAGCCAAGATAACACATTAAGTTGAGATCATTCTAAGGAGGTCATTAACAAGAGTTTAAGTAATAGTAAAACTATTTCACTAGCTCCATTGTGTCATCTGGATCCCACAAGAAAATCATTCGATGAAGAAATTTAATTCTAAATCCAACTTTGGAAGACAAGGTAGTCCACTAGGATACTAAGGAAGTGCTAGTTCTACTTACTCCAGATAAAGTTTGACCGTGTCGCTCCTATCTATCGGGTTTATGATGATGTCACTAAACATACTGACTAAGATGATAAACCCATTCTTGGGCTCTTATTTACCTAAACTAGGAGGTGTCATCAAGTGCAAGGTTCATTCGAAGGTCTCAGTTTTCTATGCTAAGGGATTAACATAGGAAGGTTAGTTATGCACGAATTTGAACTAGGGTTGATTGTTTCATTTGCATTTCTTTATTGCATTTTCAAGGTAAGGAAAACATGACACCCCAATTAATTAATCGTCTATTGTTCACTGGAAATACACTACAAGATATTAAATTAAAATTCATTTCACACACACACACATCAACCTTTTACCATACGTAAATATGAATTAACATTACACCTATGATTAAATTCACTTTTCCTAAGGTATACCTAAAACTAACATCTCATACATGTTACCAAATTTCAAATATAAACTTTTCTATAACATGGAAATACATTATACATATATAAATTCTATAATGACCTATATAAATTATAATAATAACAATGAATTACACCACACCATTTCTCCATCTTTCTTGCATCTTGGAAAAACATGTGAGCAAGAAATCAACGATAAATCGATGGCATGGCATCCACCTAGATATAGCATAATTAACATTTTCAGTTTCCATTTACATAATATTAATAGTTTTCCTTAAAAAGGGGGTTAGAGACACATATTTATTTCATTTCATTTCACCTTATTTTGTATCCAAGGAGAGAGAAAGAGATAGGGAAGAGAGAGAGAGAGAAACATTATTTTGCCAAAATTTCAATTTCACACAATAAGTCACATGATATATTTTCAAATAGTTATTTACAAGTGTCAACAAGTTTCCACTATGGTCTGTTACCCATTGGAGGTCCTACAACTTTCTTTGTACGTTTTCCAGCTAGTTGTAAAAACATTCAATTAAGGCTCAGAGGCTAAGAAACCACTTTCAAATGTTGTCTTCCAAAGAGAAAACATACCACAGGTAAGTTTCTACATGTCCTCCTATACACCAAGAATACACAGGAATTGATGGAATTCAAAACTGGCAAATGGTTTACGATTGGCAGCCAGTTTTCCAAGGTCATTAGTCATAATTGGCCTGGTTGGAAACGATCAAAAGTTAGCTTGAGGGATCACAAAACCACCTCCAAAACTAACGTTTAATGGATGAACGTGCAACGAGAAATTTCCTACAAGTTCCCATATATATGAATAATTTTTTCAAAGTCGACGAAACTAATAATTGGCAGATGGGTTTCAAATGGCGACGAGTTTTTTGGAGCCACCGGTTGTAATTGGTCTAATGTGACCTAGTCAAAAGCTATGACTGGAGGCCTACGAAATTCCTTTTCCAAATTAACTAGGAATATGATATTCCCAAACTGAAGGTTCCAAGCAATAGTCTTGTTAAAATACTAGAGGTTTTCTAAGGAAAACAAGTATTTCTTTGTTCAAGGACCAAACGGTGGGTCAAAATGAAAGCCAAATTTTTAGTTTTAAGAGCTACTTAAAAGTGCAAACAAAGTGACAAGACTCCTAGAGTAGCAGAAAAGAGAGTGAAAATAGTTTGACGAGGTCGAGATAATACTTGACGTGACTCTCTACATGATAAAAAACACATACGAAGCTAGACAAATTTTGTACGGTGCTCATAGTGTTGTTTTGCAAGCCTCTGGAATTTGCATTATTCTAACTTTGCAATGAAGGAAAAATGTTTTTTTACGACATCATCTAACTTGCCAATACCAACAAATATGAGCAATTAATTTGGATACTCTAGTATCATTGTAGAAGGTTATTGTAGCAACCACATTTAATGATTAAATTGAAATATCAGTTTCGTCGATCACAAGGTGGATTTTTATTTCCTTATACTATTTAAATTTGGTTACAAATCAATTTGTAGGATTATCCAGTGGTTTAACATTTCTATTATATTGCAAATGAAGAACCCAAAATTATGAAAATTATGAAAGAAACGGTAATGGAGACCATGCATGGAAGCAGAGGAGTTGGCCTTAGATACTCTCGTCCTTCCGATCAAACGATCCATGAAAACGTTAAAGTTATATGCTGAAACTTTTTAAAGTTCTATGAAAATTTTGTAGCATTCTATTTTTACACCAGTAAGCCACTGTCAGGTAACCCCCATTTTTCCGGTGATAACTATTTTTGTGGACATTTCTGGCAGCATCGAAGAAATCCAACAACAATCATTATGATTGATGGATGTCCATTCCCTATTCTAAATCCTCCATTTTGCCATAGGGTGGAGGATGCTGGCAAAGGATGTGAAGCCTAGCTTTGCATTTTCTTGGAAGGTTCCAAGGTATTTTCAACAAACCCATTTTGTACATATCCTACTATCATTGCAGCCCATGAAGCCACATTTCAGGCATTTAGTCGAATAGTTCACATATTAAGCCAATGATTCCACATTTTTCATACATACCTACTAGAGCCCTTGCAACTACAACATCGACAAAAAAAAATCTTGTTCACTTCTTCCTTATGCTTTGGTTTCCTACAATCATTACAGTTCATGCCACATTAACTCATGTGATACATATATGTCATTCTCTTCTTCATGTATTTCAAACAAAATTCACATAAGTAAAGCTTGTGTACAATAGTGTATTCTTCAAGATATTGCAGAGTAGTACCATGCATCAACCTCATATTTTCCAAGCTCCACAACCTGAATATTCTTCACTTATTTTTTTCTCTTCTCTTCATACTCTTTTAGTGTTTGTTCTAAGAGTGTGAGATCTTTTGTACCCTTTTGTACATTGTGCATTTCATCATAACGCCTTTTAAATTGTGAGTTAGCTTACGATCTAATTTTCCTTAATTGTCCAACTTCAAATCCCCTAAACTTGGATCAACGATAACTGATGTGCCTTGAGTGGCCATTCGAGGAAGATTTTCTCTAGTTGTTGGAAGTAATGCATGTCCATCTTCTGAAATTAAAACCATGATCCTCGTAGAAGGAATCCATTCATCAAGTCTCTTTTTTTGATGCCAGTAATGAATATAAAATTCAATTCCATATTTACTTTCACGTCATTCCATAATCTCAGCTAAATGATAAACACTATCCCATTTAAAAAGACAATGTACCTGGAAGCCAACCTGACATTTCATTCTTGCGCCATTATCCTCTGCGCCATTATATTCTCTCAAAGAATTATCATCTTTCAGCATATGCACCCCTTCATCCATATCAGTTATAGTTTTAACTTAAATATGGGCCATTGTGAGAAGGGATGACAAACAAACATGCTTCCCACATCTGCTCGCCAAATGTTAACATTATGAGTTGCATATCATGGAATCCCTTATGCTAAAGGATGTGAACGGCATGGAATTTCCCTTGCATGATTAAATGGAAATGAGCATTATTATTACCTCTAACTTCCTTCAGAAAGATCCCTCCTTGTAAAAAGCTCCCATTTGCGTAGGGGAAAGTGAAAGAGACAAATCCTGCAGATGTGACACAAGAACCTGATTACCCATGAATTCAAGTCATCTTTTTCAAATATTTCACATGTCTTCCACCTAACTCCACCCATTGCAAGCTGCAAAATAATTAATAGGATCCTAGAACCTTACAAACCGCTTAGCTAGAATGACGGCTCCCATAACCCCTGGAGACCTCTGCCACACGTTTCTTCACTTCTCACTCACCCACCAATCTTCCATTAAAACTCCAACTACTCCCAATTAATACCCCCAATGCTTTTCCCCACCTTTTTATTTTAAATTTAATTACATTTTGTTAATTTTTTTCTTTTTCTTTTTTGTGGCACTACATTTCCCTCCACTAGAAAGAGCATCGTCCTCGATGCAACACAAGTCATGGTTAGAAGAGATGTTCATGAGCAGGGTGGAAATAATCAACGACTCACGTCACTAGTGAAAAGAATATATATTGCCAAGTGTGACCACAAGGAAGAAGGAAAGTCTTGATGATTTATTGATGTTTTGTGAAGATTGGTAGTTCTCTTTTACTTCATTACTTATTCATTTCCTTTAAAGTATTTATTAATCTAAACTCTTACTATTTCATTGTTTAATGTTTTTGATGCCTTATGTTCATGGGTGCCCAATAGAACTGACATAACAATACTACATCAGGGTCACACACAACACTAATGGTTCATAAGACATCATGATATTTACCCTTACGACTATATCACATCACAAGAACTCAACCAAACCATGGAAAGAACATACATAGCCCTCACAACATAGTACTTGTCACACATGCTTCTAACCCAAGGTACTCGTAACATAAGAAGACTATAACAACATGGAATTCCCAACATGTACACATACAAGGGTTTCATGCAACTCAAAACCATAACTATAGCTATATAGGGTCAAGATGGAAACAACATCATACCAAAAATGAGGAGCATCAATCCTCAACATCACAAAACACAACTAGACTCACAAGAGTACACATAAATCATAACACCAACACCATACACCTCCCAAAACATCACAAAACAACTCCATATACCTCCCAAAGCATCACCAACATCTACATATGCCTCCCAAAGAATCATAAAACAACTACATATACCTCCCAAAGCATCTCAAATCAACTCCATATACTTCCCAAAGCATCAATCACACCCACATAAATCTCTTATGCCTCCCTCAGGTCTCTTATGGCTCCCTCGAGTCTCTTATGCCTCCCTCAAGTATCTTATGGCTCTCTCAAGTCTCTTATGCCTCCTTCAAGTATCTTATGGCTCCCTCAACTCTTTTATGCCTCCCTTAAGTCATAAAATAAAGATAAATTTTCCTTTTCCCTCCCAAAAAGAGGTAGGTCACCGTATGGCCATAAGCACATAGAGTTAACTCATGGTTCAACAACCCGCTAGTTATCTATAACTCCTTGGAGCGTACCCTATACAAAAAAGTGGCTCTATAGGTTCTACCACTCCACGGTGAATCCCATGACCCTATTCCAACACATTACTACATTAGAACCAACATAAAAATCCATTTAAAATGCCAAGTGGAAAAATATCAAGCCTTGGGCTAGGCTATAAAACTTTTAAACTTGCTATGTAAATTTAAGACTAAGAAAATAAAATGGCTAATTAGCCATAGTTAGTGAAAAAAATCATAATGTTAGTGCAACAACTAGATAAATGCTCACAATATTAAACATGTCAATCAAGAAAATTGTTGGTTCTTGCAAGAAAAGAAAAAAAGTTCAATTTACAAATAAAATACATATATGGAGATAACACATTACAATAACTATGTGGCCTTATACGGCCACTAAAGGGGTACTCAACGAGTTCTTTGGAACTCATACATCGATCCTCAACTCATAAAATAACATATCAAATAATAAAAATATCATTATCTCTATCGAATCATCCCGCCACCACTACGACGAGGCTCAACATAGTCAAAATTGCATTGTCATGTGAAACATAATATGAATGACACCCATTGAGCAAGTGCCACATATATCAAACGAACAAAAGTGAGATTTTAGCCTATGTAAGGTTCCATTTTTTATCTCGTACTCGGCTTGAGTGATTGATCAACGGTACACATTTCCTCACTCCAAACATACACATTTTACCAATTTCCCTTAGGGTCAGTTAGTGTAGGGTCCACAACATAACACATAACTACATCACTAACACAATGGTGATTCATACACATTAACCATAGCATCTTACGCATGGTATATATATAGGGTATAACAAAATCATTACATTCATGGGTTACGATACATCAAATTACCACATACTTCACCTAAAGTAAAAATCATTGTCATAGGGGTCATACACTCATCGTACGCCCTAAGTCACGACATAATCCATCACATATTACATGAATTATATGTATGAGGAAAAAAATGTCTTACCTTACACCATATAGTCAATTGAAATATAACATGAAGATGTACATGATTCATCACAGTATGGTGATAACATCACGATACAATCTAACTCACTTTACACCAATTTTTTCATGTAATACATCAATACACCTTCATATCACATAATGCCAAAATGCTTTAACACTCCACAATACACAATAAGATTCTTTCTCACACACAATAAGGTGGTACATCACACATCAAATCTTCATAGAATCTATGAGAAGAAGAGAGAAACCCTCATTGCAAGAACATCAATGAGATGGAAAATGTGCACTAAGTGACATACACAACATGTGCGTTCACAATATGACAATTACGACATAGTTCAAATCACACTTATATAACACTAATCTTCCAATTTCTACCACCACCATGTAAAAAAATCACAACTCCAATCTGTCCTAGAGGGTTGAGAGCATGAACCTCCACTCGATACCAAATCTAACACCCACAATTTAGACACACAAAAGCAACAGAGAAAATTATGAGGATAATTTTTTTACTTACATTGCTCACTTCACAACACCACAAGGGTTCAAAGAAGAGAAACTCAACAACACATCAGACACTTACATAATTCATCGACTCACATAGGCACATGACAACACCATATAATGGTGATTCCACACTTTCCCAAAGAAAGAATACTAGCAATGACCCAACCACAAGAAAAGGACTCAAAGATTGGAAAACCCACAACACATCATTTCCTTAATTGCATATTAGTTATGATTAACATTCCAAGAACATTATTGTGCAAGGATAATTTTCTCCTTTTTCCACCTCTGATTCTTAAGTTCATTCTACATTTAATTTACAGTTTGACCATTTCAAGTTGGCTCTTTATCCTTTACGAAAATTTCCATAACTTACATAATTATTTGGCATATTTCAAATTGCATACAAAGTACTTAATTCTCTTGTTCTTATGTTAAGAATATGCTTCTCAAACGTTTATTCAATGTTTAGATTTTACCCTTACAACTCAAGTGAATTTGACTTGATGTCAAGAAAGCAATATTAGGATTTAAGGGGGGGTTTAAAATCAAGATACCTTTTTCCCATAAACATTCTTCGATCAAAATATATTTTTTCTTGATTCAACATTCCACAATAATAAATTGTATTTAGATTATATATATATTGTTTTTCTCGAAGTTTGATCTCACCAAGGAGATTCATATTCTTTATAACACATAAATATGTCTAATTGAGTTGCAAGGACTCTAAGACTGACATTTTTCTAACAAAAATCTTGTTTTATTCTCATCTATTTTACACTAACATTGTGTTGGTGCTCAATTTGATCTCACCTCATTTTTCCTTAAAATTCTTCAATTTGTGGGCTCTGTCATCTTTTCTATCTCCTCGTATTGATGCATGAAAACTCTATCCTCCATTTAGTTGCCATGATCAGTCCCTTCCTTTGGTCAAGGATCACTTTAAATCCAGAGTTTGTTTTTGTTCCTCTGTCCATGTGAAAGAATTTGTAACTTGGGCGTAAAATCGAGTTTTTTCCCTTCCTTCCGTTCTTCCATAGTCACGTTTTATTTTCCCTGTCAATTTTTTTCCTAGTATCTATGGAAACGTGATTGGATGTGGCTCAAAGATCATATTTGGGCCTTATATCATTTCCAAATTCTTTGTCTTGAAAGAAAGATTCATTTCCGGGCGCAAATGGTAATTTTCTTGCATTTTACGATTTCACGGTGTTTTTTTCCCCCACCAAATTTACATCTCAAATGCGTTTGTGGAAATGTGGCCCTTTCTAGTTAGATGCGGCTCGGTGGGGAAATTTGAAAAATGTAAGGCTTGATTCAACTCAAATCTTTTCCATGTGGAGGGTCGGTGTTCATTTGAAAATTCACCATTTCATTTGACCTTGGAATTGTTTTGGGGAGAGATGTGGAGGTTTCTGTTGCCTTGCCTAGACATAGGCAATTTTTTCATGCGGTCGGTGTAGCTTTGGCGGACCATGGACATGTGGAGGGCTGGTGCTCATTTGAGGATCCACCTTATGGTCCCACCTTAACAGTTGCATTGGGAGACACGTGGAGGCTTCTCGCTGGCTTCACTCTATACTTAAACTTTTCAAAGCAATTTTATAAGGCCTGGGACACGTGGAGGGACCACACTTATTTGGGGACTGGCCCCTAAATTTTATTTTGAAGAAGTGCTAGGAGGACACTTAGAGGCTTCCGCTCACTCTGCCCTTGCTTGGAATTTTCAACGGCCAAGGAAAACTGTCTCGGACCCTAGACACATGGTGCCTTCTGCTGATCCTTCAACTTTTTTAACAACTATGTCGATCAAACATGTGGTGAGCTCGCACTTGTTTGGGGTCTCCTTTTGGGGACCATCTCAAAGTGTGCCATTGAGACACGTGGAGGATTCCACTTGGCTCCTTTTTATACTAAGACTTTTTAAAGGCCAAAAGATGATTTTCTTGGGCCCAGGGCACGTGGAAGGCCCGCGCTTGTTTGGAAACTTTCCACTATACCTCAGCTTTGTAGTTGTGCCTAGAAAACACATGGATGGCTCTATTCTAGAGTTGAGAAGGGAAAAATCAATGGTTGATGTGCATTTCACCTGTTTTTCTTCCATTTTGCTCCAAGACTCCTGGAGATGCGAATACACACTGTTTTTCATCATTTTTTGATGAAATTCCTTGTCTTTTTTGTCTGTAAAGTGCCATTGAATGGATTCAGAATTTAATTTTTGAGTCCAAGGATTGTTAAGCTCAATATTTTGAAGTTAGAATTGTTCAGGAACTTGTAAAAATGTGAATTACCAGAGAAGATGGATGTGGGGCAGAGTTATAGAGGAAAGAGAGGAAAAATGATGAAATGATGGAAGTTTTAGGCACAAAATATGAAAAAGGTGTTGCCTTAAGAGTGAAAAGGATTACCTGTCAGATCCAACTATGTAGAGCCTCCAGAGAATGATTAAAATTGGGATTTCTCACATGCCAAAATCAGAATGATTAAAATGACTATAAGAAAGGTTGTGGCATGTCATCCTAATCATTAGTCGAGGACCTAAGAAACGTGATCAATTCATAATTGGTCCACCGAAAGCTTTTGGATGTGAATTTGTTAAACGTCACTTTCTCGAGGCAAATTGGTAACAAGCAAAGGTATCTCGATTATTATTATTATTTTTGTAGGGCATGGGGACATTTGGGATAAGTGAGCAAGTGAAATTTATAAATGTAATGAGAATACTCTTGCAAAGGGTGGGGGTTGAATTCCTAAGAGAAATTTTGAGATAGCCCATCTTCTTGAGAGACCAATCTGAGATACCTAGTTAATTTTGACAAGCTCTAATAGTTCTTTAGAAGCTTTCCCTACTAATGAATCTAACCAATTTTGAGTTAATTTGTGTCCATCTTGGAGCAATTTCTGCCTTTGTTTCGAATGTTTGCAAGTAGTTTTCTTATCCATATTGTAATCTTGTGTTAAATTCCTCCGAATCACACAGGATCTCATTTCTATGACATTTTAGTGGCATTGCAATTTCATTTCAAGAAGAGCTTTCATCCTACGATGAGATAAAAAAATTAAAATCACTTAACTATCATTTCTTGATAAAGATTTTCGTAAGCCTTCGAGTGTCTATTATGCTTGAGGAACTAGGGGTCTTTGATATTTTATTGAGTCTTTAGCTAGAGCTTTCATGTTAAATTATTGGAGATTGTCTAAAATTGTGTTGATCCGGGCCTCCATTGAAGCACACCTTTTGGTTAAAGGAATATCATAGCTATTCTCAAGCTTTTATCATTTAGATTTCCAATTGCTATGAAGTCTCTCAAAGATCTAGTATAATTAACTTTATCCCGCTTAATCTCCCACCAAAATTATAAAAATGCATGAATCCGTCTGAACTACCCCCTGTTTTGCCCTATATATCCACAAAGGAACAAAATCTATTTACTAAAATATGTAGAACAATCAGGATTTCATAATGTCTTCAGTAACCTTAGCCTTGTTTTGAAAGTATCTCCATATTTTAGAAGTGACAACTCTTGAGAGTTAAATTATGGAGTATTGATCATACTTTCCCAAGGTTTTCTTCATAAAATTTGTGCAAAAGAAGGATATCTCCATCTCCTTCATCAAATAGAGGTTACACTAAGGGTCCTCTCACCTGGTTGAAGAGGCACAACCTAAAGTAGTGAGGATAGGTCAAATCCTCTTGAAGGTGTTATCCATATCTCCACAAACATGAGTGATAAAGGGCCAATTAGATCTCATCCTCGGATACAAAACAACATACATTATGATCTATCTGTCTCTAAGCTCCATGTCAAATCTGTGATGTTGCTCAACTTGAAAAGGTGAACAACTTTGGATTCCAACACATCACACTATGGTCTCATTATTGGCATCACTTTGTAACAAAAGAGTTACGAAAGTACTTTTCTAATATCTTAAAGAAGTACATGATTGGAAGAATTAGAACCATACTCAAACCACAAGTGATTTGTTTTCAAAGTGAGATCTAATGTTTCAGCATGAGGAATTTATTTTATTCTTAAAGTCATATGCGAAATAATAAAGGAATTACGGAACCAAGTTTTTAGTTTCCTGATTTCTCTTAAGTCAACATCTTTCAAATCAATTTCATTTGGAAAGAGTTACTTAAAATATTCTACCCACCATCTAACCTCCAAAACAAATATGTTTTAGATTATTTTCTATTTACACTTAGGATCTATGCCCTATAACGAGATCAGATTAAGTTGAAAAATAACATATATACCCAATAAATCCTCTGCAAAGGACCCATGCACTATACTTTCACTAGCCAAGATAACACATTTAGCTGAGATCATTCTAAAGAGTTCAGTAACAAGAGTTTAATTAATAGTACAACTATTTCACTAGCTTGATTATGTCATCTAGATCCCACAAGTAAGTCATTCGATGAAGAAATTTAATTCTAAATTCAACTTTACAAGACAAGGTAGTCCACTAGGATACTAACAAAGTGCTAGTTCTACTTAATCCAGATAAGTTTTGACTGTGTCACTCCTATCTGTTGGGTTTAAGACAATGTCACTAAACATACCGACTAAGATGATAAACCCATTCTTGGGATCTTATTTACCTAAACTAGGAGTTGTCATCCAAAGGTCAAGGTTCATTCAAAGGTTTCAATTTTCTATGCTAAGGGATTAACACATGCGGTTAGCTATTTACAAATTTGAGCTAGGGTTGACTATTTTGTTTGCATTTCTTTATTGCATTTTCAAGGTAAGGAAAACATGACACCCCAATCAATTAATCGTCTATTGTTCACTGGAAATACACTACAATATATTAAATTGAAATTCCTTTAACATGTGTATATATATATATATATATATATATATATATATATATATATATATATATATATATATATATATATATATATATATCAACCTTTTACCATACATAAATATGAATTAAAATTGCACCTATGATTAAATGCCCATTTTCAAAAGTATATCTAAAACTAACATCTCATACATGTTACCAAATTTCAAATATAAATGTTTCTATAACATGGAAATACATTATACAAATATACATTCTATAATGACCTATATAAATTATAATAATAACAATGAATTACACTAAGCCTTTTCTCCATCTTTATTGCATCCTATAAAAACATGTGAGTAGGACATCAATGATAAATCGCTGGCATCACATCCACCTAGATCTACCGTAATTAACATTTTCGATTTCCATTTACATAATATTAATAGTTTTCCTAAAAAAGGGGTTAGAGACACATATTTATTTCATTTCCTTTCACATTATGTCATATCGAAGGAGAGAGAAAGAGATAGGGAAAAAGAGAGAAACATTATTTTACAAAAAGTTCAATTTCACATAATAATTCACATGATATATTTTCAAACATTTATTTTCAAGTATCAAAAAGTTTCATTATGGTTCGGTTACATCCTGGAGGTCCTACAACTTTCTTTGTACGTTTTCCAACTAGTTGTAAAAATATTTAATGAAGGGTTAGAGGCTAATAAACCGCTTTCAAATGTTGTCTTGTGAAGAGAAAACACACAAATGGTAAGTTTCTACGTGTCCTCCTATATACCAATAAATCACGGGAATTGACGCAATTCGAATCGGTGAACGGTTTACGATTGGTGGCCGCTTCTCCAAGGTCATTGGTTGTAATTGGACTAGTTAGACACGATCAAAAGTTATCTCGAGGGCTCACAAAACCACCTTCAAAACTAACGTTTAATTGAAGAATGTGCAACTAGAAATCAGCTACAAGTTACCCTATATATGGAGAATTTCTTCGAGTTGTGAACTAAGAACTAGCAAACATATTTCAAACGGCGATGGGTTTTATGGAGCAACCGATCATAATTGGTCTTGTGTGACCCAGTTAAAAACTACGACTGGAGGCCTACAAAATTCCTTTTCAAAACTAACTAGGAATATTATTTTCCCAAACTGAAGGCTCAAGGAATCGGTCTAGTTAAAATAATAGAGGTTTGTGAAGGCAAAAAGCATTTCCTTGTTCATGGATGAAACGCTGCGTCAAAAACGAAAGCCAACTTTTGAGTTTTAAGAGCTACTTAAAAGTGCAAACGAAGTGATAGAACTCCTAGAGTAGTAGCAAAAGAGTGAAACTATTCAAACGAGGTCAAACTAATACTTGACACGACTCTCTACATAATAAGGAACACATATGAAACTGGACAAATTTTGTATGGGGCTCATAGTATTGTTTTTCATGTCTCTGGAATTTGCTTTTTTCTAACTTTGCAATGAATGAAAAATGTTTTTTTTTACAAAATCATCTAACTTGCCAATACAAACAAATACGAGAACTTAATTCGGATACTCTAGTATTATCGTAGAAGGTTATTGTAGCAACCACGCTTAATGTTTAAATTGTAATATCGAGTTTCATCAATCACAAGGTGGATTTTTTTTTCCTTATGCTATTTACATTTGGTTACAAATCCATTTGAAATATTATCCAGTTGTTTAATGTTTCTATTATATCGCAAATGAAGAACCCAAATTATGAAAATTATGAAAGTAAAGGTAAGGGAGACCATGCCTAGAAGTAGATGAGTTGGCCTAAGATACTCTCGTCCTTCTGATCAACCACTCCACGAAAATGTTAAATTTATATGCCGAAAATTTTTGAAAGTTGTATGAAACTTTTATAGAATTCTATTTTTACACCGGAAAGCCACTATCAGTAACCCCACATTTTTCTAGTGGTAACTATTTCTATGGACATTTCTAGCAAGATCGAAGAAATCAAAGCAATCATTATGATTCATGGATGTCCATTCCCTATTCTAAATCCTCCATTTTACTACAAGGTGGAGGATGCTGGCAAAGGATGTGAAGCCTAGCTTTGAATTTACTTGGAAGGTTCCAAGGTATTTTCAAAAAATCCATTTTGTACATATCCTACTATCATTGCAGCCCATAAAGCTACATTTCATGCATTTAGTCAAACAATTCACATGTTAAGCCAATGCTTCCACATTTTTCATACATACCTACCAGAGCCCTTGCAACTACAACATCTGATAAAAAAATAATCCTATCGCTTCTTCCTTATGCTTTGGTTTCCTACACTCATTATAGTTCATGCCACATTAACTCATGTCACGCATATATGTCATTCTCTCCTTCATGTATTTCAAGTAGAATTCACATAAGTAAATCCTATGTACAATAGTGTATTCTTTAGGATATTGCGAGTAGTACCATGCATCAACCTCATCTTTTTCAAGCTCCACAACCTAAATATTATTCACTTATTTTTTTCTTCTCTTCGTGCTCTTTTCCAAAGGTGTTTGTTCTAAGAGTGTGAGATCTTCTATACACTTTTTTACATTGCGCATATCATCACAACTCCTTTTAGATTGTGAGTTAGTTTACAATCTAATTTTCCTTAATTTTCAAACTTTAAATCCCTTGAACTTGGATGAATGATAACCGATGTGCCTTGAGTGGCCATTCGAGGATGATTTTCTCTAAGTTGTTTGAAGTAATGCATGTCCATCTTCTCAAATAGAAACCATGATCCTTGTCAAGAGAAGCCATTCATCAAGTATCTTGTTTTGATGCCGTAATGAATATAACATTTAGTTCCATATTTACTTTCACGTCATTACATAATCTCAGCTAAATGATAAACACTCTCTCATTTAAAAGACAATGTACCTAAAAGCCAACCAACTTTGAAATTTCAGTCTTGCACCATTATCCTCTGCGCCATTATATTCTCCCAAAGAATTATCATCTTTCAGCATATACACCCCTTCATCTCGTATCAGTTATAGTTTTAACTTAAATATGGGCCATTGTGAGAAGGGATGACAAACAAACATGTTTCCAACGATTTTGCCTACCAAATGCTAATAAGATGAGTTGCATATCATGAAATCCCTTCTACTACAAGGATGTGAACGACATGGAATTTCCCTCACATGATTAAATGGAAATGAGCATTATTATTACCTCTAACTTCCTTCAGAAAGAGCCCACCTTGTAAAAATCTCCCATTTCCGTAGGGGAAAGTGAAAGAGACAAATCCTACAGATGTGACACAAGAACATGATCACCTAGGAAGTCAACTCATCTATTTCAAATATTTTACGTGCCTTCTACATAACTCCACCCATTGCAAAGTGCAAAATAATTAATAGGATCCTAGAACCTTACAAACCTCTTAGCTAGAGTGATGGCTCACGATAACCCCTAGAGACCTATGCCACACGTTTCTTCACTTCTCACTCACCCACCAATTTTCCATTAAAACTCCAACTACTCCTAGATAATGTAGCCAAATTATGAACAAACCAGATATACTGCAAATAATATGAACTCCAAAAGAAAATAGATCTCCTTCTTTGTTATCAAATAATGAATTACAATGTTTCTTAAATAGGAAAACAACTCCCAACTCGAGTTGCCAAGTAAACTCTAGCTAACTCTGACTAAATCTACTCTAGGTGGCGGAAATTACTATTTTTAGCAGTTTACTAGAACCTGCTATTCTTAGTAAGTTCACATGCTTATTCCTACGGGCACAAAAATTGCCACGCATCTTCTACATCCCTAAATTAGAGGAATTTCCAACTTTCTAACTCATAATGCAACTAATAGATCGTAATTAACTAATGCTCAAAAATAGAGAAAACCAAACTATAACTTAAATCCTAATTTTTGGCCTCAAGATGGCAGATTTAGGGCCCGAAAACGTGTTGAAAACTTGCCCCAACTAGAAGGGCGGGCTGACACTGTGTTCCTCTCATCAAAACATGTGGTTTAAAAAAAAAAAAAGACTCAAACGGACACCCGGAGCTCAAGTTATGACCTTGACAAATTCCTGCTAATTTTGGCACATCACTAATTAATTCCCCAACGCTTTTCCCCACCTATTTCTTTTAAATTTAATTACATTTTTTTCTTTCTTTTTCTTTTTCTTTTTGTGGCACTACAAATTAAATGAAAGAGACATTTGGGGGTGTTGATGGTTAAGATGACGGGTGGAGCACGTTGCAATCTAGAAGGGCTAAATGGAAGAATTTAGTTCCGTACTATGACAAAATCACTAGGATTAGATACAAATGATACCTAGATCTTGCACACCTTTGATTCTCATTTTCTCTTGTTCGCCGCTTTGTTTGAAAGGTTTGTTGTTTTTTTGCCACCTTTCGCAATAGTAATCATATTGTTTTGTTGACTTTTCAACTTATTCTCGTTTGTTTCTTGTTCGGTCAACACAATCATCTATCTAAATGATTAGACCCTTTTTAGATGTACCATAATAAGATCCCTTCCCAAAAAAACCTTTACCCTTAATAAAATAAAAACAATACATTCTCAAATATTACAAAACTTATTTCATCCAATGCAAAAATGTATAACTTCAACTTCAAACTATTTCTTGGCCTTCAAATTTTGTAAGTGACGCTCGCCATAAAACATGGAAATGAATTGTAAGTTCATATAATCTTCTAGGGATAATGATACGTGTTCTCCTTTGGAAATAACTTTTATGAGATATGACGAAATTGCGATTGGTTTCTTTTATATGGATGCTGGGTAAATATGTAATGATATTTAATTTTGATTAACTTCATTAGCTTGGTTTTGATTGAAATATATTTATTACTCATGTTTTAAGTCATGATAGATTTTTATCCTAATGAAAGTAGGTATTCAGGCTTGACATTCACTATTATTATTCTATCATTCCCAACTAACGTTGAGCCACATGTGGAATTTGAATTCTTTCCTATAATTTTAGTGAAATATAAATCTACACAATTTTCTATGATGTGATTGGTAGAAGCATGTATCATATAGTTTTTTGAAAATTGGTTTTGAAGATTCACATGTCTTTTGTGGAAAATACCAGAGAGCGGGAAATGGAGCGTATGGGTGTAAAGAAAAATGCCTCTCCAGCAGATGGATAAAAACAATACAATGCAGAATGTTCTAAAGCAGAACGGGTTTGAGAAGGTAGACGTGTCACAGGATGACGAGGATCTTGTCATGGAGTTGATCCTTGCTAAGGAGGTGACGCACTGACGACGGAGCAGAATGAGGTAGTTGTGGTTACCCCGCATTAAAAAATGCTGACGTGGAGACCATTTCAAAATTTCTCCAGGCGGAAGTTAATCCAGCGGATAGATGTCAGTCAGAGAGAGTCGGTGGTGAAGGGGGTGAAATCCTGCCTAAGGATATTTCAAAACCATCGTTGTCTTATCCGAGCTTGACTGGAACGGACCTGCAAGATGTTAAGGCATGAGGAGAATTTTTGGCTGGTCGATACGTGGGGCGAAGTCGTCTAATAAATGCCACCAAACAACATCTAAAAGATTGAGTAGTAGAATACAACATTGGGAAGCATGGTATTAATGGCGTTGCAATAGAAGAGTATTTCTGCTGCAACAAAGCATAAATGACTATATAACCGTGCAACCCCATATGGATTCAGGTTGAATGGTGATGGAAGGAGAACACATTACGAAGCATGGTAATAAAGACAAGGTAAATTCAGTGATCTCTAAAACTCTGGATAGAAAGATATATCATCTAGAAAATAGACTGAAGAAGGATGGACAAATCTCCTGAAGAAAATATTACGACCCTTTTGTCACTCTGCGAGAGAGACCCTGAATCATATTGCAAAATCTTAGGTTCCTCTTTGATGAGGTTGTTTTCTAGTCTAGTCTAGGTTTACGTCTGGTTTTATCATGGTTTTTGACCACTCCTCAATTAGTTATTCCAGCTGTTTTTTTTGGTTTCTTATTTGCTTCTTGAAATCTTCATTTTTATATTTGGATGTTAGATCTTGTGGGTAAGGACCCTTGCAAAACCCTCCATTCATCAATTATCAAGAAATTATTCTTTTAAATTTTTAACATACCTACTTCTTGAAGACGTGATTGGTTATAATATTTTCCTATGGCTAATTGGGATAAAATTTTAAATTATATCCTAATTGGGATAAAATTTTAAATTATATCCTTGTACAAAAAGGTTACTAAAATAGTGCTACGTTCTCATGGCAAATTTTTCTTAGGTGTTATAATTAAGCGGATGATGTTCATGTCAAAAATTTCCTTAGTTGTTATAGTTAAAGGTGATGATGTATTTGTCTTCAAGTGAGTTAATGTTGGTCACATGAAGTGTATACTTTTCATGCTCACGTCCTAAATGATCACTACTATTTGTTTATCTAGTTTTTAATTAGGAATGATAGTTTTTATGGGAGAATAAGCCAATTTTTTTAGCTATTAATATTATGTGATTGTTCATGGTTTTGTTTTTTTCCACGTCTTTTCACTAGTAGATAATCAACATCCGTCCTCGGAACCGGCAGTTTCATGGGAGGCGGAATTTTTCGGGGGTTGTATTTTCACTGATTGTGTGGGAATAGTCCGACCGATTTTCTTTTCGAGTGCCATTGAAGGAGTACTCGACCAATGTCCTTGAGTGTGTGTCGAGGTTATACGATGGTGTGCTGTCAACAAGGTTGTTGTGACGGAGTAGTCCAACCAACGTCCCGCAGTATGCACCTGCTTTTTCCAAAAAATTGTATGAAGGTGGTCTCTTTGTCGTGCAAGTGTACCCCAAATGTACGAAGGCGGTATGAAGTGTACACCATTGGCCAGCCGGCGTCCAAGGTGTACGGATTGGTATGAAACCTAGGCTTCAAAGGTTGTTGATGCGCGTCAATAGACTTCTCATCGACGCCGTCAACAACCTGAGCGGCGTCAATAAGGTTTGAAACTTGTGCACCTGGTGGTCCCATCCTCACCTAGGCTAAATTCACCGAGGCTGGTAGAGATTGTGCTAAAATGTAATATGTAATGATTCCTCTAATTTCCAAAAAAAAAATCAACATGATTTTCATTTTTTGAATTATCACGTGACCTCATTTTCGAACAAATATTTACTTTGTATGGGAGAATAAACCAATGTTTTTTTAGCTATTGTATATAAGTGTTTCACAACTAGATTTGTTTTTAATCTAGGATTATATTATTTTCCATTTCAAATGAAATAGTTTGCAGTTTTTTTATTAGTGTTTTCTAATTTCAGAAATATGAAATATCTTTTAGTTTTTTAAGTCATTATTATTAAATTTAGTGTATGTAGTATTGTTAGTCTTTTTTTATGTTTTAGGCCCTTGTCACCGAGGTTGTGAAGAGTCTAAATCAGACAATAAATTTTTATTACCATTTTTCTTTAGTCTATTTATAATTACATCGTGTAGAGTTTAAGTTTGAGTTTATCCTTGCTTGGTTTATTGATTCTGTATGTATATATCGAAGTAAGTTTTCATATTGTGTCAATAAGAATTAACAAAAAATTTGTAAAATAAAATTTGTTAAAATATAGATGATTGTATTTTCAATTGAAATGAAATTTGATATGATTTAATTTACAATTTAAAGGTAAATTAAATATAATGGTAAAACAATTGAACCTAAAGATCTACTTTATATTATATCGGAAAATGCATTAGCATATATATCTTAAATATATCTATCTAAAAAATTTAAGAGATATTAATCTTGAGACACCTAGATGCTAGATAATATTACTATTTTTTGATTGATTTCTACAAAAAAAAACGAAAAAGAAAACATCTAACTAACAATCTAAAGGAAGTTAGTGTAGACACCCATAATTATACCCAAGCAATTTAAATACTTAAATTGTGCTAATTATCTATATTCTTGCAAATTGACGACATATTCTCAATAACACTCATTTTCCCTCATATCATCATTAATTAATTGCACTAAGCTAATTAATTAAGTTCACATATCAACAAATACCTAATTAACGACCTTCCATTAATAAATCACCCTTCTATCTACACTAATTAATTATTATTAATTAATTAGCTTTCCCTTCCATTTAACCAAAAAATCAATATTTAATTGATTTAATACCCTTCTAATAGCCTAAATCATACTAATATTCCTCTAATTAGCTTCATAAGCTTACATCTACCTATTAGTTAATCACCTTTGATTAATTAAAACACCCCCAACTCCCATGACTTGCTAAGCATAAATTAAACCCTTCTAATGTAAGGTTACCTTTTATAAAGCAAACCTTATCCATTTCTAATCATGTTTTACCTTTATCCCACATGCAAAGGGATGAAGTGTTTCCTTTATCCATTAGGGTATATAAGAGCCCTCCTTCTACCTTTATACCTATACCTAAACTTCTTGAGAAAGACAAATGCAAAGCATATAGCAAAATAGACTAAAATATTTCCTTTGTTTTTTCTTGAGATTTCATCATCTTGAAGAGTTTAAGCCTCTTTCCTAAGTGCTTAGGTCATATGGGAGGTGTCAAAAGGGTCTTGTAGCCCAACTTTAAAAGCCCTCATTCCTAGGTTCTTGGAATACAAAAGACAATCATTTTTATTGCCATGGAGCCTACTTAGGTCCATTCATTTATTTTTGTTAGAGAATAGAGGATTTAGATGCTTAACATTTTAGTTTCAAAGTTTTGTATATTGATGAATGTTAGCATCTAACCTTGTTCAATTCTTATCATGATGGTGCTTAGTAGTTTGTTTAATTTTTGCTAATTAAGGCTATTAGGTGTTAGTATTTGTTTACATTAGCATTAGTTTAAAACAATTCATGCACATATTTGGCACACCTGGTGGGACTTACTCCATTTTCATTTGCATTTAATTTCAAGTTTTTGTAGTTAAGTTTCATTTTTGGTTACTAACCCTCTTTTACACATGTTGATCTAACTTATTTTTCTTAACTTGTTTTGTTGAGTTTGCATGTGTTGAGTCTTCCTTGTAGGTATAAAGGAGGTGAAGTGCTATCAAAATTGGAATTGATGGGAAAATTTCAATATTTCTCCATGTTTTCATTTTTAGAGCTTACTTTTTCAACATTCTACATGCTAGTTTTGTCAATTTCTTGAAAATTTAAATTCTTGAGCATGTAGGTTAGTGTTTGATAGTGTTGAGTCTTCTTTTTACATATTAATGTGGTGGGTTACTATCAAAATTAAATCTTGGTGATAAAATTTCAAGATTTCATCATGTTTTCATTTTTAGAGCTTACTTTTTCATCATTCTACATGCTAGTTTTGTCAATTTCTTGAAAATCTTAAATTCTTGAGCATGTATGTTAATGTTTGATAGCGTTGAGTCTTCTATTCATATATTAATGTGATGGGTTGTTGTCAAAATTGAATCTTGGTTGGAAAAATTTGACCATTTTGCAGATTAGGGGACGTTTTTTTGACATTTTTTGAGTGCATGTCAAGTGCATACCCATGAGCATAAGAGCATATGTGTAACCCATTTCCCAAAGGCCATAACTTTTGCTCCTGAACTCAAAATTTCTCTATTTTTTACGTTAGAAAGGTATTGAAGTTAAATATGCAATAGAAACATAAATTTTAGATTTATATCTAAAAAATTACAAGTTTTTCTGTTAGTTTAAAACTGGTCATTTTTAACATGTCTAATGTTTTGATGAATGTTGTATTTTTATGCTTACTCAATTTAGACCAAAGCGTGTGTATGCTCTTATCTTGCACCTTTTGGTGATCTTGAGAATATAAAAAAACTTTTATCTCTATCTTTTAACATTGGGATTAAACTTGGAAATTTGATTATTCATTTTACTTAAGGGAATGAACCTTTATAAAGCATTTTTCAATGGTCCTTTGATTTGAAGTTTTCCATTTCTATATAGTTGGGATAAAGTTTGTGTATGCTCTTCTCTTACACCTTAGGGTGATCTTGAGAATCAAAAATAACTTTAGTCTTCATTTTATAACATTTGGTAAATTGAAACTTCATCTTTTACTTTTGGTTTAAGGGAAAAATATTTATCAAGATTTTTATATGGTTCATTGTTTGCAAAGATTTTCTTTAATTTTTAGTTGGATTATTTTTGTGTATGCTCTTCTCTTGCATCCTTGGATGATCTTGAGAATCAAAAGAAACTCTTAATCCTCTTTTAAATAATGTGATTTTCTTGGAGAACTACTAACACTTGAGTGCAAGACCTAAAAATGCTTGTCAAAGAAAGGAGGAATCAAAACAAAGTCAAAAACTACTAATACAGTTGTTATACAGGTTGCCAAAAGGTTTTCAAGCAAACCACACCTAATTAAACAAGATAAAAATAACAACATATTCAAAACATTGTATTGCAGGTTTCGGAAAAGGGTACGTCCCTCTCCGCTCAACTGGAACATAACCCCTTTGGCATAACACCTTAAGCTAAAATAATGGGGTGGTTCTAGGAACTCCCAAAGTAGTCCACGCAAGAGGGAACCTTGTGGATGAAACGGGAAGTGCTCTGCACTACCTACCTGACTAGTGATTCCTTTGTGAGATAGCATTACAAGTTGTCCCTACGCGACCCTTTTAAGTACACGATGGATGCATTTACTACCCACTATGCTTGAAGAGGAAAAGTTGAGATACTCCCAAGATAGTCGGGACTATTTGGGTAAATCGTCCCACTCATGGATAATTTTGTAACACCTAGGATGAGAGAACCACCTAGGAAGATATTATTTGGCCAGAAGCCACTTTGACCATTTCAAAATAGTGTTGAGTTGTGAGCCATATTTGCATCATGAAACGTGTGACGCATTACTTTCGCTTAGTTTTTCACTTACCCTAAGGTAAGGTGAAACTCTTCCAAAGTGAAGCCAACATTTTTCATCCCCATTTTGATCTACTTCCTTCACATTCTTTTGACACTTTTTGATCAAAAGAAGGGTGACTACCTCTGTGTTACCAATCGATTGTTTTTGCCACTTTTTTGTCCATTTACACCCATCCATGTTTACGGCTGGTTTAGTTAAACGTCTAAAGTGTGTGGAGATGTATTTATATCATTGGTAGCCTTTGTGATCTTGATACCCACATTAGGATCGTCATCATAGTTAGGAATGATTCATCATTTTATCTCCCTTTGACATGTTACCTTGTTTGCATTGTCTCGACATAATTAAGATACTTATGTCACGTTTCTCGTAAACATGATCTAAGTGTCCATATTGTGGCGTTATGTTGCCCACATTTTAACACATCCTTAGTATACTTTGACTTAGTTTGATTTCAAACATTGTCCCAAATATTGAAGGGTGTCGCTTACTTTGTTTGTGTCATTTCAATACCACTTTGACACTAATATCTCACTTCTCCATGAAGCTTGATAGACGTGTCCAATTGGTGTGGTTACGTAGCTTACATTTGTAAACCTCACCATTTAACATTTAGGCATTGTTTGTTGTTAAACTTGTCGTGGTATCCTTTGATTGGGATTCACATCTACCCTTTGTTAATATTTACGCCTTGTTCATTTCGAGCTTGAAATAAATATTAACGTTGTGTTGATCATCTTTGCATCGCATTTTCATATGGTGTATTTCCTTGTTGATTGGCTTTGTGTTTCACACTTGCATGATTGTTCCTTGTGATTATTCATTCGAAAACTTATTTTCTAGGACAATCCTCTCGATCTCATCAAGATTGCATTTTTATGATGTCTATTTTCATTAGACTTTCTATGGAAAATCATGCATGCATCTCCATACTTACACAATGTCTAGCTAGTTCTCTTTATGCTACCCAAATCGACATGTTTAGGGTTCGAGGTTTAATTATGAGTTTAGGGTTCGGGGTTTAGGTATCTAGAAGGTTTAGGGTATAGGATTTTGGCTTAGGGTTCATGATTCAAAGATATGTGTGACTCCAATCCCTCCAATCAAACATCTAATACAATTCTTGAATTGTGTTCCTCTCTTTCTTTTCAAAACCTTGTTATTATTCATCCGATGTGATTATTGAATCACGGTCCTCCCTTCTTAGCAAGACCTTCTTGATCAATCACCCCCAATAAGTCTTCCTCCTTTTAAGATTCGTGTGACTCAAAGTCCTTCGAGACAAATTTCTCAAATGGACCCATACGTCGCATCTACAGATTTAGGACTTAATCCTACTATTTTACATACGACATACCATTGTATAGGTAGGTCCACACCACCTTCTTCTACTCCTGAGACATCTAGCTACACATATTCTTCATCCCCCACATCATTTTCTTCTATCAATCATCATCAAACATCTTCTAAGTCTTTAACACCAATTGATCTCTTTCTTCCAATCAACCCCTGGTGGTTGATCAACAACTCATACCGATTGATCTCTTTCAGAATGAAGAAACAATCAAGGCATTTATAGGGAATATGAAGATATTCCTTTAGCATATTACGAGAAAGGATTCTCTTTAGACTTTGATGCATCTACATATTGTGAGGAAAAGGTTGATTCCTTTTATCAAGAAATGGAGGAAGAGCCTCAGGTCATGCAACTTGACCCTCCTCTTATTCTTCCATCTTCACATTCTTCATTATGTGATGAAACTCCTTGGTCTTGCATTGATCCATGGCCTATCTTCTCATCACCCAATAACTCTTTGTCTATCATAATTCCTCAATCACAATCTCTTATGGGGTCAACGCCAAGTAGCCCTTCATCTTCATCTAGGTGTGGGTCACCTTCTAGTAGCCCTCCCTCTACTATTTATGGGACATTTTTCAAGTAGTCCACTATCTTCTATTCTTGGGGCACATCCAACTATCCCTTATATTCTATGTATGGATCACCCTCGGGTAGTCCATCATCTTCTATTCTTGGGCCACATCCTAGTAGTCCATCATCTTACATCTATGGGTCACATCCTAGTAGCCCTTCTTCTTCTATTCTTGGGCCACATCCTAGTAGCCCTTCATCTTCTATCTATGGGTCACGTCCTAATAGCCCTTCTTCTTCTATTCTTGGGCCACATCCTAGTAGCCCTTCATCTTCTATCTATGGCTCACCTCCCAGTAGCCCATCTTCTTCAATCCTTGGACCGTATCCTTTTCATCAATCACATCATCCTTCTACTAATGACCGGGCAAGCCCACCATCATTTCTCTTATTCCTATCATCAATCGTAAATGTTCTCTTTCTTCTCCTTCTCGAGGTCAGAAAAGTCACAAGTCAGCTTATAAGAAACCCAAATAGGTTCATTATCAAGCTCAGGTCAAAACTTCCAAGAGCTCAAAATCCCCAACAACTTGAACAATCTCAAATTTGTAAATCAAGTGTGATTCAAGAACGCACATCAACGTAACCATCAAGTATGGTGCAAAGTGCATAAACCTCTTCATAAATAACTCAAGCTCCCATACAAAATCCATGTTTCAGATAAATCATAGTCCTTTGTTGAGTGTGAACTCACCAAAATCATTGAGATCGGGAAAACATGACTCTTGATAAACAAACACACCTAGTCTCACATATCAAGGAAGTCACAAACATTGTTGTTGGATCTTACCACACATAGTGACTTTGTTAGTCCCAACCTCTTAAAACTGTCAAAAATCTAAAAATAAAAAACAATTCAAAAATACAAAAAAACATTGAGAAAACACAACAAAAATCAAAGGTACAAAGATCAAACATTGCAATCAGGTGTTGCATACACATGGATATTTCTTTCTTCCCTTCCTTGTTATTCTTCTGCAAGTCTTCCTGCCATTTTCATCCCTTTGGTGATATTTTGGTTAGCTTATTCACACACATTTTGTGACATTTATCTCTATGGTATCCATTTGACCCTGGTATTTTATCACCTTGGTAAATTAAAGAACGAATGACCTCTTAGAGATCCTATCACATTCAACATCTAATAAACTTGTTGTGAAGAACTTTTGGACATATTTGTTGACACTAGCCAATGTCATCATCGTAAGCACTTCCACCTCCTTCCATCAAGCCATCAGTGGTTCTTAACCCCTTGTCAAACAAGAGAGCTGAAATAAGTTTTCGAAAAGAAAAGAATCAAAATCAATCAAAAATAAAAGCTAAAATCTACAAAGCAAAAGCAAATTGATATATTACTCTCTCTTGGGGTATTTCCAATAATCTCTATCAAGGCTATGGATGCCTAATTGAGCAGTAGAGAAATGTTGTGATTAGAATAAAATACATCTTTGTAAGGGCTATGGACACTTGGATGGTAGTGGAGTAATGTACGACTATCCTTTCACCATCCATTCACAAAATCACCTTTCACAATAAATCATTCCTACACATTGGCTAGGGTCTCTTCACTTGTTGTCTATTAAATCTTCACTTCAAGAGGTAATAAACTCCACGTGCACACATTGGATCTCTATGAGTAGGAAGGATTAGTATGTTACCAAGTGTCTCATTTTGGATCTTGTTTAGACTCTTACTCTAGTCCATATCTCGTCTTACGATTTTCACCTTTGGTTAATCACTTCTTCATCGCGAGGATTTTAAGCTACATTCATATCATTCACATCATTCTTCTACTTCATTCAGAACATCCATGTGTATAAGATTACTTGTTTTTTGCCATGTTTGCGGACATTTTTGTCACCTTTCACAAAAACAATCTTCTCCTTCCTTTCTATCATGTGTTTTTAGGCCAACTTACGCTGGGGGCATCCTTGCTTCTTCCTAGCATTTCATTGGTTTATGTTTCATCATGTTGAACCCATCCATAATGGACTTGGGTCCCACTTCTACTATGAAGAGTTTAACTTTGAATACTCCCACCTAATCATTGGGGTATTTTTGCATCTTCACCTTTACTGTACACACGCGTGGCCTTATGCCCTTGTACATCTCATCTATTGCTAAGGGCATCCATGCTTCCTTGTCTTCCTATACATAGATTCATAAAACTTTCAAAATCAACCAAAACATTCAAATATGTTAGAAAAATCATCAAAAACATTCAAATATGTTTTAGAAAACTTCTAAAAATTGAAAATCATCCTACAAAATGTCACTCTTTGGTTCTCACTTGTTCATGTGTGTGACTTGGGATCATCTTGATCTACCTCATCAACAAAAGCTAGGCTGCTTACTTTATCGTACTGCGGGGCACAACGAGTGTTTGCCTACTATTTTGTAGTGCACATCACTTTTCCATCAGACCCAAGTTTCCTCTATTATTCCCATCACATGTATCCTTGCTTGGGGCACCATCATCAATCATTGTCATTAATTTACATAGGTCGTAACTGAAGCTCAATAATAAAAACATTATATTATGTTTCTCTATTAGTTTAGCTTGTTTACTTTCACGTATTGATTTGCATTTTATATGTTGCATGGATTTAGGCATCTTTCACTTTATCATATTGCATTGCATTTGTATGTTGCATGAGTTGTGTTTTCAGCATTGGACAATTGTTCATAGTATGGATTTTCATGCCATTCTACTTTTGTCGTATGCTTATATTTTCATAAGGACCGATGACGTAGATCTCTTGGCAATATGATGACATCAACATTGTTCCAATACACAGTGGCTAGAGGCTAAGCTCTTCTCTCCCCTCCATAT